>CM024637.1:17054533-17480309 GCA_014182715.1 Eucalyptus cloeziana
ATAATCATGTATCCGATGGCTGCTATAATAATTCACTTGCTTTTAATCTCAAAGCGTTTAACCCAAAGTTCCAAGAATACTCTCGTGAATCAGGGCTACGTATTGCAAAAACCAAAATGCAAAATTAGTTTACATAGCTACTAGTTTATTTTGGGGAGGTTAGATATTTAAACTTAATTATCTCATATCCCATGACTATGAAAAGCCTACCTTTAGTTGGAATTTCGGAACAATCATAAAAATGATGATAACTGACGAGACTAAATTTATCACTAGTTGGATCTTCTTCAATCCATATAATAAAGGTTCAGCCTATCGTTTGCCCTACCATACAAAAGAAAATGAAGAAGACCAATAAGCCACGTTCTAAAAAGTGGAAGCAATTCTTCTTTTGTTCGAATAAACGTTTACGAATTGCTTTTTAATCGACCGATTGATATCTCCAAAATTACGCGATAAAGTGACAATATTTACTACACGTGATGTTGGTTGTTTAAATTTTTTGTCCCTTTCCGATTTTTTTCTTTTTTTTTTCCCTTCCCATCACTGCCTCTCGCCCCCCTCCCCCTTCTCTTTCTCTCATGAAACAACCCCTACAATACAACCCGAACATATGCAACTCTCTCTCTCTCTCTACCCTTGATTTGAGATAGTGAAAAGTATCCAAAAAAAAGTCATAAACTTATTGTATTAGTAATAATTCAGTCATAAACTTTTCAATTGAATCAATTTAGTTCTAAATCATTTTATGTTAGTACCAATTGAGTCCATCTGACCAATTTAAACCGAAATTTATTGAGGTGGATATCATATATCCTATATGGCATGGTTAGCACTAATGTGGATATTTTCTAAATATTTTTTTATTATATTTTTTTGATTTTTCAATTAATTTTTCTATTATTTTTTTCGTCTTCTCTTTTCCTTCTTATCCTTTCCTTTTCCACTGTGGCTAACGAGCATCGCCAAAGCTCGCCAGCCATTGGGAAATGCAAAGCGCTCTCTTGGCCTTGCCAATCGCAGGCAAAAGTGGCTATGCCCTCGCCAGCTGTGGGCGAGGTCACCTTCACCTATAGCCACCAACGGCTCACCCACATCTAGGCGAGGCCCACGACCCTTGCCGACGGCCAATGAAGGCTTCAAGGCCCTTGCCTAGTGGCCAAAAAGCTCTAGTCCCACCAGCCACGGTAGGGAAAAAGAAGAAGGAAAAGATAAGAAAAAATTAAAAAAGAATTGAAAATTTCAGAAAAAAATTATAAAGGACATGTCCACGTCAAGGCCTAATGTGCCAAGAGAGACGACTAGCGTCCGCGTCAGAATTTTTTTGGCCTAATTTGGCACAGATAGACTATATTTATAGAAATGTGAAATGGTTTATGACTAATTTGATATAATTAAAAGGTTTAAAATTAAATTGGTACTATTATAATAGGTTTAGAATTTTGTTAGTACTTTTCTTGTTTGAGCCACTACCGCTTACGCCTCCTTCGCCATAGTTACCCTATGTGTTGTGTATGTTTGTGCTTGTGTGTGTGTATAATTGATTAGTGCTCACATCGTGTTTGTTTATAGATTTTATTTCGAAGGAGAAAGAAAAAGAAAGGAGGAGCAAAACAGGTTGATAAAATACTGACCGTTGAGCCGGTTGACTATTGAAGTGAAATGATTTTTAAGTCGCATGAAGAGTGCAAGGAAACAAATGACGAGAATTTTACTCCAAAAGGTGCGATCTTTTTAATAGGCGCGATGCATCATAGTTGTTCTAATTAACCTATTGAGAAGATGCAACTTATCAAATGAAATTGTACTACAACAAGTTATGTGGATTTAGACTTTCCTCTCACTTGAATGGACTGAGGTCGTTGACAAGTTATGTGTTCATATTTTGTTGGAGAGTGTGGTTATAGTCGGAAATCACATGGTCGCAACTGAAGCAAAGTATGTTGGATATTTTAGTAGTTTTGAAATATTTATTAAAAATTATGATCATCATGAAAGTCATCATTTTTGTAACGGTTTTTTCAACGGTCATATAACGACTTTCTAATTGTTGTATAACGGTCGTCTAACGGCTTTATAACTTTTGATTTATTACCTCATAAACTCTTCATTATTTTATAACGGTCATCTTTTTAATTACCAATTGATTTATGATGATCTCCTAACGGCTCTCTCTTTTCCTTATTTAAATATAAATTAAACTTCAGACCACAATCTTAGTAGATACAATATGTTCTCACATATTTCCTTTTCTTTTTGCTGGGTTATACACAAAAGTTGTTCTGTTTCCTTCTAATATTCAGTGCGGAGTATAGAAGAAGGTCTGTTGTATCTTGGGAGGACAGCCGCCGAAGCCTTTCGCACCGAGTTTCGTACTCCGAGGGGCGGAATTATCCTTAAGGACAGTGTTTGCACACCTCAGACATTTTATTTTATTTTTTAATATTTTGTAATGTATTTCCAACAATTATTATTATTTTATGTATTCTAATACCTTTTCCAACAAAGTATATAATGTCAACCGAGACAATTGAGAAAGTTATTTCACTCAAAGGTTTGTTCAGTCATCTAGAATTGTTGTAGGAGAAGATTGTTATTTTTAGCAACGATTAGAGTGCAAAACATTTATCAAAAATCAAATGTATCGTGGATGGGTGAAACACATTAGTGTCGTGTACAATTTTATATCTGATATTGTGTCATAAGGAACCACACTCGTTCAAAAAGTACACATGGTGGATAATCTAACAAAGCATATGGCATTGACTAAGTTTCAAAAATATTCGGACTTGGTTAGCTTCTACAAGAAGTGACGAGCCCATAGGGGTTTGGGAGAAATGACAACCGAAGAGATGAAATTGGACTTCTCACCAAGGTGGAGATTCATTGATCATGGCTTGAAGTTGATTCAGATTTTTATTTTTATTTTTAAATTCGATCTATAATTATAATCTCAGGCCATATTATTGCACTCTTGCCAACAGAATTGTCCACGATGGAAAAAGGAAACTAGTTTCCCATAAGACTTCTTTTCTTCATTGAAGATGAAGCCACGTTGACATTGGCGAATGGCTTATGGTGGTTTTGCATATAAATAATTTTGTTCTTGAGTTTGGTCTCGGGTGCACAGTGAGTATGCTTAACATATATGAAAACTTGCATGAGATACGAGAGATTTGATAACCTTCATCTTCATCCAAGAGAGTGACAGTGTAATAAAGCTCTTTTTTTGTAATTGATTCTTGTAAGTTCGGGTTTAACCTAGAATTGAAAAACACTTGAGAGTGTGTGATTGAATGGTTCTAATATCTTCTTTACCAATTATAATGGAATCATCTTATTGATCTCTCTCCATGTTGTAGACACATAGTAAAACCACATAAATTTGTTGTCTTTAAATTTTATTTATGCAATTTATTTCTTACTCGATTAGTTTTGTGTGTTTTTATTCACGCTTCCAAGCTAGTCGCAACAAATCATATTTTAGAGATAGAAAGATTCATAATGGGTCCCTAAAAAAGAATACAAGGTTTTACGCATTTCCTAACTTATGATTAAATTTGACTACTTAATGCTCATCCGATGGATGTATCATATCATACTTTCTTGATTAGTAGTGGTATATAGCAATGGATTCAGGTTTATTAGCTATTGTCGATTCCATCTTTTTTACATCCAACCTTCTCTTTCATGGTAAGTCAGTTGAAAGGGAGGTGGCTTTTAAAGACAAGATGTCGAAAGCAAAATTGATGACATTGGATCTACAAATTATCCTTTTCACATCCAACCTTCTATTTTGTGGTAGTTCTATATAGTATATTAGTCAACTGCTCTCTTTTTATTTTGAATATGTCATTATGATTATTTATCGTACATGTATCGAGCTTAATTGCATATGATTTATCAACTCATGTAATCCACATATTTTCAACAATTATTAATTAATCTGTGGGAATCACTCCAAAGACCTCTAATTTGATATTTCAATCTTCAACCTTGAATACTGGCAAAATTCAGGGACTAGTTGTATAATAGTTGGGGTGCCTGCAAACACCATCTATAGGTTACGCCAAGCAAACAGACACGAAACCACCATCATGACCACCACTACGTCTTGCAAGTTGTCCAACGCGCCACTGCTTCTTACCCTCTCCAGTTGCCCTGCAACCAACAAAAAAAACACCATTGCGTATCGCTGCCGCTTCTTACCTTTGCCGATTGCCTGCAACCAACAACAAAATCACCATCACCACCATTGTGTTGGCATCAAGTGATTTCTCTCTAGGCCCTTCGTGCATATATGTTTTTAGCATGTATGTGAGTGTTGACACCTAAATTTTGGCAACACGTTCAATCATTCATTAATTGTATAGAAAAATTAGGAATTTATTTCTAATCTCTAGCGACAATAATTTTCACTAAATTGCATGGCATATAGACATTAGGAGCATTTGCATTACTAGTATTAAAATTTAAAAAAAAATCTAGAATTAATTAAGAACATTAAAAAAATTATCATTATTATTTTTTATTAAGAAAAGAAAAGAAAGCTAGACCGGGCCAGGGGCGGGCCGGCCCGGCCTTTTTTCTTTTCTCTTCTTCCTCTTCTCTTTCAGGCCCGGCCCCATTTTCTCTTTTCTTTCCCCGGCCCGGCCCACGCACCTATCTCTTCCTCCTTCCTCCCTCGCGCCATTCCCGCGTCTGCGGAGACAGAGACGTACGCAAGCAAAAGCAGAGCAGCCGTGATCCTAGGGTCGGGGATCAGGCCGGCCGCGGCAGGCTGGCGGTGGCGGAAGCCATGCGCGCCTGTCGCTAGCCCTTAAAAGCGAGAGAGGGGGCGCAAGAGAAAAAGGGAGGAGACCGGGGGCTGGATTTGAAGGAGAGATCCGAGAGAGAGTTCGAGTGAGAGAAACCGAGAGAGGGGGGAGAGACAGAGAACGCGAGTGAGAGTTTGCCTGAGGGAAGAGAGTTGGAGGTAGAGACCGCCGGCCACCGCACGGCCGACAACCCACCGCCGTGCCTCCTTTCCCGCTTCGACACTCCGGTAAGCCTCGACCCCCTTTTTGCCTTTTTTGAGCATGCCGGGCCGGAGATCGCGGCCCTCCGGCAGAGGCGAACTCCGGCCCCGTCCGTCCCTCGTTTGCTGCTGCTGTGCGTGCTGTTGTTGTCGCGGGTTCTGGTCTTCGGTCGAGTCAAAGATCTCTTGTTTCCGTAGCATATACTACCTGTTCGACAAAATGTCCGAACGAGATCCATAGTTTTTTCTCCGGGTATGGTCTCTTTCGGAACGATGGTGACACCCCGGTCAGTGAGTACGTAGGGTTGGCTAGGAGCTGGTCGGTCCTTGGTGGCCGTTGTGGCGGTCCTCGGAGGCCTCGAGCCTTACTGTTTTGGGCATTCGGCGGCGGGGAGGTCGGCCGACGAGTGGCAGTCAGAGTGACCGCCCGATGGAGGGTGGTAGCTCGGCTGCAGCTTGAGCTTTGGCGGAGGTTTGTCTGAAAAATAAAATAAAAAATACGTAGAAGCTTCCGTGAAGGACGTCACACGAGATGGGGATGTCGCTTGAGAGCGGCTTGTAAGATAACCCGAAATCAAACACTCGAGGCCGAGCGTTTTCTTTTTTTCCCCTAATAAAGGGAGTATGATGTGAGACGCCTTAAGTTTGGATTTACATCTTTTATTTGACAAATTTAGGATACTGAAATCTGATTTTTCCATCTTTAATTAAGCTGGTTTAGAGTATAGAATAATTTTTGGGGGGTTTGGAGAGTAGAATAATTGAATTTATAAATTCCATTATTTTAACTATGTGTTAAAATATAATATTCTGATTGGAAGATATCGTAGGATTTTATTTTTATTTTATTTGGCTCTTTTACTATATTCTCAGTATTTTTTTCTGTTACTTTATTTAGAAGTAATTTTTCAAAAAAGGTTGCTACTGTGTCTATTCGTTGTGTTTTGTAGAATCATCCGTCTTGCGTTTTGTGCACGGATGCTTCGCGCATTCGTGTTTGCGAGTTGTAACTCGATGATGTTCATTTCCACTGCGTTGAAGTCTGAATTAGGAAAAAAAGTTATTCGAAGTCTCGACTTCAAGCGAGAGTAAAGTCTCTCAGGATTTAGCGAACTGCCACGTGTCAATCCCTTGCAACTAACACAAAAGAGTCTAGTTCTTGCAAACCTCAAGACAAGAAGCATGCATGATATGCATACATGACAAGAGAAGTTAAAGTAAAATATGCATGGGAATTATCTCTGATCCTCTGATCTTCAGAAGTTGCCGACGCGTCTCCTTGTGGCATTGATTTGTCGTCGGACTTGAAAGTGCTTTAGCCGTATCATAAAGGATAATCCTAAGAAGAGGTACATTGCCACCATGAAAAAACCCCCTATCAAATTTAGTCCAACATCACTGGAGTTCTGGAATCCCATTGCAAGGGATAAAAAGTAGTTAGCGGCGAGAATAAACATCGAAAAGCAAGTCATAGCAGTGTCAGGAACCAGCGGAACAGCGGCGGCTATGATTATGCAGCTGGAGATGAGAAAAGTCATGCTGTTGAGTAAAGTGAATAAGTATAGACGTGAGCCGCTGAGGATCATCTTTCCAGCTTGATGTGGTTTTCCATTAGCAATTTCAGTGGAATTGGCGGTGACGACAGTGGAGTAAGTCGGGGAATTCGAAGAAGAATCCTGCCAATATCCTCCCGGAGGACTAAGAGCGGCTTGGTAAGTGGCGGTCGCTATTAAGGTGGACACTACAAGGATTATGTTGCGAGCGGATTCATTTTGGACATAGAAAATGCGTGCCCACTCCTCAAGGAACCATTGTCTCCTGTTGATAAGCTGGGGTAGAGAGGGGGTACCACCATAAAATATGCACAGAAATCCTTGAAGGCGTAGGCATAGCCTCTTCACAAGATGTTGATCGTTACGAGAATTCACTTCGAAGATTTCCAGAGCGGTCTCACCAAGGGAGTTCTTCGCTTGTACATCCGACCACCAACTTAACAGCTTGATGATCTGAAAGAAATGCAAAAAGAATAAAAATGAAGTACGTACCCTTCAAGTTAAATCATTGCTTTATCCCAAGCTTTAGTATTGTGCACAAGATGAGCTCTAGCCACTATGACCCATGTACAAATGAAGAAAGTTTACTAGACCTTATTTATTAATGCCATCATTTCAACCAATATAAAGAAGTCCTGGATTTTTTCAAGAGGTGCAATTTAGTATTTTCATCCAGAATTATTTATGCGATAGTTAGGGATTGCCCATGTGAGTCGCAACATAGGCAAATCCGCATGAGTGATGACTTGAATGGCTGTAATCTAGCATAAGAGTTTAGGATTTGACCATGTCAACCGAAAAGATTTAAGATTCAATTACATTTTGTATATGAGATTTTTTTTTCAATGAAGACGGACACTACCTTAGATAAAAGAATGGACCAACCTATAAAAACTGGATTCGATATAAGGGTCGAGCCTACCTTCCTATGACCTTGGGCACGGGAAAATGGTCAAAAAGAGAATTGGAATAGAAGATTGGGAGTGGAGTTACTACATCCATCCCTCGTTATTCCTCTTCTTCTTTTGTTTTGTGCTTAACATCAATCCCAGCGTTTATTTATGTCAAAGTTAATATCACAAATTTCTTTTAGAGTGAAATAGTACGGATAATTATTTTTTGACGCTATTTCCATTCCCTTATACCTAAATGCATAAATTCTTTTCCAATTATTCTGTACACATTCTAATGTACAAATCATAGTTCTATTAGATACCAAAGTACAACAGCACATCATATATTATGTACTCCGCTCACGTCTATTATTTCGTGATGAACAACGGTTTATGCATTCACGGAGGTCATTAATTGCAAATTGTACGATCCCTTAAGATTATTTGAAGCAATTCATATTATTTAAAAACAAATTTAATTATTGGGCAGATGAATTTATCCACTCATTCCATCTCTCTTTAAAATTATATTTTCTTTAATTAAATCAAACTCCAAAGCTATTTCTACATACATAACTGACATATATAGAGAGAGAATTCAAAGTAATGCCATAAGATTGTGGAACCAACCACGAGAAGTCTTTATAATAATATTATGCGATGGTGGAAAGTTCAACAAGAGAGAAAAACGCGCACCGATTGAGCAGGACTCAATGAGGACGTAAAAGGACGAGAGAGAGAATCAAATCGACAAATATTAACTTTTATTATATGTAAATTCAATGGTTAACAATAATCCTTCTTAATAAACATTACATATAATAATCCACTTAAGAGGTGGGTTTTTCCCGAAGATTATTGGCAAAAGTTTGTTTTCATAATATTAAGAGACATGAAGTCGAACAATATCGAGATATTATATATTACTCATACGAAAACACACAACTGATTTGTAGAAGGATGAGTATTTTTTCTTGTGAAGACTCCCATACGATCTAATCATCCCAATATTCTCCTATAATATATCACATCACCCGATAAATCATTTCTGTTGAACCTTTCTTGTGTTTTTCCTGGATCACTTCAAACGAGCAAATTTATGAACACTTCTACATGTTCAGCATTATGCTATACAACTTCAAATATCAATGGTCAGATAGACCCTTAATGACAAATGTTAACCGTTGAATGATAAAAATACATCATATATTGTAACACAATTTGTAGCTCGTCTCCCCTCTCTGAATGTTTCTAAATCCGTATATTTTCAATCCCTGGTATTTTATTATCATAAAATTTGTTTAAAAACAAGAACAACTCGGAAAAGCGAAGAACCATACCTTAGGTTGCGGTTGCCTTGCTTTCGCAGCAATATGTAAAGCGGTGTTACCATCTTTGTCTTTCCACCTCAATATTCTCATCAGATGAAATTGCTTAAGCCATCCAAACAAAAACTCGAATGCTTTGAGGTTGTCATTCTTCAAGGCGACATGAACCACACTCTCGCATTGACTTGTCAAGTCTTCAATGGATGATTCACAAGTGCATAGGAATTCGACCAAGAGCTCCAGCTCATCGTCTCCTTTTTTCTCGGCGATGTAATGCAAAGGAGTGATCCCACCTCGTCCTGGAACTCGGATCAATTTCGGGTCACGGTTTATCAATGCCCTCACAATGTTATAATGCCGATGTTCCAAAGCCAAGTGCACGGGACTGTAACCCTTTGGATTCAACTTCCGAGCAAGCAATGGCTTCAAGATGACCATCTCCATGGCCACCTCGAATTTTCCTTCGGCTGCGGCAATGTGTAGTGGAGTATTTGGGAAAGGGTGCTTAGATAGGCGATCTAAGAGCTCTGGCTCCTCCTCAATTAAGTTATGTAGCTCATCAACGTCGTCACGTTCGATTGCTAGTTGAAGACGAGACTCCCTATCCTTTTTTTCTTCTTTTTGGGCTAGACCCCTGGCCATCGTGTTTCCAGGGAAATGATCGATGGAAGAAGCGAACTTGCAAATTCATTTATATAGTGCCACAGTCAACGAATATTTAATATAGGGGAGTCAACAAGGGTACAGGTGGGCCCCATGGCAGGTTGGGGTTAGTGGGCCCCAACATAACTTGGACCGATAGCTGTGCGTACTGGTCAGATTCTCAGGAAATCTTCAGGCTTATAATCTTACGCGACACTCTCGCTTTCCCACTTTTGCTCTTTCGCTTCTCGTCACGAGAGTATAAGATAAACAGCGATTTATCTAGGTAAGTGACTTTTACCACTTTTACATTTTGCAAGAATTGCATGATATGATTTATCGAGAGGGAAAAACTATACTGTGTCACGGCCAGTATGTTGAAGTCGAAATGTAAAGTACCATATGATATGCTCTTTTTAAAGTTAGATCATCTATTTGATACTCTGGACCCTAAGTTGAATTTTTGTCGGGAAAGATTTTGGATGAAATGTTATTAGTATTGGTGATATATATCGATGGCATGTTATATTGTGATTTTGATTTGATGCTCATAGTCAACCTACATATTAAGATGTGACATGATGTACATCTGCATGGATCAATCCGTTTCAGGCCCTCATCGCGCCTAACATGTTTTTCAAGACTTAATCAGAGCGAAGTGATTTATAGGGCTTAACAATAGTAGCTATGGTTTTCATGCCTCATCGCCTTGCAAAGTGTGACTTTAATGTCTTCTTGACGTGAGCATAGGATGAGTTTGACACATGCTAGTTATATTATATTACATTAGGGTGATTGCCAAGTGGGGCTTAGACAGTGCTTTTGTCTCCGACCTGTCAATTCCTTTTTTCCTTTTTTTTCTCCATGTAAAATAAAGACCGAATAAAGCTGAAAGCAAAATAAATAAAGGAAAAATAAAATAAAGCAAAAGTGCCACTTCCCTACCATAACCTATTGAATCTGAGGTAATAGAAAAGCATTCACGCCTTACTTGTTAATGCTAAATCCAAACTAAAGAAGATAATTTGCAATATTTAGTAATGCATTTGAGAGTGAATAGCACCGGACTTGTTTTCTCCTTCATTTGATACGAGACCACTTATAAACCTAAGTACATGATTATTTCCTCTAGCTCATGACCTCGCATTGGTTCTTCGATTTGATTTAATATAGGAAGGCAAGTTCTCTACTCATTACTAAAATGGTCTATTCAATGAAGATTTTGAGTTTCAAGTTTAGTATTGAATTACGTTGAAAAAGGACCTTTAAATCATGGATGCATGACAAATTTGACAATTTATTTATAAACTAGTGAGTCACTGAACGGTGATTCATTGATTGCTCTTCTTTAATGTAATTTTTTTTTTTTGGGTCAGTCCTACGCTAATCCTACTCTAACACTCGCTCTCAGACTTTTGCCCTGCCTCCTTGCAGGGCGTGGGAGTCGAAACCCACTCCTGAAATGAAATCGTCCTCACCCCAATCCCCGAGAATGGGGATTTGAACCCCTTCAACCTCCCCTTCCAAGATGGAAGGGTGGCCACTGGAGTGGGAATTGAGCTTTCCATAGTCATAAATCAAATGACTGCTAATCATAGTTCACCTGTTTTTAATCACAAAATTTTTAACCTAAAAGTTTTAGGAATGCTATCGTGAATAATACTTCGTATTGCAAAACGGTAATGCAAAATTAGTTTAGATAAGCTACTAGCTTACTTTGGGGAGGAGTTAGTTATTTAAACTTAAATATCTCATATCCGGTGACTATCAAAAGCAGACCTTTAGTTGGAATTTTGGAACAACCATATAAATGATGATAACCGGCTCATGTGAGATTGTAACTGTGTTCTACTTTTGGTTACTCGGGCGTCTCAAAGCGTTGATTATTTTGAAAAGTGTTTGCTACCTATAAAATTGTAGGAATTGTCGATACTTTTGAAACAATTAAAAAAAAATACTGGTAAGTGGACTTAAATAAGAATTGTTAATTTCGCATAAGAGTTGATGATGTTAACACGTCTATCAACTCTACAAATGAATCCGGGTAATTACTGGAACAATTAATAATTTCGAAATAATCAAATGTTCGTCGGTATAATATAAATAAGAGTTGGTAACTCAAGCTTCCCAAATAAAGTCGGGTATAGTTTAAAAGTGTTGGTAACTTTAACCCATTAGTAAGCTCTATAAATAAATACTGTTAAATTATTGGAATAATTCGTACTGTTGAAACAATGAAATAAACTTTGGTAAGTTAACCCAAATAAGAGTTGCTAATTTTTTATAATAACAAGTGATTTTAACACATTTTTAAAATCCTAAAAAAGGTCCAAAAAATATCGGAACAATTGCTAATTGATTAAATTAAAGTTGGTAATTTCATGTAAGTGTTTATAATTTAAGCTCCGCAAATAAATGTCAGTCAGTTCTTAAGAGAACCATTAATTTTGAAATAAGTTGGTAATTTTGTGTAAGAATTGGTAACTCTAACCCAATGATACTTCTTAGATAAATGTTGTGAACTATTGGAATAGTTGGTAATTTTGTGGCAATGTGAGTGGATTCATGTAAGAGTTGGTAATTATATATGATAGACAATAGCATTATTAGCTGTTAAACTGCGCAAATAAATGTTGGCATTACACTACAACAATCAGTAATTACGAAACAATCAAATAAAAGCGAACAAGCGACTCCAACAGTAGTCGTTAAGCTCAAATTAATTGGTGACTTAATCGAAGAAAAATGGGCAAATCACTTAAATTAAGATTGATAATTTTGAATAAAAGTTAGCACCTTATCATGTTGGCAAGTTATACAAATTAATATTGTTTAATTATGAAAACAATTAGTAATCCTGGAAGTACAAAAAATATTAGTACTTTCAAAAAACAATCGGTAACTTAAAAATATGATAAATGGATAATATATATACATATCAACGATCAAACACCATTTGTGAAAGAAGAATAGTGTCTCACTTTGTTTCCTAAAAGTCGAAATTGCGATGACAACGCGAAAGACCAAAAAGCAAAGTGCTGGTACTCTTTGAAAAAGAAAAGGGAAAGTGCTAAATTTGCTGTCACATGTAAACCGTTTGTTCTCCTTATCGGGAAAAAAGGAGAATTCTGGGAGAATTATTGGACGCGAAAAGTACTTTGCATCCTTGACTAGTTAATGGCATCTTCAAACTTGATTATTGTGTGAGGCTCCAGCCCCCTTAAAAGTGTTTCTTTGTTTCTTATGATGTTGGCACAGGGCAAGATTTGGAATCCAAATATGCTCAAGTCATCCATGTGTTCAGCAGACAATAAATTGTCGGACCATCAATTCATATATTAAAGATTCAAATTATTGTCTGCCCTACGACACAAAAGAAAACAAAGAAGTCCAGTAGTTCACACCCAATTTGGAGGGAGCACATGCTCAGAAGTGGAAGCAATTCTTCTTTATGCACAAAAAACGTTTAGGAATTCCTATCTAATCAATGGATTGATATCCTTTAAAATTGCGAGATAAAGTCACATATATCTATCTTCTTAAAAAATTAATACTATACTACATGTGCTATTGGCTGTTCAAATTTGTTGCTCTTTCTTTTTTATCCTTTTTGATCCGTTCCTCCCATTTTTCTTCCCTTTTCCTTTTTCCTTTTTCCTTCCTGTTACTACCCTCGCTAAAAGTGAACACCAAAGATAAACTAATGGGTTACTTAGTAAATAACTTAGCACGGACTCTCCCAAATCCATGCCAATCACAACTTTAATGTTTTTAATTTAATTAATTAGGCAGGCAAATCATTTCATTTTAGAGTCACCATTAATCTATAATGGATTCTTAGAAATCCAAGTAAAACCTGGAAAAACATCTTATTTTATGAACTAGAGATTTCATAGATATGGAGACTTGATTACACTAAATAAATATAATGCTCTTTCGATATCTTTTCTCTTTATTTAAAAATATAGTCTGAAGCAATCTTGGTCAATTTTAATTTTTAACCACTAACATGTGATGAGTGATCACATGGGTACACAGATAGTAATTTAACACTCAATAATCAAAGCAATATATAAATTATTTAGTGAATAGGAAAAGCTTGATCTACTAATCAATAGTAAATCTCCGTCAAAGACATACTTCCAGAAATTTTTCTCATCAATTCCAGCAGACAACATCAAGAACAATGTCTTACTGTATCTTCACAAAATTTAACCATGATCCAACAGTTATTAAATGTCCATTTGTTGATCCCGTGAACTATAGGCTGGAATTGTTCTGTTGCCAAGGAGGCGAGGTTCGCCTTTTTTTTTTTTTTTTTGAACATTAACGTCCTTGTTTGTGTATCTGTGCCTCCCATATATATTGTCGCCCCCTCAATTTTGAGAGAAAAGAGTGCTTATATAGGCGTAGGATTAGGGTTATCTCAAGATACCAATCAATACATCACTTTCCTATTTTAAACGAAATAGATATATTGACTTCCTCACCTTAGGAATTTTTTATATCACATAGTAATTACTTCCAAAAAATTAAAATCCTCAACGATAATATATCTTTTCCTTAAATGTAATTAGATAATGCAATCTTAATTAGTTTGGCATGCCCACGTGCTAAGCACAAGCAGTTTTTGGCCATAAGGGTTATCCAAAGGGCTTGACCAAATTTCATGCTTCTGCAGGCTTATTCCAGATAATTTAATTAAGCTTGTAGTGCTAAAAAAGTCTAAATTAAATGCAATTTATGTGGGCTTTATTATTTATAGAATGCTCACAATAAATACAATTAATAACGTCTTAAGTGTTCACGCAGGTCATTAATTGCAAATTGCACCATCTGTCCTGATTTATATGAACAAGACTATATTCAGATGGACAAAATTGAATTTTTGCGCAGATAAATTTATATTAATTCCATCTCTCTTACGTAACAAGCATATGGGAGTCGAGGAAATAGAAAAATCATACTTTTATTTCCTTTAATTAAATCGAATTCTATCACTATATATGTACAGAGAGAGAGAGGTCAAATTAATGTCTCGCGTGAAGTATTTATTTAATATTTTTATGCGGTGGTGGGAAGTTCAACAAGAGATAAAGACGTGTACAAATCAATATAGTGATTCTGAAAGGACGCGATGAGGAGTTAACAGGCAGAGAGAGAGAGAGAGAGAGAGAGAGAGAGATCAAATCGACAAATTGTCGACTTTTCAATATAACAATCGAACTTCGACAAAAAAATATAATGATGATGATGATGATGATGCTGATGATCCAACAGTTAACAATTTTCGTTCTTAATAAATATTACAATATGATAAGACACTCAACATATGGCTTTTTACTAACTTAATTGAGAAAAGTCTAATTAATATAGAGAGGAAGTCGAAAAATAACGTGATGATATATATTATTGATCACAATTGATGTATAAACGTGTTAGATTTTTTCTTGTCTAGGCTTCAATACAATCTAACTATCACAATATTCACCTATAATATGTCACATCCTTGATCAATCATTTTTGTTGGTCGTTTCTTGTGTTTCTAGCAGATCACTCCAAGCAAGTAAATTTATGGACATTTTTATAGTTTACGACACCATGCCATACAACTTCAAATGTCAATCGTCAGATAGACATTTGTCCTTGGATTACATAATGTCAAATTCAAGGATCAAACAATAATAGCCAGAATATTTACAAAATCAATGGACCATTTCTCTAGCTTCAAGATTTGTGTCAGATGGACTCGCTTAAGCCATTTAAGTAAAACCTTGAATGCTTTGAGGTTGTGGTTCTTGACAGCAACGTAAATTGTAGTCTCACATTGGATTGTCAAATTTTCGATAGATGATTTGCAAGCAAATAGGAATTCGGATAGGGGTTTCGGGAGCTCCACGCTCTCCTGCTTGTTGTCTCCTTTTTTTCCCTGCTACAAAATGCAAACGGTTGATCCCACCTCATCTTCAGACTTGAATCAACTTCGGGTCAAGGTTCATCAAGGTCCTCACAGTGTGATAATGCTCGTGTTGCATAACCAAGTGCATTGGGCATTTCCAAGCAAACGATGGCTTCAAGATGCCCATCTCCATGGCCACGTCAGTTTTCTTATGGCCTCGGCAATGTGTAGTGGAGTGGATAGGCGATCTTAGAGCTCTCGCTCCTCCGTAATTATGTTACGTACCTCAGCAACATCATCATTTGCTATTGCTTGTTGAAGCCAAGACTCCCTAGCCACTCTTTTTTCTTTTTTGGCCAGACTCCTGGCCATCGTGTTACCAGGAAAATGTAGGAGTAGAGGGGGTTCGATCGGGGAGGATCGGTGGAAGTAGCAAACTTTGGAAAATCATATATTATATAGTGCCGCGGTCAACGGATATTTAATTAGCTGAGTCAACAAGTGTACAGTTGGGCCCAGTGGCAGGTTGGGGGTGAGGGGGGCCCAACACATCTTAGACCGATGCGTATTACGCACTGGTCAGATTCTCATGAAATGACTGGTTAGTTTTTATGTTTTGCAAGAATTGCACGACATGATTGACGAAGAGGGAAAAAACTATACCGGGTCATGGCCCGTATGTTGAAGTCGAACTGTAAAGTGCCGTGTGGTATGTCTTTCTCAAAACTGGATCAAGGATACTCTCGAGCCTCGGATAAGTTTTGTCTAGAAAATTTTTAAATGGAATGTTAATATGGCATGTTGTATTATCACTTTGATTTGATGCTTGTAGTCAATCCACATATTGAGACACAACATGATGTACATGTGTACTGACCAATTCTATTTCGGAGCTTAATCGTGACTAACATGTCGTTTGAAACCTAATCAGAGCTAAGTGATTTTCGAGACTTAACGATAGCAGATATAAATTTTGTGCCTCATTACCTGGCGAAGCGTGACTGTAAGGTCTTCTTGACATGAATTTAGGATGAGTTTGACACATGCTAGCTATACTATATTACATTGTTTATATATGGTGTATATTTTATGATATGTTGGAATATATGCAATGCTTGTGAAATGAGTAAATGCGATGCATACTTGTTTGTAAAGCTGCATTATTCTTTGCTTCGTCCCAAAGGAACTGCGATTTTGCTCACGGGGGAGTTCTCTCTCCACTATCAATTTCCTTTTTCCTCTTCTTTCATTTCTCCATGTAAAGTGAAGAAAGAACGAAGCTGAGAGCAAAACAAATAAAGGAAAAGAAAAGAAGAAAGCAAAAGTGCCACTTCCCTACCTATAACCCATCGAATCTTTCCCAGGTAATAGAAAAGCATTCACGCCTTACTTGTTATTGCTAATCCCAAACATATACGATAATTTGCAGAATTTAATCATACATTTAAAGAGTTAATAGCACCAGATCTCCTTCCTCCTTTATTTGAAACGAGTCAACTTATAAACCTAAATACACGATTATCTCCTCGAGCTCAAGAACTCACATTGGTTCTTGATTCAATTCAATAAATGGAGGCAAGTTCTCTATTCATTACTATAACAGTTTATTGAATGAAGATTTCGAGTTTTGAGTTTGACATAAAATTAGCTCGGAAAATAAAGCTCTTTTAATCATGGGTGCACGACAAGTTTGACAATTTATTTATAAACGGGTGAATCATTGGTGGGTTCTTCACCACTTGGTCCTCTTTAACGAAATTGGCAGTTGAACTTTCCATAATCATGTATCCGATGGCTGCTACAATAATTCACTTGCTTTAAATCTCAAAGCGTTTAACCCAAAGTTCCAAGAATACTCTCGTAAATCAGGACTACGTATTGCAAAAACGGAAATGCAAAATTAGTTTACATAGCTACTAGTTCATTTTGGGGAGGATTAGATATTTAAACTTAATTATCTCATATCCTATGATTATGAAAAGTCGACCTTTAGTTGGAATTTCGGAAGAACCATATAAATGATGATAACTGACGAGACTAAATTTATCACTAGTTGGATCTTCTTCAATCCATATAATAAAGGTTCAAAATTACGAGATAAAGTGACAATATTTACTAATATAATAGGTTTAGAATTTTGTTAGTACTTTTCTTGTTTGAGCCACTACCGCTTGCGCCTCCTTTGCCATAGTTACCCTGTGTGTTGTGTATGTTTGTGCTTGTGTGTGTGTATAATTGATTAGTGCTCACATTGTGTTTGTTTATAAATTTTATTTCGAAGGAGAAAGAAAAAGAAAGGAGAAGCAAAACAGGTTGATAAAATACTGACCGTTGAGCCAGTTGACTATTGAAGTGAAATGATGTTTAAGTCGCATGAAAGAGTGCAAGGAAACAAATGACGAGAATTTTACTCCAAAAGGTGCAATCTTTTTAATAGGTGCGATGCATCATAGTTCTAATTAACCTATTGAGAAGATGCAACTTATCAAATTAAATTGTAATATAACGAGTTATGTGGATTTAGACTTTCCTCTGACTTGAATGGACTGAGGTCGTTGACAAGTTATGTGTTCGCATTTTGTTGGACAGCGTGGTTATAGTCGGAAATCGCATGGTCGCAACTGAAGCAGAGTATATGATGTCAACGGAGACAATTGAGAAAGTTATTTCACTCAAAGGTTTGTTCAATCATCTAGAATTGTTGTAGGAGAAGATTGTTATTTTTAGCAACAATTAGAGTGCAAGACATTTATCAAAATCAAATGTATCGTCGGTGGATGAAACACATTAGTGTCGTGTACAATTTTATATCTAATATTGTGTCATAAGGAACCACACTCGTTCAAAAAGTACACATGGCGGATAATCTAACAAAGCATATGGCATTGACTAAGTTTCAATAATATTCGGACTTGGTTAGCTTCTACAACAAGTGAGGAGCCCATAGGGGTTTGGGAGAAATGACAACCGAAGAGATGAAATTGGACTTCTGACCAAGGTGGAGATTCATTGATCATGGCTTCAAGTTGATTCGGATTTTTTTTTTAAAATTCGATCTATAATTGAATCACAAAAATCTCACGCCACATTATTGCACTCTTGCCAACAGAATTGTCCACGATGGAAAAAGGAAACTAATTTCCCATAAGACTTCTTTTCTTCATTGAAGATGAAGCCCACGTTGACATTGGCGAATGGCTTATGGTTGTTTTGCATATAAATAATTTTGTTGTTGAGTTTGGTCTCGGGTGCACAGTGAGTATGCATAACATATATGAAAACTTGCATGAGATATGAGAGCTTTGATAACTTTCATCCAAGAGTGTGACAGTGCAATAAAATTCTTTTTTTGTAATTGATTCTTGTAAGTTCAGGTTTATCTAGAATTGAAAAATGCTTACGAGTGAGTATGATTGAACGATTCTAATATCTTTTTTACCAATTATAATGGAGTCATCTTATTGAGCTCTCTCCATGTAGTAGGCACATAGTAGAACCACATAAATTTGTTGTCTTTAAATTTTATTTATGCAATTTATCTCTTACTCGATTAGTTTTGTGTTTTTATTCACGCTTCCAGGCTAGTCGCAACAAACCATATTTTAGAGATAGAAAGATTCATAATGAGTCCCTCAAGAAGAATACAAGGTTTTACGCATTTCCTAACTTATGATTAAATTTGACTACTTAATGCTCATCCAATGAATGTATCGTATCATACTTTCTAGATAAGTAGTAGTATATAGCAATGGATTCAGGTTTATTAGCTATTGTCGATTCCATCTTTTTTTACATCCAACCTTCTCTTTCATGGTAAGTCACTTGAAAGGTAGGTGGCTTTTAAAGACAAGATGTCGAAAGCAAAATTGATGACATTGGACCTATAAATTATCCTTTTCATGTCCAACCTTCTATTTTGTGGTAGTTCTATATAGTATTTCAATCAATTGCTCTCTTTTTATTTTGAATTTTTGATTTTGAATATGTCATTATGATTATTTATCTTACATATATCGAGCTTAGTTGCATATGATTCTCAACTCATGTAATCCACGTATTTTCAACCATTATTAATTAATCTGTGGGAATCACTCCAAAAACCTCTAATTTGATATTTCAATCTTCAACCTTCAATAGTGGCAAAATTCAGGGGCTAGTTGTATAATAATTGGGGTGCCCGCAAACACCATCTATAGGTTATGCCAAGCAGACAGACACGAAATTTGACACAAGATCAAGAGGCTAAGACAGAGTCAAGCATTTCATTTGTGTTCATCGTGCAGGTGTGCATTCGAGACCTCACCTCGCTTCTTTCCAAGTAACCCACAACAAAACCACCATCATCACCACCACTGCGTCCTACAAGTCGTCCAACGCGCCACTGCTTCTTACCTTCTCTGATTGCCTTGCAACCAACAATAAAAACACCATTACCACCACCGCGTATCGCCACCGCTTCTTACCTTTCCCGATTGCCTACAACCAACAAGAAAATCACCATCATTGCCATTGTGTTGGCATCAAGAGATAAATTTCATTAAATTGCATGGCATATAGACATTAGGAGCATTTATATTACTAGTATTAAAATTTTAAAAATAAAAATTAGACTAAAATTAATTTTAAAAAATTAAAAATTTTATCATTTATTTTTTATTAAAAAGAAGAAGAAGAAAAGAAACTAGACCGGGCCGGGGCGGGCCGGCCCGGCCTTTTTCTTTTCTCTTCTTCCTCTTTTCTCTTTCAGGCCCGGCCCCATTTTCTCTTTTCTTTCCCCGGCCCGGCCCACGCACCTATCTCTTCCTCCTTCCTCCCTCGCGCCATTCCCGCGTCTGCGGAGACAGAGACGTACGCAAGCAAAAGCAGAGCAGCCGTGATCCTAGGGTCGGGGATCAGGCCGGCCGCGGCAGGCTGGCGGTGGCGGAAGCCATGCGCGCCTGTCGCTAGCCCTTAAAAGCGAGAGGGGGCGCAAGAGAAAAAGGGAGGAGACCGGGGGCTGGATTTGAAGGAGAGATCCGAGAGAGAGTTCGAGTGAGAGAAACCGAGAGAGGGGGGAGAGACAGAGAACGCGAGTGAGAGTTTGCCTGAGGGAAGAGAGTTGGAGGTAGAGACCGCCGGCCACCGCACGGCCGACAACCCACCGCCGTGCCTCCTTTCCCGCTTCGACACTCCGGTAAGCCTCGACCCCCTTTTTGCCTTTTTTGAGCATGCCGGGCCGGAGATCGCGGCCCTCCGGCAGAGGCGAACTCCGGCCCCGTCCGTCCCTCGTTTTGCTGCTGCTGTGCGTGCTGTTGTTGTCGCGGGTTCTGGTCTTCGGTCGAGTCAAAGATCTCTTGTTTCCTTAGCATATACTACCTGTTCGACAAAATGTCCGAACGAGATCCATAGTTTTTTCTCCGGGTATGGTCTCTTTCGGAACGATGGTGACACCCCGGTCAGTGAGTACGTAGGGTTGGCTAGGAGCTGGTCGGTCCTTGGTGGCCGTTGTGGCGGTCCTCGGAGGCCTCGGGCCTTACCGTTTTGGGCATTCGGCGGCGGGGAGGTCGGCCGACGAGTGGCAGTCAGAGTGACCGCCCGATGGAGGGTGGTAGCTCGGCTGCAGCTTGAGCTTTGGCGGAGGTTTGTCTGAAAAATAAAATAAAAAATACGTAGAAGCTTCCGTGAAGGACGTCACACGAGGTGGGGATGTCGCTTGAGAGCGGCTTGTAAGATAACCCGACATCAAACACTCGAGGCCGGGCGTTTTCTTTTTTTCCCCTAATAAAGGGAGTATGATGTGAGACGCCTTAAGTTTGGATTTACATCTTTTATTTGACGAATTTAGGATGCTGAAATCTGACTTTTCCATCTTTAATTAAGCTGGTTTAGAGTATAGAATAATTTTTTGGGGGGTTTGGAGAGTAGAATAATTGAATTTATAAATTCCATTATTTTAACTATGTGTTAAAATATAATATTCTGATCGGAAGATATCGTAGGATTTTTATTTTTATTTTATTTGGCTAGGCTTTTACTATATTCTCAGTATTTTTTTCTGTTACTTTATTTAGAAGTAATTTTTCAAAAAAAAGGTTGCTACTGTGTCTATTCGTTGCGTTTTGTGCACGGACGCTTCGTGCATTCGTGTTTGCGAGTTGTAACTCGATGATGTTCATTTCCACCGCGTTGAAGTCTGAATTAGGAAAAAAAGTTATTCGAAGTCTCGACTTCAAGCGAGAGTAAAGCCTCTCAGGATTTAGCGAATTGCCACGTGTCAATCCCTTGCAACTAACACAAAAGAGTCTAGTTCTTGCAAACCTCAAGACAAGAAGCATGCATGATATGCATACATGACAAGAGAAGTTAAAGTAAAATATGCATGGGAATTATCTCTGATCCTCCGATCTTCAGAAGTTGCCGACGCGTCTCCTTGTGGCATTGATTTGTCGTCGGACTTGGAAGTGCTTTAGCCGTATCATAAAGGATAATCCTAAGAAGAGGTACATTGCCACCATGAAAAAACCCCCTATCAAATTTAGTCCAACATCACTGGAGTTCTGGAATCCCATTGCAAGGGATAAAAAGTAGTTAGCGGCGAGAATAAACATCGAAAAGCAAGTCAAAGTAGTGTCAGGAACCAGCGGAGCAGCGGCGGCTATGATTATGCAGCTGGAGATGAGAAAAGTCATGCTGTTGAGTAAAGTGAATAAGTATAGACGTGAGCCGCTGAGGATCATCTTTCCAGCTTGATGTGGTTTTCCATTAGCAATTTCAGTGGAATTGGCGGTGACGACAGTGGAGTAGGTCGGGAAATTCGAAGAAGAATCCTGCCAGTATCCTCCCGGAGGACTAAGAGCGGCTTGGTAAGTGGCGGTCGCTATTAAGGTGGACACTACAAGGATTATGTTGCGAGCGGATTCATTTTGGACATAGAAAATGCGTGCCCACTCCTCAAGGAGCCATTGTCTCCTGTTGATAAGCTGGGGTAGAGAGGGGGTACCACCATAAAATATGCGCAGAAATCCTTGAAGGCGTAGGCGTAGCCTCTTCACAAGATCTTGATCGTTACGAGAATTCACTTGGAAGATTTCCAGAGCGGTCTCACCAAGGGAGTTCTTCAATTGTACATCCGTCCACCAACTTAACAGCTTGATGATCTGAAAGAAATGCAAAAAGAATAAAAATGAAGTACGTACCCCTTCAAGTTAAATCATTGCTTTATCCCAAGCTTTACTATTGTGCACAAGATGAGCTCTAGCCACTATGACCCATGTACAAATGAAGAAAGTTTACTAGACCTTATTTATTAATGCCATCATTTCAACCAATATAAAGAAGTCCTGGATTTTTTCAAGAGGTGAGAATTTAGTACTTTCATCCAGAATTATTTATGCGATAGTTAGGGATTGCCCATGTGAGTTGCAACATAGGCAAATCCACATAAGTGATGACTTGAATGGCTGTAATCTAGCATAAGAGTTTAGGATTTGACCATGTCAACTGAAAAGATTTAAGATTCAATTACATTTTGTATATGAGATTTTTTTTTCTATGAAGACAGACACTACCTTAGATAAAAGAATGGACCAACCTATAAAAACTGGATTCAATATAAGGGTCGAGCCTACCTTCCTATGACCTTGGGCACGGGAAAATGGTCAAAAAGAGAATTGGAATAGAAGATTGGGAGTGGAGTTACTACATCCATCCCTCGTTATTCCTCTTCTTCTTTTGTTTTGTGCTTAACATCAATCCCAACGTTTATTTATGTCAAAGTTAATATCACAAATTTCTTTTAGAGTGAAATAGTACGGATAATTATTTTTTGACGCTATTTCCATTCCCTTATACCTAAATGCATCAATTCTTTTCCAATTATTCTGTACACATTCTAATGTACAAATCATAGTTCTATTAGATACCAAAGTGCAACAGCACATCATATATTATGTACCCGCTCACGTCTATTATTTCGTGATGAACAACGGTTTATGCATTCACGGAGGTCATTAATTGCAAATTGTACGATCCCTTAAGATTATTTGAAGCAATTCATATTATTTAAAAACAAATTTAATGATTGGGCAGATGAATTTATCCACTCATTCCATCTCTCTTTAAAATTATATTTTCTTTAATTAAATCAAACTCCAAAGCTATTTCTACATACATAACTGAGATATATAGAGAGAGAATTCAAAGTAATGCCATAAGATTGTGGAACCAACCACGAGAAGTCTTGTTTTATAATAATATTATGCGATGGTGGAAAGTTCAACAAGAGAGAAAAACTTTTCCTTCGACCAAAAAAAAAAAACAAGAGAGAAAAACGCGCACCGATTGAGCAGGACTCAATAAGGACGTAAAAGGACGAGAGAGAGAATCAAATCGACAAATATTGACTTTTATTATATGTAAATTCAACGGTTAACAATAATCCTTCTGAATAAACATTACATATAATAATCCACTTAAGAGGTGGATTTTTCCCGAAGATTATTGGCAAAAATTTGTTTTCATAATATTAAGAGACATGAAGTCGAACGAGATCGTGATATTATATATTACTCATACGAAAACACACAACTGATTTGTAGAAGGATGAGTATTTTTTCTTGTGGAGACTCCCATACGATCTAATCATTACAATATTATAATATATCACATCACCCGACAAATCATTTTGTTGATCCTTTCTTGTGTTTTTCCTGGATCACTTTAAACGAGCAAATTTATGAACACTTCTATATGTTCAGCACTATGCTATACAGCTTCAAATATCAATGGTTAGATAGACCCTTAATGACAAATGTTAACCGTTGAATGACAATAATACATCATATATTGTAACACAATTTGTAGCTCGTCTCCCCTCTCTGAATGTTTCTAAATCAGTATATTTTCAATCCCTGGTATTTCATTATCATAAAATTTGTTCCCATAAAAACAAGAACAGCTCGGAAAAGCGAAGAACCATACCGTAAGTTGCCCTTCTTTCGCAGCAATATGTAAAGCAGTGTTGCCATCTTTGTCTTTCCAATTCAATATTTCCAACAGATGAACTTGCTTAAGCCATCCAAGCAAAAACTTGAATGCTTTGAGGTTGTGGTTCTTCAAGGCGACGTGAACCGTAGTCTCGTATTGACTTGTCAAGTCTTCAATGGATAATTTGCAATTGCATAGGAATTCGACTAGGAGCTCCAGCTCATCATCTCCTTCTTTCTCGGCGACGTAATGCAAAGGAGTGATCCCACGTTGTCCTGGGACTCGGATCAATTTCGGGTCACGGCTTATCAATGCCCTCACAATGTTATAATGTTGATGTTGCAAAGCCAAGTGCACGGGACTGTAACCCTTTGGATTGAACTTCCGAGCAAGCGACGGCTTCAAGATGACCATCTCCATGGCCACCTCAGTTTTTCCGGCAGCTGCGGCAATGTGTAGTGGAGTATTTGGGAAAGGGTGCTTAGATAGGCGATCTAAGAGCTCTGGCTCCTCCTCAATTAAGTTATGTAGCTCATCGACGTCGTCACGTTCGATTGCTAGTTGAAGACGAGACTCCCTATCCTTTTTTTCTTCTTTTTGGGCTAGACCCCTGGCCATCGTGTTTCCAGGGAAATGATCGATGGAAGAAGCGAACTTGCAAATTCATTTATATAGTGCCACAGTCAACGAATATTTAATATAGGGGAGTCAACAAGGGTACAGGTGGGCCCCATGGCAGGTTGGGGTTAGTGGGCCCCAACATAACTTAGACCAATAGCTGTGCGTACTGGTCAGATTCTCAGGAAATCTTCGGACTTATAATTTTATGCGACACTCTCGCTTTCCCACTTTTGCTCTTTCGCTTCTCGTCACGAGAGTATAAGATAAACAGCGATTTATTTAGGTAAGTGACTTTTACCACTTTTACATTTTGAAAGAATTGCATGATATGATTTATCGAGAGGGAAAAACTATACTGTGTCATGGCCCGTATGTTGAAGTCGAAATGTAAAGTACCATATGATATGCTCTTTTTAAAGTTAGATCATCTATTTGATACTCTGAACCCTAAGTTGAATTTTTGTTTGGAAAGATTTTGGATGAAATGTTATTACTATTGGTGATGTGTGTGTTTTTAAGATATGACATGATGTACATCTGCATGGATCAATCTGTTTCGGGCCTTCATCGCACCTAATGTGTTTTTCAAGACTTAATCAGAGTGAAGTGATTTATAGGGCTTAACAATAGCGGTTATGGTTTTCATGCCTCATCGCCTTGCAAAGTGTGACTTTAATGTCTTCTTGACATGATTATAGGATGAGTTTGACACATGCTAGCTATATTATATTACATTAGGGTGATTGCCAAGTGGGGCTTAGACAGTGCTTTTGTCTCCAACCTGTCAATTCCTTTTTCCTTTTTTTTTCTCCATGTAAAATAAAGACCGAATAAAGCTGAAAGCAAAATAAATAAAGGAAAAAAAGAAAGAAAGAAAGCAAAAGCGCCACGTCCCTACCATAAGCTATCGAATCTGGGGTAAAAGAAAAGCATTCTCGCCTTGCTTGTTAATGCTAAAACCAAACTAAAGAAGATAATTTGCAATAATTAATAATGCATTTGAGAGTAAATAGCACCGGAATTGTTTTCTCCTTCATTTGATGCGAGTCCACTTATAAACCTAAGTACATGATTATTTCCTCGAGCTCATGACCTCGCATTGGTTCTTCGATTCGATTTAATATAGGAAGGCAAGTACTTGTTACTAAAATGGTTTATTCAATGAAGATTTCGAGTTTCAAGTTTAGTATTGAATTAGATCGAAAAAGGACCTTTAAATCATGGATGCACGACAAATTTGACAATTTATTTATTAACTAGTGAGTCACTACACGGTGATTCATTGCTAGCTCTTCTTTAATGTAATTGGTAATTGAGCTTTCCATAGTCATAAATCAAATGACTGCTAATCATAGTTCACCTGTTTTTAATCACAAAATTTTTAACCCAAAAGTTTTAGGAATGCTATCGTGAATTATACTTCGTATTGCAAAACGGTAATGCAAAATTAGTTTAGATAGCTACTAGCTTACTTTGGGGAGGAGTTAGTTATTTAAACTTAAATATCTCATATCCTGTGACTATCAAAAGCAGACCTTTAGTTGGAATTTCGGAACAACCGTACAAATGATGATAACCGACTCAAGTGAGATTGCAATTGTGTTCTACATTTGGTTACTTGAGCGTCACAAAGCGTTGATTATTTTGAAAAGTGTTTGCTACCTATAACTAATTGATAAGCTCCTAAAAAATGATGTCGGTAAATTGTAGGAATTGTTGATACTTTTGAAACAATTGAAAAAAAAAAAATACTGGTAAGTGGACTTAAATAAGAATTGGCAATTTCGTATAAGAGTTGATGATGTTAACACGTCAATCAACTCTACAAATGAATCCGGGTAAATTATTGGAACAATTAATAATTTCAAAATAATCAAATGCTCGTTGGTATAATATAAATAAGAGTTGGTAACTCAAGCTTCCCAAATAAATTTGGTAAGCTTTCAAAAAAGTCGGGCATGGTTTAAAAGTGTTGGTAACTTTAACATATTAGTAAGCTCTATAAATAAATACTGTTAAATTATTGGAATAATTTGTACTGTTGAAACAATGAAATAAACTTTGGTAAGTGAACCCAAATAAGAGTTGCTAATTTTTTATAAGTATAAGTGATTTTAACACATTTTTAAAATCCTCAAAAAAGTCCAAAAAATATCGGAAGAATTGGTAATTTTTGGTAACTGGTTAAATTAAAGTTGGTAATTTCATGGAAGAGTTTATAATTTAAGCTCCACAAATAAATGTTAGTCAGTTCTTAAGAGAACCATTAATTTTGAAATAAGTTGGTAATTTTGTGTAAGAATTGGTAACTCTAACCCAATGATATCTTCTAAGATAAATGTTGTTGAACTACTGGAATAGTTGGTAATTTTGTGGCAATCAAATAAACGTTGGTGAGTGGATTCATGTAAGAGTTGGTAATTATATATGATAGACAATAGAATTATTAGCTGGTAAACTGCTCAAATAAATGTTGGTAAATAACTACAACAATTAGTAATTCCGAAACAATCAAATAAAAGTGAACAGGTGACTCCAACAGTAGTCGTTAAGCTAAAATTAATTGGTGACTTAATGGAAGAAAAATGGGCAAATCACTTAAATTAAGATTGGTAATTTTGAATAAAAGTTAGGACCTTATCATGTTGGCAAGTTATACAAATTAATATTGTTTAATTATGAAAACAATTAGTAATCCTGGAAGTACAAAAAAATATTAGTACTTTCAAAAAACAATCGGTAACTTAAAAATATGATAAATGGATAAAAAAAATATACATATCAAACAAACACCATTTGTGAAAGAAGAATAGTGTCTCACTTTATTTCCTAAAAGTCGAAATTGTGATGACAACGCGAAAGACCAAAAAGCAAAGTGCTGGTACTCGTTAAAAAAAAGAAAAGGGAAAGTGCTAAATTTGCTGTCACATGTAAAACGTTTGTTCTCCTTGTCGGGAAAAAAAGGAGAATTCTTGGAGAATTATTGGACGCGAAAAGTACTTTGCATCCTTGTGTCACGGCCAATTGATTAGGATCATAACCATGCGGCGACTCAGGCTATTTTGGATCACCTAAGCCAAGCCTTGCTCGATCACTCGTACACCCGGATCATAGAGAGAGAAACCTTCTAGAGATAGAGGCTCTGGAGAGAAAGGAACTTGTATTATTGAGAAGGATTGGATGGATACAAATGAGGGGGAGGGCACCCCTTCTTATACTCGAGGCCCTCTGATTACATCTGTTGATCTACTTTTAATTTGGCGGACGAGATTGCACCACCTCAACTACCGACACTAATGGCAACTACTAACCACCGACACTTATGACAGGAAATTATCAAGTACCGACATAAATAAAGTTAGAGACTAATTACGGTATTGCCCGCCCTTGGAAACTCCAGGAAGGAGACTTGTTGGGAAGCCTAGCGAGCATAAGAAGTCTTCCACGGATGAGTCACGATCGCCCTTCGGGAACCTCTTGGATCGGTCCTCTTTCGGCCCGTGACATTCTCCCCCACTCAATCGAGCGACGCCCTCGTCGCTCACAACTCGACGGACGACCTTCCTCGCATGAGCACAGGCTCTCTTCTTTTGGTTCTGCTTCGCTCGGACGCTCACGAACAAAGGGCCACATCCTTCTATTTGCAAATATTGAGGAATTGTTCATATGTAAAATCAAAATTATTGATACTGGCCCTTTCCACATAAAAGGGCAACCTCGTCGCTTTTTTTTTTTCAAAAAAAAAAGCGGAAGTGGGGGGGAGAAATGACAAGAAGGCCAAGATCTCTTCGTTAGTTGGGGGAAGAATCCGCCCGAATTGGATTTTTTGAGGAACATATTGAGAGAGAATTGGATTTGGTTAGACAATGTGTGGTTGGTGTTTGGCACGCGGCTCCATCTTTGGCCTGGGCGTAGCACGCAGCGTGTACTCCACCTCGGGGAAGAGCACTTGGATCGACATGTCGCGAGTTGGAGTAGGAGGATCCAACTCTACCTTCGGCTTCACCTCAGCTAGCTTGTTTAGGCGCTTCACGGTCTTCAAGCTCTTGTCGAGGCGTCGAATCGTGGTGATGGTCTTGGTGTCATCACCCCTTGCATCATGGGGATCATCGTTAGGCATTTTGGGTCAAGGATCATGATGCACTTGGTCCTCATATCGATCATGACTCTCACTCTATTGAAGAATTGCATTCTCAAAATGAGATCATAATCGTTGAGAGGGATTACCTCGAATGCCATCTTGCCCTTCTGAGTTAATGGGCTTGAATATCTGCCCAGACGGCTCCACACGCAATCCTAAAGTCTTCGCCACTTCGTTGGACATGAACATGTTTGAGGCTCCAGTGTCAACCAAGGCGTATAGCGCTCAGCCGCCCACTTCAACCTCCACGAAGAACATCTCCGTGTTCGGAACAACTTCCTTTCCTTTGGTCGGCGATCGGACTTGGACAGAGTTGATCATCTTCATGCCTCCAAGTCGGACTTGCAACCTCTCTTCTTTGGGCTCCTCCTCCACCTCTTCGATGGCCAGGAGAGCGTTGATTCGGCCCTTCTTCGGGCACTTTTGGGTCCAATGCGGACCTTTGCAGATAAATCAAGGAGAAGGCGGGGGTTGATCGAACTTACTCGTCGTATAGTCTGGTTGCGGTTGACCCCTTTGGAAGGACGGCTTCAAAGTGCCTTCGCCCCATGTTTTGATTCAGCCACCTTGATCTGGTGTACCTCAAGGAGTGCTTCTTCCTTCGTCCTCGGATCGATCCGACCCCCACTCTCTTGCTCGATTCCTTGGTTCGGCTTTGGTGAGGTCAACAAGAGACTCGGCCACACTTAGCGCTCTCGCGAGACTCGTCACATCCCTTCGCTTCAACTCAAGCTGTGCCCACGACTTCAATCCATCCATAAATGCTCCGAGAGCCTCCTCCTCACTTAGATTGCGGATTTGGAGTTTGAGCTCCGTGAATTCCTTTACGTACTCTCGGACTCCACCTCTTTGTTCGAGGCGATGGAGCTTGCTACAGGCTTCTTGTTGAGCAAACTCAGGGAAGAAATAGTCCCGGAACTCCCTTACGAAGTCATCCCATGTTTCCACGGGATTGGCACCGCGCCTAGTCTCATCACACCTATTGCGCCACCAGAGCATTGCCGTATCAGAAAGGAACATCGAAGCGGTTCGTACCTTGATCGACTCGTCTTGGATGTTAACGGCGCCAAAGTATTGCTCCATGCTCCAGACAAAGTTGTCCACCTCCTTAGTTGATCGTTTGCCTTTGAATTCCTTTGGTTTCGGCACCTCAAGCTTGGGCACTGCTTGTGTGGGCATCGCCCCATTGGTGATGCTCAACTTGCATAGGGCGAGCTCGGTCTTGAGCTCTTGGATCTCCACCTTCATGGCTTCGACCTCATCCCTACAAGGGCTCACCTCCTCGATCACTTGGACGCGCTCTTTCAACACATCGATTGATGCTTCAAGGGCTTCGTCCTTGTCGTGCAATAGGGTTGTAGCTTCGTTGAGGCCGGTCGTGAAGTCTTCATGGAGCGAAGTCTCAACCTCCATGATCCGGTCCCTCACTTCGTCAAGACCTTCCATGAGTTCGAGCACGGCACTCCGGACCTTCTCGATCTTCTCATCGAACGTATCTGCAGCATCCATCGAGGCATCTCTTTTCTTTGCTCGGCCGCAAGGTTCCTTGACCTGCATGGGCTCTCCATCCATGACAGAGTCTTGGCTCAACATTCTCTCGAGCAGTTGGCGCCCCTCGATCTCTGGAAACGGATCTCTCATTTGCTCTGATACCACTTGTCACGGGTCGATTGATTGGGATCGTAACCGCGCGGCGACTCAGGCTATTTTGGATCACCTAAGCCAAGCCTTGCTTGATCACTCGCACACTCGCTCCCACACCCGGATCGTAGAGAGAGAAACCTTCTAGAGAAAGGGGCTCTGGAGAGAAAGGAACTTGTATTACTGAAAATGATTGGATGGATACAAATGAGGGGGAGGGCACCCCTTCTGATTACATCTGTTGATCTACTTTTAATCTGGCGGACGAGATTGCACTGCCTCAACTATCGACACTAATGGCGACTACTAACCACCGACACTTATGACAGGAAATTATCAACTACCGACATAAATAAAGCTAGAGACTAATTACGGTATTGCCCGCCCTTGGAAACTCCAGGAAGGAGACTTGTTGGGAAGCCCAGCGAGCATAGGAAGTCTTCCACAGATGAGTCATGATCGCCCTTCAGGAACCTCTTGGATCGGTCCTCTTTTGGTCCGTAACACTTGACTAGTTAATGGCATCTTCAAACTTGATTATTGTGCGAGGCTCCAGCCCCTTTAAAAGTGTTTCTTTGTTTCTTATGATGTTGGCACAGGGCAAGATTTGGAATCCAAATATGCACAAGTCATCCATGTGTTCAGCAGACAAAAAATTGTTGGACCATCAATTCATATATTAAAGATTCAAACTATTGTCTGCCCTACGACACAAAAGAAAACAAAGAAGACCAATAGTTCACACCCAAATTGGAGGGAGCACATGCTCAAAAGTGGAAGCAATTCTTCTTTATGCACGAAACACGTTTATGAATTCCTATCAAATCAATGGATTGATATCCTTTAAAATTACGAGATAAAGTCACATATATCTATCTTTCTCAAAAAATTAATACGGCACTACATGTGCTATTGGCTATTCAAATTTGTTGTTCTTTCTTTTTATACTTTTGATCCTTTCCTCCCATTTTTCTTCCCTTTTCCTTTTTCCTTCCCATTACTTCCCTCACTAGAAATGAACCACCAAAGATAAACTAATGAGTTACTAAGTAAATACTTAGCAAGGACTCTCCTAAATCCATGCCAACTTAGCACGGATTCTCCCAAATCCATGCCAATCACAACTTTAATGTTTTTAATTTAATTAATTAAGTAGGCAAATCATTTCATTTTAGAGTCGCCATTAATCTATTATGGATTGTTAGAAATCCAAGTAAAACCTAGAAAAAACATCTTATTTTATGAACTAGAGATTTCATAGATATAAACACTTGATTACACTAAATAAATATAATATTCTTTTGATATCTTTTCTCTTTATTAAAAAATATAGTTCGAAGCAATCTTGGTCAATTTTAATTTCTAACCACTAACATGTGATGAATGATCACACAAGTACACATACAGTAATTTAATACTCAATAATCAAAGCAATATATAAATTATTTAGTGAATAGAAAAAATTTGATGTACTAATCAATAGTAAATCTCCGTCAAGGACATACTTCCAGAAATTTTTCTCATCAATTCCATCAGACAACATCAAGAACAATGTCTTACTGTATCTTCACAAAATTTAACCACGATCCAACAGTTATTAAATGTGCATTTGTCGATCCCGTGAACCATACGCTGGAATTGATCTGTTGCCAAGGAGGCGAGGTTCGCCTTTCTTTTTTTTGAACATTAATGTCCTTGTTTGTGTATCTGTGCCTCCCATATATATTGTCGCCCCCTCAATTTTGAGAGAAAATAGTGCTTATATAGGCGTAGGATTAGGGTTATCTCAAGATACCAATCAATACATCACTTTCCTATTTTAAACTAAATAGATATATTGACTTCCTCACCTTAGGAATTTTTTATATCACATTGTAATTACTTCCATAAAATTAAAATCCTCAACGATAATATATCTTTTCCTTAAATGTAATTAGATAATGCAATCTTAATTAGTTTGTCATGCCCACGTGCTAAGCACAAGCAGTTTTTGGCCATAAGGGTTATCCAATGGGCTTGACCAAATTTCATGCTTCTTCAGGCTTATTCCAGATAATTTAATTAAGCTTGTAGTGCTCAAAAAGTCTAAATTAAATGCAATTTATGTGGGCTATATTATTTATAGAATGCTCACAATAAATACAATTAATAACGTCTTAAGTGTTCACGCAGGTAATTAATTGCAAATTGCACTATCTGTCCTGATTTATTTGAACAAGGCTCTATTCATATAGACAAAATTAATTTTTGCGCTGATAAATTTATATTAATTCCATCTCTCTTACGTAACAAGCATATGGGAGTCGAGGAAATAGAAAAATAAAACTTTTATTTCCTTTAATTAAATTGAATTCTATCATTATATATGTAGAGAGAGAGAGAGAGAGAGAGAGAGAGAGAGAGAGAGTGGGGGGGGGGGGGTTCAAATTAGGGGCGCATGACAACATTTCTGTTCCGAAATAGTTTTGGAACAGAAATGAATTTTTCTATTTCTATTTTCGGGACGAGTTTCGAGGAAAAAAATCTGTTTGATAACGAAACAAAATTTCTGTTTCAGAAATAAAAATTCGTTTGATAACTGAATAAAATTTCTATTTCTTAAAACAAATTTTTAAGAACCCTAGCAAATGCGAAATGGTTCGGCCTCATGGGACCTTTGATCATTTCTTACTTCCGTGATTATTGCTGTCTAAGACATCACGTTATGATCTTGCACCTGATCAAACACCTTTCTCCAATCATTAAGCAATCCACTAGCTACACACTTCACGTACATGTCCACTGAGCGGCATCTAACACAGACATCCGAAGTGAATCCAGACTGTATAAACCAGCATTGCAACTGCAACCCCAGCGATTGCAACTCCAACTCCGAACTTGCTGACAAAACAGCTTCGAGTGTAGATCTATCTGCCACGGTCCCACTCACAAGCATATCGTGAAACAAATCAACAGCTCAATTGAAAAACCCACCAGAGTACATCTTGTCATCATCAAAGTCCAAGCAACCACACTCCTCTCGGGCCTTTTCTCGAACACCTTACGAGCTGAAACAAAATCAGCACTACCCTTCGCAAACATGTCGATTAAAAGGCACACCCAACGCACACATCATAATTTACGTAGCCGCTTTCGATTATAAACCCGAAAATTGTATTACCAATTGATGCATTCTCCGGAACTGAACAAGCCTGAATAACCACCGCGAAACAATAATCGTTAGGTTAAAAAAACCATCTTCAAGCATATGAAGGAAAGTTTCAACCGCTTCAAACTTCAAGAAATTCTTCTGCAAAATACAAATTTCTGGTGGCTTGGACAACAATCGGGGACAGGCGGAGGAGACGAGCAGAGGCGGAGGGGGTGGATTCGCGAGCAGAGGCGGAGGAGACGAGCAGAGGCGGAGGATGAGGCGGAGGATGAGGCGGAGGAGAGGCGGAGGAGAGGCGGAGGATGACGCGGAGGATGAGGCGGAGGAGAGGCGGAGGAGGAGGCGGAGCAGAGGCGGAGGAGAGGCGGAGGAGACGATCTCGTCTCAGGAAGACGCAGAGAAGAGGCGGAGGAGGAGGCAGAGAAGAGGCGTAATCGGGAGAGAAGGGTGAAATTAGGGTTGGAGAAATAGAAATTGATTTCTCCTCCATTTCTATTTCTAGAATAGAAACCTATTCCAGAAATAGAAAATTTGATAAGTGTTATCAAACAAGTTTCTGTTCCAGAAATTGGTCTGGAACAGAAAAATCATTTCTGGAACAGAAATAATTTTTATCATGCACCCCCTTAGTGTCCCGCATGAAGTATTTATTTAATATTCTTATGCGGTGGTGGGAAGTTCAACAGAAGATACAGACGTGTACAAATCAATATAGTGATTCTGAAAGGACGCGATAAAGACGTGTACAAATCAATATAGTGATTCTGAAAGGACGCAATGGGGACTTAACAGGGAGGGAGAGAGAGAGAGAGATCAAATCGACAAATTGTCGATATAACAATCGAACTTCAACAAAAAAAAAATATAATGATGATGACGACGACGATGCTGATGATCCAATAGTTAACAATTTTTGTTCTAAATAAATATTACAATATGATAAGACACTCAACATATATATTTTTACTAAGTTAATTGAGAAAAGTCTAATTTATATAGAGAGGAAGTCAAAAAATAACGTGATGATATATATTATTGATCACAATTGATGTATAAATGTGTTAGATTTTTTCTTATTGAGGCTCAATACGATTTAACTATCACAATATTCACCCATAATATGTCACACTCCTTGATCAATCATTTTTGTTGGTCGTTTTCTTGTGTTTCTGGCATATCACTCCAAGCAAGCAAATTTATGGACATTTTTATAGTTTACAACACCATGCCATACAATTTCAAATGTCAATCATCAAATAGACATTTGTTCTTGGATTACATAATGTCAAATTCAAGGATCAAACAATAAAAGCAAGAATATTTACATAATCAATGGACCATATCTCTAGCTTCAAGATTTGTGTCAGATAGACTCGCTTAAGCCATTTAAGTAAAACCTTGAATGCTTTGAGGTTGTGGTTTTTTATAGCAACGTGAACTGCAATCTCACATTGGCTTGTCAAATTTTCGATAGACGATTTGCAACCAAATAGGAATTCAGGTAGGGGTTTCGGGAGCTCCACGTTGTCCTGCTTGTTGTCTCCTTTTTTTTTCCCTGCTACAAAATGCAAACGGGCGATCCCACCTCATCTTCAGACTTGAACCAACTTCGGGTCAAGGTTCATCAATGTCCTCACGGTGTGATAATGCACATGTTGCATAACCAAGTGCATTGGGCATTTCCAAGCAAACGATGGATTCAAGATGCCCATCTCCATGGCCACGTCAATTTTTCTGATGGCCTCGGCAATGTGTAGTGGAGTGGATAGGCGATCTTAGAGCACTTGCTCCTCCGCAATTAAGTTACGTACTTCAGCAACATCATCATTTGTTAATGCTTGTTGAAGCCAAGACTCCCTAGCCACTCTGTTTTTTTTCTTTTTTGGCCAGACTCCTGGCCATCGTGTTACCAGGAAAATGTAGGAGTAGAGGGGCTTTGATCGGGGAGGATTGGTGGAAGTAGCGAACTTTGCAAAATCAGATATCGGATAGTGCCGCGGTCAACGAATATTTAATTAGCTGAGTCAACAAGTGTACAGTTGGGCCCAGTGGCAGGTTGGGGATGAGGGGGCCCAACACATCTTAGACCGATGCGTATTGCGCACTGGTCAGATTCTCAGGAAATGACTGGTCAGTTTTTATGTTTTGCAAGAATTGCACGACATGATTTACGAAAAGGGAAAAACTATACTGGGTCATAGCCCGTATGTTGAAGTCGAACTGTAAAGTACCGTGTGTTATGTCTTTCTCAAAACTGGATCAAGGATACTCTGGAGCCTCGGATAGGTTTTGTCAGGAAAATTTTTAAATGGAATGTCAATATGGGATGTTGTATTATCGCTTCGATTTGATGCTTGTAGTCAATCTACATATTGAGACACAACATGATGTACATGTGTACTGACCAATTCTATTTCGGAGCTTAATCGTGACTAACATGTCATTTGAAACTTAATCAGAGCAAAGTGATTTTCGAGACTTAACAATAGTGGATATAACTTTTGTGCCTCATTACCTGGCGAAGCGTGATTGTAAGGTCTTCTTGACATAAGCATAAGATGAGTTTGACACATGCTAGCTATACTATATTACATTGTTTATATATGATGTATATCTTATGATATGTTGGAATATATGTAATGCTTGTGAAATGAGTAAATGCGATGCATTCTTGTTTCTAAAGCTGCATTATTCTTTGCTTCATCCCAAAGGAATCGCGATTTTGCTCACGGGGAAGTTCTCTCTCTACTATCAATTTCCTTTTGCCTCTCTTTCATTTCTCCATTTAAAGTGAAGAAAGAACGAAGCTGAGAGCAAAACAAATAAAGGAAAAGAAAAGAAGAAAGCAAAAGTGCCACTTCCCTACCTATAACCCATCGAATCTTTCCCAGGTAATTGAAAAGCATTCACGCCTTACTTGTTATTGCTAATCCCAAACAAATAAGATAATTTGCAGAATTTAATCATATATTTGAGGAGTTAATAGCACCAGATCTCCCTCCTCCTTTATTTGAAACAAGTCCACTTATAAACCTAAATACACGATTATCTCCTCGAGCTCAAGACCTTGCATTGGTTCTTGATTCAATTCCATAAATGGAGGCAAGTTCTCTATTCGTTATTATAACAGTTTATTGAATAAAGATTTTGAGTTTTGAGTTTAACGTCGAATTAGCTTGGAAAATAAACCTCTTTTAATCATGGGTGCACGACAAGTTTGACAATTTATTTATAAAGAAATGAATCATTGGTGGGTTCTTCACCACTTGGTTCTCTTTAATGAAATTGGTAGTTGAGCTTTCCATAATCATGTATCGCATGGCTGCTATAATAATTCACTTGCTTTTAATCTCAAAGCATTTAACCCAAAGTTCCAAGAATACTCTCGTGAATCAGGACTACGTATTGCGAAAACCGAAATGCAAAATTAGTTTACATAGCTACTAGTTTATTTTGGGGAGGGTTAGATATTTAAACTGAATTATCTCATATCCTATGACTATGAAAAGTCGACCTTTAGTTGGAATTTCGGAACAACCATATAAATGATGATAACTGACGAGACTAAGGGTACGCATGGTAACTCTTCTTGGCTGGGGAAGAGTTTTTTTTTTCAGAAATAGTTATTTTCTATTTCTATTCCGGAGAACAATTTCTGAGTAAAAGAATCCGTTTGGTAACTACACAAAATTTATAATCTTGGAATAGAAAAAGAATAAAAATGCGTTTGGTAACACAACAGTTTCTTTTTTGTATTTATTCGTTTTTTATTCTTGCTCACAGATCGCCGACCGCCAACTGCGGCCAGCCGCCACTGCCCATCGCAGCCGCCCACCGCCGCCGCCCGTCGCCGCCCATCGCCGCCCGTCATCAGCCGCTCGCTAGAGCTGCACGACTGCCAGCTGTCGATCGTCACCGTTGACCGCCGCTGCACAGACCCATCGGCCGCGCCCTCCACGACGCCCGTCCGCCGCTGGTGACGGGCGGCGACGGCGGTGGCGGCAAGCAGCGACGGGTGGCAACGAGCAGCGGCGGAGACCGCAGCGGCGGCGGTTGCGGCCGGCGGGGCGGCCCGGCCGGCCTAACGGCCTGCCCGGCGCGGGCGGCCGGCAAATGGTGGGCGGCGGGGCCGGTGACCGGTGGTAGCGGGGGTCGGCAACCGGTGGCGGCGGCGACCGGCACCAACGGCCGATGGTTGGCGGTGGCTCCGAGCGGGTGAAGGTGGCCGCGGCAAGAGAGAAGAATAAAAGAAAAAAAAATTGACTTATTTCTAGAAATTGTTCAGGAACGAAGCAACTTTTTTTGTTTTCGTTTTCTGTTCCAAATCTATTCTGGGCTAACTTTCTATTCCTCGGAATATAAAAACAACTTGGCGTTACCAAATGGATTTCTGTTCTTTTTTTGTTCCGGGGAACAAAAGAACAGAAATTTTAAGAAACAGAAATGTTACCATGCGCAGCATAAATTGATCACTAGTTCGATCTTCTTCAATCCATATAATAAAGGTTCAGCCAATCGTCTGCCCTACCATACAAAAGAAAACAAAGAAGACCAATAAGCCACACCCAATTTGGAGAGAGCACGTTCTAAAAAGTGGAAGCAATTATTCTTTTGTTCGAAGAAACGTTTACGAATTGCTTTTTAATCGACCGATTGATATCTCCAAAATTACGAGATAAAGTGACAATATTTACTACATGTGATGTTGGTTGTTTGAATTTTTTGTCCCTTTCTGATTTTTTTTCTTTCTTTTTTTCCCTTCCCGGCATTGCCTCTGGCCCCCCTCTCTCTTTCTCTCATGAAACAACCCCTACAATACAACCCGAACAAATGCAACTCTCTCTCTACCCTCGATTTGAGCTAGTGAAAAGGATCCAAAAAAAGGTCCTAAACTTACTGTATTAGTAACAATTCAATTATAAACCTTTCAATTGAATCAATTTAATTCTAAATCTTTTTATGTTAGTACCAATTAAGTCTATCTGACTAATTTAAACTAAAATTTATTGAGGTGGACATCATATATCCTATGTGGTATGGTTAGCACTGATGTGGATATTTTCTATAAATTTTTTTTATATATTTTTTTCGATATTTCAATTAATTTTTCTTTTCTTTTTTTCTTCTTCTATTTTCCTTCTTATCCTTTCCTTTTCCACTGTGGCTAACAAGCATCACTGAAGCTCGCCAGTCACTAGGCAATACAAAGCCCTCTCTTGGCCTTGCCAATCACAGGTGAAAGTGGCTATGGCCTTGCCAGCCATGCGTGAGGTCACCTTCACCTGTAGCCACCAATGACTCACCCACATCTAGGTAAGGCCCACAACCTTTGCTGGTGGCTAGTGAGGGCTTTGAGGCCCTTGCCTAGTGGCCGGAGAGCTCTGGCCCCACTAGCTACAGTAGGGGGAAAAAAAGGAAAAGAGGAAAAAATTATAAAGTACATGTCCACATCAAGGCCTAATGTGCCAAGAGAGACAGCTGGTGTCCACGTCAGAAATTTTTGGCCTAATTTGGCCAGATAAACTAAATTTATATCAAAGTGAAATGGTTTATGACTAATTTGATACAATTAAAAGGTTTAGAACTAAATTTGTGCTAATATAATAGGTTTAGAATTTTGTTAGTACTTTTCTCGTTTGAGCCACTACCGCTTGCGCCTCCTTCGCCATAGTTACCCTGTGTGTTGTGTATGTTTGTGCTTGTGTGTGTATAATTGATTAGTGCTCACATTGTGTTTGTTTATAGATTTTATTTCGAAGGAGAAAGAAAAAGAAAGGAGAAGCAAAATAGGTTCATAAAATACTGACCGTTGAGCCGGTTGACTATTGAAGTGAAATGATGTTTAAGTCGCATGAAAGAGTGCAAGGAAACAAATCTTCTATCTAGGGGCCTCCGACAAGGTGAATCTCTCCCTTCCTTTCAGTCATCGAGGGGCCTCCGACAAGGTGACCCCCCTTCTCCTTATCTATTTATCCTGCTTGCAAATCTTCTATCTAGCTTGATTACACAAGCAGTAGCCATGGGCAACCTCAAAGGGATTCGGCTTAATAGATGGTGTCCCACTTTATCTCACCTACTTTTTGCCAACGATGCCATCTTTTTTCTAGATGGAAAACTGCAAGAATGTCAAAATCTTTCAAATATTCTTCAGCAATATTGCTTAGCCACAAGTCAAGCTATAAATAGGAACAAATCTGGTCTCTTCCTAAGTAGAAATTGCCCGCTGAGTTTACAAGAGAATTTGGCTACAGAATTGCAAGTTCCTTTGATACAAAAAACTGGGAAGTATTTGGGTATACCGTCTGACTGGGGTGCATCCAAAAAAGAGATGTTTTCATGGATTATCGCTCAAGTTAATGCAAAGTTAGCAGGCTGGAAAGAGAATCTTATATCCAAATGAGGTAAGGAAATTCTACTGAAGACAGTGGTGCAAGCTCTTCCCTAGTATGCCATGTCTATCTTTAAGATCCCTATTTCTATCAGTAAATCTATCGAGCAACACATAGCAAACTTTTGGTGGCAGACTAGTAATAACAAATCAGGGATCCACTGGAAAAACTGGGACCTCATGAAAGAAAGCAAACACAGCGGAAGTATGGGATTTAGAGATTTAGTTACCTTGAACAAAGCCCTTTTGGGCAAGCAGGCGTGGAGACTTTATGAAAATACTTCTTCTTTATGGAGCTCTCTTTTTAAAGGTTTATATTACCACTCCAAAGACTTTTGGCATGCAGATAAGGGACAACGACCTTCGTGGGGCTGGCAAAACTTACTTCTAGGAAGGGACTCCATCACAGACCATGTGTAGTGGCAAGTTGGCAATGGTGCAACAATCAGGGTCAGACAGGACAGATGGTTGGCAAAAAGGGTCATTGTTGGGCCAGCACCCAGAAATGAACCTGAGACAGTGGCTGGTTTGATCTCTTCGAACCAACTCACTTGGGACATCCCAAAACTCGAGCAATGTTTTGATAGTCAGACAGTAAAAGACATTACAGCCATTCCCCTTCGGGCAGATTCTACCGTAGACAAACTAATCCAGACTGGCTAACATGAGGGCAAATACTCAGTCAAAAGCGGCTATCATCACATTCAACAGGCAAATACCAACACAAGCAATACTCGGGCTTCTTCATCCTATACCACACCCCGTCGTCTTTGGCAACAAATTTGGAAAATCAATACAGCACCAAAAATCATAATGTTCCTATGGTCTATATGTCATAATGCACTATTAACTAAGGAAAATCTTTTCAGGCAACATGTAATAGATGACTCGGTATGTCCCCTTTGCTCATCTCAAGCCCCAGAAACTATGGAACATTTATTCCTGCTCTGTCCTAGATCTCAGCAGGTTTGGACTCATCCTGATATCCACATCACGATTTTAGCATTTCGCACCCACAGTATGGAAGTATGGTTGGCTGATCTAGTTGAACGTATAACTCACTTACCTGGTTTGGAGATCATCGCAGCCCTCCTATGGCAGCTTTGGAAGGCACGAAACCTTTATGTTTTCCAAAGACAGTGTTTGAGGCCTCAGCAGATTGTGGATTTGGCACTCACATCAGCATGGCTGTATCTTTCTTCTGCACCGGTGCATCTGGTGTCACGCCCCGAACCTCGAGCACGCGCACATCCCTCGGTGGTCGATAGAATTTTGCGACGTTCCTAGGACTTGTCGCCGACCCTTTTCATTTTATTGCACATGCGGAAGTGAATTCACTAATCCCCTGACAACAACATATATGGGATAGAAAAGCAAGACAACCAATTTCAAATCAAATACACTTTTATAAACACTTCAAGCTTCGGGTTCTTCACACAAGGGACCTGAAAATGGTTATTCAATAACCAGTGAGATATAAATCTCGGTGAGTTACACCCCTAAGCCCGGTTAGTACACCAACTCAACCCGAGGGTATCTATCCGAACCACCCCACTAACAAGCAACAACTAACAGCCCCAGCAACCAACAAACATCGGTCTATTCACATACAACCTCACTGGTATGCCATACCCGCACGATATCACTCGGCATGATACACACAAAGCACATGACCATTAGATGATGCAGTTCATCAATCACACACGAGTCGCATCATAAGTGATCTCACCTGGCCATTGCCACGCCCTGCACATTATCGATTCATGTGTGCATACCAAACGATGTGATTCACTCATGCATATAATTAATGCATCTAACAATTTCACACATCAATGCATCAATTTAGATCGAGTCATCGATCAATCAACTCAGTCGATTCCATGTCAATCCGACCATTCCCCGGTCGTCTCCCTTATTCAGTCTCAAATCTTACTCATGGCTCCACGAGCACAGTCTACCAAATTTCTTGGCAACAATTTACGGTCCAAAGACACGACCTATCTTTAGGTGGCAAATTACGGCCCAGTGGGCGCGACCTTTAATAGGTGGCAAGTTACGAAATTATCAGGCGCAACCCTTATCAGGTGGCAATTTACGGCCCAACGGGCGCGACCTCTATCAGGTGGCAATTTACGGCCTCAAAGGCGCGACCTTTAATACGTGGCAAATTATGGCCCAACGGGCGGACCGATTCCAAATTCGGTGGCAGAACTCGGCCCCACCGGCATAATTTAGGTTAAGTGGTAATCACGGCCCCACTAACTTTAACAGCCCACAAATCCATTTTTGCGTTGTAAACTGACGCCCGGTATTTTCCACTTAAAATACCTATATTTCACAATCGTCACACAATTACACCATTCAACAATCAATTCATGCGGATGCCCATGCATTTACACATCCATTCACTTCATAAAATCAACACACATGAATTTAGATAACTTTTCGCATTCTGGATGAACAGTGCATGTGAATAGTATTTTTGTGAATAGTGTCACGTGAACAGTAAATTTCCAGAATTCAATAAACAATAAATTATATTAAAAAATCATTAAAACAATGATCAAATTAAGGAAACCAATCAATTAAGATAAACATGCTTAATTAACCACATAAACCACATTAAGCAAATAAAACAAGATTAAGCTAAACTAATCGAATCCATTAATCTAACCACCTATCTTAGGACTAATACAACTTAATTAAATCACTTAAACTAGAATTAAATCTAACTAAACCAACCCTAAGCAAGTTTAGGCACTAATCGAAGGATTAAGAGCTAAACTCACCCGTTAAGCGGGCCGGAGGCACCTACGCGGCGGCGGCGATGGTGGCTATGCACCGGAACCTCTACAATGACGATCCAAGGCGGTCCCAAGCTCAGCACCGCAACCACAGCTCGGACTCCCACTGAAAACACTGAAAAACAGCCCTGCCAGAGGAGAAACTGAGTTGAACGGCTTGGCCGGAGCTCCGGCGAGGGGGTTGGTCGACAACCGCAGGCTCCTAGGGGTCTTGGGGGTCTTGCTAGAGGTTAGGATGGATGGAGGAATGGCTGGAATGGAAGAAAACGGGCTGCAAAGTCGAAACGGTCCAGGCTGCAGGCGGACCGACGGACCGGCGACCGGCGGCTTGCAATGGCCGTACAGGACGGATGACGGCTCCGTTCGGGACGAAATCAGGCTTGTTGGAACTTTCTGTCTCTCCTGGTCACGGCGATATGTGGCTCGTTCTCTAATTCATCCGGGAAGACCACTTTTGACTCGATTCTTCACCGAAGGGTCAGCTGGAGCAGAAACTGGAAGAGAGGGAGAACGAGGGTGAGAGGAGCTCGTCCGTTTGGAGGCCGAATGGGGGAGAGAGAGAGTGATGGGAGGGCTGAAAGCACTCCTCATTAATGCCATTAAATGGCTACTTCAAGTCCCCATGCCATGACATCATCTTCTCTCTCTTCTTTTGCCCTTATCCCTTTGCTTTTGGGGGCAATTTGGTCATTTCCACCTTGCACAAATTACCAGTCTATTCTTGGGCTGAAATTGGTGGATGGGCCTAAGAAATGGGCTTGGCCATGAATAGGAGTGGGCTTGAGAATTTATAGGGTTTGAAATGAATAAGAATTGGCCCAATGGGCTTAGAAGATGAATAGTTGATTTAGGCCCAATGGGCTCATTTGATTTTATTAGGCCCACCATAGTGGCTTTCCCACCTTGGGCCTAGGCCCACACTAGCTTGGCCCAGCCCACGTCCTCACGAACTCACTTCCTCCGTTCGAAAATCCCTTTTTCAACTGCTCGGCTTAATTGGCGCTGTCGACTGTTTGAAGTAGCTTCATCCAAAGTCCGTCCCGGACATTCCTGATAATTCGAAGTCTAATCTTTAGTTCTCATGCCATGTCAATTTTGCCCTAATGCCATTTTGGGTACAACTCAGACTAACAGGTGGCTTTGAGAATTCCCGTGTAATCGACTCGTGTCAAACCATGTTCAAGACATCTCGACACATGGACGTCCTTGACTGCATGAAATTACGGATGATAGATTCTTATTTCAAAGTACACGACACGAGGATCGACATAGGGTCGTTCGTGGATTCGATAATAGTAAACGGAATCACCCGTCATTCTATTATGTTCTGTCCGCAAATCCAATTCTACTCGTCCTTAGAATCGGCCTGCCTATCTACAGGATCGTCCTCTCGCAAGTCTCACGGTCAAGTCGTTTTCCCAGATCGAGTCCTTTAGTCACACGAGTTATGTCCTCATTAGCCTTTCCCCTCAAGTCAGTATCTCAGGAGTGATCAATTCCGAGTGAGATCAACCAACAATGCATTAACAAAATTCACATTCATTCATCCCTCAGAAGACTCGAATTTCAGGATGTCACATCTAGACCCAAGAGTGGCCGCTCCGAACCCTAACACCTTCTGGATCCCCCCAGATCCTAGCTTCATTAAAGTCAATATGGATGGGGCTTTTCTACCAGGCTCCAACAGGGGTTCGATCGCTTGCCTCGTCGCGATCACAACGGCACCTTGCTCGACGGCTGCTCCCAAAACGTTGAAGCCTCCTCCCCCCTTCAAACAGAAACACACGCTCTTTTATTCACTCTCAACTTGTTGATAAGGAAGGGTTTGGCTCACACTAACCTGATCCTTGAATCGGATTGTCTGGAGCTAGTGGAGGCCACGAATCTCTGTCGGACACCACCCTTGGATTGCCGATCGCTAATCAAGGACGCCATAGCTCTGCTTTGTTGTTGCCCTAATTTGCGATTCCAACACTATAGGCGTGAAGCTAACTTGCCTACTGACTAGGTTGCCAAGGCCCAAGGCCGTGGCTCTTTGGTTTCCAATTGGGCTCTTGCTCCACCCCCAACTCTTCTTAATCTGCTGTGTACCGATGCCCTGTATAAGGGTTGCAACTTGTTTTAACTCTTGAATGTTATGATATATTTTACCAACCAAAAAAAAAACAAATGACAAGAATTTTACTCCAAAAGGTGCAATCTTTTTAATAGGTGCGATGCATCATAGTTCTAATTAACCTATTGAGAAGATGCAACTTATCAAATTAAATTGTAATATAATGAGTTATGTGGATTTAGACTTTCCTCGACTTGAATGGACTGAGGTCGTTGACCGATTATGTGTTCATGTTTTGTTGGACGGTGTGGTTATAGTCGGAAATCGCATGGTCGCAATCGAAGCGAGTATATGATTTCAACGAGACAATTGAGAAAGTTATTTCACTCAAAGGTTTGTTCAATCATCTAGAATTGTTGTAGGAGAAGATTGTTATTTTTAGCAACAATTAGAGTGCAAGACATTTATCAAAATCAACTGTATCGTGGGTGGGTGAAACACATTAGTGTCGTGTACAATTTTATATCTAATATTGTGTCATAAGGAACCACACTCGTTCAAAAAGTACACATGGCGGATAATCTAACAAAGCATACGGCATTGACTAAGTTTCAATAATATTCGGACTTGGTTAGCTTCTACATCAAATGAGGAGCCCATAGGGGTTTGGGAGAAATTGGACTTCTCACCAAGGTGGAGATTCATTGATCATGGCTTGAAGTTGATTCAGATTTTTTTTTTTTTTGAATTCGATCTATAATTGAATCACAAAAATCTCACGCCACATTATTGCACTCTTGCCAACAGAATTGTCCACGATGGAAAAAGGAAACTAATTTCCGATAAGACTTCTTTTCTTCATTGAAGATGAAGCCCACGTTGACATTGGCGAATGGCTTATAGTTGTTTTGCATATAAATATTTTTGTTGTTGAGTTTGGTCTCGGGTGCACAGTGAGTATGCATAACATATATGAAAAACTTGCATGAGATATGAGAGCTTTGATAACTTTCATCTAAGAGCGTGACAGTGCAATAAAATTCTTTTTTTGTAATTGATTCTTGTAAGTTCGGGTTTATCTAGAATTGAAAAACGCTTACGAGTGAGTATGATTGAACGATTCTAATATCTTTTTTACCAATTATAATGGAGTCATCTTATTGAGCTCTCTCCATGTAGTAGACACATAGTAGAACCACATAAATTTGTTGTCTTTAAATTTTATTTATGCAATTTATCTCTTACTCGATTAGTTTTGTGTTTTTATTCACGCTTCCAGGCTAGTCGTAACAAACCATATTTTAGAGATAGAAAGATTCATAATGGGTCCCTCAAGAAGAATACAAGGTTTTACGCATTTCCTAACTTATGATTAAATTTGACTACTTAATGCTCATCCGATGAATGTATCGTATCATACTTTCTAGATAAGTAGTAGTATATAGCAATGGATTCAGGTTTATTAGCTATTGTCGATTCCATCTTTTTTTTACATCCAACCTTCTCTTTCATGGTAAGTCACTTGAAAGGTAGGTGGCTTTTAAAGACAAGATGTCGAAAGCAAAATTGATGACATTGGACCTATAAATTATCCTTTTCACGTCCAACCTTCTATTTTGTGGTAGTTCTATATAGTATTTCAGTCAATTGCTCTCTTTTTATTTTGAATTTTTGATTTTGAATATGTCATTATGATTATTTATCTTACATATATCGAGCTTAGTTGCATATGATTCTCAACTCATGTAATCCACGTATTTTCAAAAATTATTAATTAATCTGTGGGAATCACTCCAAAAACCTCTAATTTGATATTTCAATCTTCAACCTTCAATAGTGGCAAAATTCAAGGGCTAGTTGTATAATAATTGGGGTGCCCGCAAACACCATCTATAGGTTACGCCAAGCAGACAGACACGAAATTTGACACAAGATCAGGAGGCTAAGACAGAGTCAAGCATTTCATTTGTGTTCATCGTGCAGGTGTGCATTCGAGACCTCACCTCGCTTCTTTCCAAGTAACCCACAACAAAACCACCATCATGACCACCACTGCGTCCTACAAGTCGTCCAGCGCCACTGCTTCTTACCTTCTCGATTGCCTTGCAACCAACAATAAAAACACCATTACCACCACCGCGTATCGCCACCGCTTCTTACCTTTCCCGATTGCCTACAACCAACAAGAAAATCACCATCATTGCCATTGTGTTGGCATCAAAAGATAAATTTCATTAAATTGCATGGCATATAGACATTAGGAGCATTTATATTACTAGTATTAAAATTTTAAAAAATAAAAATTAGTCTAAAATTAATTAAAAACAATTAAAAATTTTATCATTATTATTTTTTATTAAAAAAAAAAAGAAGAAGAAAAGAAACTAGACCGGGCCGGGGCGGGCCGGCCCGGCCTTTTTTTCTTTTCCCTTCTTCCTCTTTCTCTATCAGGCCCTGCCCCATTTTCTCTTTTTTTTCCCCGGCCCGGCCCACACACCTATCTCTTCCTCCTTCCCCCCTCACGCCATTCCCGCGTGTCGGCGGCAACAGAGACGTACGCAAGCAAAAGCAAGAGCAGCCGTGATCCTAGGGTCGGGGATCGCCGGCCGCTGCGGCGCTGCCGGTGGCGGAAGCCATGCGCGCCTGTCGTTAGCCCTTAAAAGCGAGAGAGGGGGCGCAAGAGAAAAAGGGAGGAGACCGGGGGCTGGATTTGAAGGAGAGATCCGAGAGAGAGTTTGAGTGAGAGAAACCGAGAGAGGGGGGAGAGACAGAGAGCGCGAGTAAGAGTTTGAGTGAGGGAAGATAGTTGGATGGAGAGACCACCGGCCACCGCACGGCCGACAACCCGCTGCCGTGCCTCCTTTCCTGCTCCGAAACTCCGATAAGCCTCGACCCCGTTTTTGCCTTTTTGGGGCATGCCGGGCCGAGGCTCGCGGCCGTCCGGCTGATGCGAACTCCGCCTCCGTCCGTCCTTCGTTTTGCTGCTGTTGCGTGTGCTGTTGCTATCGCGGGTTCTGGTCTTCGATCGAGCCAAAGATCTCTTGTTCCCGTAGCATATACTAGGGTACCGCATGGTAAAATTTCTATTTCTCGGTTTCTCAATTTCTCTGTTCCCGGAACAGAAATTGGAGAAACCTGTTTGATAACACAAACCGATTTCTCTATTTCTGAAACTGATTTCTGTTTCAGAAATTGTTTTGGAGGAGAAATGAGAAGTTAGAAATTGTAGCTTCTTTATTTCTCAAGTAGAAATAGAAAACTATTTCTCCACTTCTTCCTTCCAGACTCTCTCTCCTCTCCTCACTATCGTGCTTTCCCCATTCCTTCTCCTCACGACGCCGTTTTATTTAAAAAAAAAAAAAAAAGAATTTAAAAAAAAATTAAAAAAATTAAAAAAAAAACCTAGAACCTAGTTTAAAAACTCCTTGTTTTATTGAGAAAATAAAATTTGGCGTCCAAACCCGACACCACATTTATTTTCTATTTTCTTGCCTAACCACCCTTTTTGGAAATAATCTCGCGCAACTTTTTTTTTCTCTAAAGCTTTCGGAAATAAATTTGTACGTGCTCCCGTACTCAAAATTAATCGATCAAACTTTGCACGCACCTAGTTTAAAACATCCTTGTTTTATTGAGAAAATAAAATTTTGCGTTCAAACCCGACACCCCATTTATTTTCTATTTTCTTGCCTAACCACCCTTTTTGGAAATAATCTTGCGCAACTTTTTTTTTTTCTAAAGCTTTCGGAAATAAATTCGTACGTGCTCCTGTACGAAATAAATCCGAAAGCTTTAGAGAAAAAAAAAGTTGCGCGAGATTATTTCCAAAAAGGGTGGTTAGGCAAGAAAATAGAAAATAAATGCGGTGTCGGGTTTGGATGCCAAATTTTATTTTCTCAATAAAACAAGGAGGCTTTAAACTAGGTTCTAGGTTTTTTTTTTTTAATTTTTAATTTTTAATTTTTTTTTAATAAAACGGCGTCGTTTTGTTTTCAGGCATCCATGTCAGCGCCGGTCCATCCACGTAGGACGGCCGGCGCTGGCTTTGTATCCACGTAGGCATTTTCCGAGCTAAATTTGCCGGAAGGACTAAATCGGCACCAAATAGAAAGGTTTAGGACTAAATCGGTACCAAAAAAAAGGTTTAGGACTAAATCCGCACAAAGACAAAAGGTTTAAGACTTTTTGGCACTTCTCCCTAAATTAAAGTGATTTACCAACTTTTATTAAATTAAATTACCATCACAAGCACCAAGAAGAGTGAAGTAAAAGGATGGGGACAACATGATTCATAGAAATAGAAATTTTTTTTTTCTGTTATCAAACGGTTTTTGTTTGAAATAGAAATTTTGAGTCGTTATCAAACAGGTTTTTTACTCAGAAATTGGCTGGGAATAGAAATTGAGAAATTGATTTCTGGCCAGAAATCAATTTCTGTTTCAGAAATTTTGTCATGCGCTACCTAGCTGTTTGACATAATGTCCGAACGAGATCCATAGTTTTTTCTCCGGGTATGGTCTGCTTCGGAACGATGGTGACCCTCCGGTCAGTGAGTGCGTAGGGGTGGCTAGGAGCTGGTCAGTCCTTGGCGGCTGCCGTGGCGGTCCTCAGAGGCCGCGGGCTTCACTGTTTTGGGCGTCCGGCGGCGGGGAGGTTGGTGGACGAGCGGCAATCAGAGTGACTATCCGAAGGAGGGTGGTAACTCGGCGGCGGGTTGAGCTTTGGCCGAGGTTTGTCAAAAAAAAATTTTTTTTTTAAAAAAAGTAGGAGCTTCAGGTGAAGAATGTCACTCGAGATGGGGACGTCGCTTGAGAACGGCTTGTAAGATAACCCGACATGAAACACTCAAGGCCGAGCTTTATATATATAAATAAAGGGAGTATGATGTGGGACGCCCAAAGTTTGGATTTACATCTTTTATTTGACGAATTTAGGATATTGAAATTTGATTTTTTCCTTCTTTAATTAAGCCGATTTGTAGTACAGAACCGCGAATTTATAGTACATACCCTTTTTTTTTTAGGGGTTGGTGGGAGGGACTTCTGAGTGTAGAATAATTGAATTTATTATTTTCATTGTTTTAACTTCGTGTTAAAATATAATATTCTAATTGGAAGATATCATACGATCTTTAAAAAAAAACAAACAATTTGGCTAGGCTTTTACTATATTCTCAGTATTTTTTTCTGTTACTTTATTTAGAAGTAATTTATAGAAAAACGGTTGCTATGTGTTTATTCGTCATGTTTTATATAATCATCCAGTTTGCCTCTTTCTAGAAATTAAAAAGCCGAAGAGATTTCCGTCTTGCCTTTTGTAACTCGTTAATGTTCATTTCCACTGCATTGAAGTCTAAATTAGAAAAAAAAGAAGAAGCTAATTCGAAGTTTCGACTTCAAGCAAGATTAAAGCCTCTCGGCATTAATAAATTGCTACATGAGTCCATCACGTGCAACAAATACAAAAGCGTCTAGTTCTTGCAAACCTCAAGACAAGAAACATGCATGATATGCATACCGGACAAGAGTAGTTAAAGTAAAATATGCATGGGAATTATCTCTGATCCTTCGATCTTTAGAAATCGCGGATGCGTCTCCTTGTGAAAATGATTTTCCGTCGGACTACGGCGCGCTTAAACCATATCCAAAAGGATAATCCAAAGACTAAACACATTGCCACCATGAAAAAACCCTCTATCAAATTTTTTCCAACATCATTGGAGTTCTGGAATCCCGTTGTAAGGGATGAAAAGTAGGTAGCGGCGAGAACAAGCATAGACCAGCAAACAAAACAAGTGCTAGGAAATAGCGGAACAGAAGCGGCGAAGATTATGCACATGGAGATGATAAAAGTCATGCTGTTGAGTAAAGTGAAAAGATATAGATGTGAGCCGCTGAGGATCATCTTTCCAGCTTGATGTGGTTTTCCATGAGCAATTTCAGTGGAATTGGTCAGGGGATTTGAAGAGGAATCCTGCCAGTATCCTCCCGGAGGACTGAGAGCAGCTTGGTAAGTGGCGGTTGCCATTAAGGTAGACACTACAAGGATTACTTCGCGAGCAGATTTATCTTCGATATATAAAAAGTCTGCCTGTTGCTCAAGAAAACTTAGTCTCGCGGTGAAAAGCTCTGATAGAGAGAGGCCAGGAGTAACAAGTCTTTCTCGAAATCTGTGTCCAAATATTTCTAGATGTCCTTTATGTTGTAATTTGTCCACGACATCTTGCTTTTTATGAGGATGCACTTGGTAGATTTCGAGAGCGGTCTTCTTATCGAAGTTCTTTGCATTTACATCCATTTGCCAAGCTAACGACTTGATGATCTGGAAGAAATGCAAAAGGAATCAAGATGAAGTGGATACCCCTTTCAAGATAAAGCATTGCTTTGTCACAAGCTTTACTATCGTGTACCAGACGAGTTCATGCTAGTGATGCAACGGCCCATGTACAAATCAAGAAAGTTTACTAGATCTTATTTACTAAATGACATCATTTAAACCAATACAAAGAAGCTTGAATCTTTTAAAAAAGTGCAATATAATACTTTCACCCTAAATTATTTATGCAATGGTCAATTGAAAAGATTTAAGATTTAATTACATTTTGTATATGAGTTTTTTTTTCTTTTTTGGCTAGGAAGAAAAAGACTATCTTAAATGAACGAATGGACCAACCTATAAAAAGGGGATTCAATATGAGGCTTGAGCCTACCCTCCGGTGACCTTGTGCACGGGAAAATGATCAAAATAGAAGCAAGGACTTGATTTTGATTAGAGAAAAAAAATCGTATATTTTTTTTTAGGGAAAATGACAACATTTTTTGATAAAAAAAAAAAAAAAATTCCGGCACGCGCGACGGCAGAGAGCCTGGTCGAGGAGTGGGAGAGGATTTCAGAGAGAAGAATCGAGAGGAGCGATAGAAGGTCGGGGAGGGATTTTAGGGCCGAGGAAGAGGAGGAGAGGAAATTTTTTTTTTTCTCAGAAAGGAAAATCAATCTTCCCAATTTTAGAAGGATATTTTCTATTGATTGGAAAACGTTTTTTTATTACTTATTTTGCACGCCCTAAATGCTAGTATATGAGGAAAAAGTTTTTTCTTTTTTTTTTTCCTCAAAACAAACATAACCTACATAAGTCAATTTATTTTTCCAATTATCCCGTACACATTCTAATGTGCAAATTGTAAGATCCCATCTGATTTGTTTGAACCAATCCATATTCGTTGAAGGTAAAATTTGTTTCAGGCTGATGAATTTATTAACTCATTCCTACCACTTGAAGTCCTTTTATAATATTTTTATGCGACCCCACAAGAGAGAAAAACATGTATTTATCAATATAATGATTGTAATAGGACTCGATATGTATTTAAAATGACAAGAGAGGGATTAAATCTACATCGTCAAGTTTTATTATATCTGAATTTAACATTCAAAAATATTTTCATTCTTAATAAACATTGCAATAGTATAATGAGCTTAACAAATGGGTTTTTTCACGAAGTTTATTAGCAAAAACTTGAGGTTCAAATTTCATATAGAGAGATCTGAATTCACATAATATATTGATAACATACATTAGTATTCACAACCTTTTTTTCTTTTTCTTTTTCTATAAAAGGAAGTGATGGATTTTTTATTTTATTTTTTTTATTGTGGAAGCTTCAATACGATATAATTATCACAATATTCACCTTTAATATGTCATATCCCTTGATCAATGATTTTTGTCAGTCAGTTCCTTGTGATTCCGATTGATCGTTCCAAGCAAGCAAATTTATGAATACTTCTACAATTTACAACACTATGCTGGACCACTTCAAATGTCAATCTCAGATGGACATTTATCAACAAATGTTAACCGTTAAATGATAATACTATAAAATATACGGTTGCACAAAATGCTGTTTCAAATCTCCCCTCTATGCGTGTTTCTAAATCCATGTATTTTCAAACCCCAGCATTTCATTATCATAAAATTTGTTCCTGGGTTAGATAATGTCAAATTCAAGGACCATATAATAAAAGCATGAAAAACCATGGAATGGGTGAACTATACCTCATGTTGCGGCTCTCCGGACGCAGCAACATGTAAGACGGTATTACCATCTTTATCTTCCCAGTTCAAGATTCTTTTCAAACGAACTTGATTGAGCCATCCTAGCAAAACATCGAATGCTTTGTGGTTGTGGTTCTTGATGGCAATGTGAACTGCAGTCTCGCATCGACTCGTCAAATCTTCAATGGATGATTTGCAAGTGCAAAGGAATTCGGCTAGGAGCTCCACCTCATTGTCTTCTGCTTCACCGGCGATGTAATGCAAAGGGGTGATCCCACATCGTCCTCGAACTCGGATCAACTCAGGATCAAGGGTCATTAGTGCCCTCACAATTGAGTATCGCTTATGTTGCAAAGCCAAGTGCATGGGGCTATAACCCTCTAGATTTAGCTTCCGAGCAAACGATGGCCACAAGATGAACATCTCCATGGCCACCTCGAATTTTCCTTCAGCCGCGGCAATGTGTAGTGGAGTATTTCGGAAGGGGTCCTTAGATACGCGATCTAAGAGCTCTTGCTCCTCCACATTTGAGTTATGTAGCAAATCAATATCGTCATGTTCGATTGCTAGTTGAATTGCTAGTTGAAGTCGAGACTCCCTAGCTTCTATTTCTTCTTTTTCGGGCAGACCCCTGGCCATCGTGTTTCTAGGGAAATGTAGAAGCAGAAGAGGGGCTTTGCTTGGCGATGATCGATGGAAGTAGCGAACTTGCAAAATCATATATTATATAGTGCCACGGTTCAATGAATATTTGATTTAGGGAGTCAACAGGTGTACAGGTGGGCCCAAAGGCAGGTGGGGTTGAGTAGGGCCCACCATATCTTAGACCGGGACCGGCGCGTCATGGTCAGATTCTTAGGAAATCGAAGTCTTGTAATTTTACGTGCCTTTCGCTTTCCACTTTTGCTCTTTCGCTTCTTGTCATGTTTTGCGAGAATTACATGACATGGTTCATCGAGAAGGAAAAACTATACCGTGTCATGGCCTGTGCGTTAAAGTCGAACTGTGAAGTACTGTATGGTATTCTCTTTCTAAAAACTTATTCGAGCATTTAATATTCTGGAGCCTCTAATGAATTTTTTCTTGAAATATTTTGTATAGAACATTATTTATATTGGTGATATATACGATGGCATGTTATATTGTGGTTTCAATTTGATGCTCGCAGTCAACCTACATGTGAGACATGACATACAGATCGAATCTACTTCGATATTTAACTGTAACTAACATGTTTTTCGAAACTTAATCAGAGCGATGTCACTTTTAGGGCTTAAAAATAGCAGCTATGGTTACCGTGCCTCACGCCTTGCAAAGTGTAACCGTAAGGTAATCTTGTTATTGTGACTTCCTTCCCGTCAAGCCCTCGAATTTTCCAAGGTAAGAGAAAATCAATCACACCTTACTTGTTATTGCTAATCCTAAACTAATGAACATAATTTGTAGAATTTAATAATACATATGAGGATTTAATAGCACCAGACCTATTTGTGTCTTTATTTGAAACGAGTTCACTTATAAACCCAAGCACATGATTATCTCCTCGAGCGCATAATCTCCCATCGATTCTTCAATTCGATTCAATAAATGGAGGCTAGTTCTCTACTCATTACTATAGTGGTTTATTGAATGAAGATTTCGAGTTTCAAATTTAGGATCGAATTAGCTTGGAAAATAAATCTCTTTAAATCATGGATGCATGACAAATTTGACAATTTATTTATAAAATGGTAAGTCGCTGATAGGCTCTTAATTTATTGCTCCTCTACAATGAAATTGGCAGTTGAGGTTTCCATAGACATCAAATCAGATAACTGCTAATAGTATTTCACTTACTATTTAATCTCAAAGCTTTTAACCCAAAAGTTTTAGAAATGCTCTCGTGAATTATAACTACACATTGTCCGAACAAAGGAAAAATTATAACTACATATTGCAAAACCGTAATGCAAAATTACTTTACATAGCTACTGGCTTACTTTGGGGATGAGTTAGTAATTTAAATTTAAATATCTCGTATCCTATGACTATCAAAAACCTACCTCTAGTTGGAATTTCGAAACAACCATATTAATGATGATAAGTAACTCAAATAAGATAGTAACTTTGTTCTAGAGTTGGTTGCTCGTGCTTCACAAATATATTGATAAATTATTTGAAGCGTGGATTATTTTGAAAAGTTTTTGTTGACTATAACTAATTGATAAGCTCCTAAAAAAGGATGCGTAAGTTATTGGGATATCTGATACTTTTGCAACCAAAAAAAAAAAAAAACTTTATTCTTATTCTTTATTCTTTATTCTTTATTCTTTATTCTTTTTTTCTTTTTTTCTTTTTTCTTCTCTCCTCCTTCCTCCTTCCTCCTTCCTCCTTCCTTCGGTTACTAGCCGGACCACGACAACCAACTAGAGGTGACGGCCGGCAAGGCTCGCCGACCACCTCGCCGGTGGTCGCGAGGGCAGCCTGGCGAGGGTCGAGCCTTGCCCATGGCCGATGAGGCTCAACCTCACCAAATCGCGGCCTAGGCGGCGCCGGCGAGGCTCGACCCTCGCCGGATCCGGCGAGGGCGAGCCTCGCGCAGATCGGGCGAGGGTGGAGCCTCGCCCATGACCGGTGAGGCTCGACCCTCGCCAGCCCAGTGCAAGGCCGCCATCGTGACCACTAGCAAGGTGGCCGGCGAGGCTCGCCGCCAACGGCTGGAGGAAGGAGGAGAGAAGAAAAAAAAAGAAAAAAAGAAAAAGAAAAAGAAATTTAAAATATTAAAATATTATTACAAGTTATCCACGTTAGCATCGATTAGGCCATGTCAGTTGGCCGACGTCCAGTCAGCAAAATCCGGCCAAAATTGGCCGAAAAGGACTGAATCGACACTAAATAAAAAAGTTTAGGACTAAATTGGCACAAATACAAAAGGTTTAGGACTTTTTTGGCACTTTTCCTAGAGTTGATGACATTAACACGTTAGTCAGCCTTGCAAACGAGTCCAGGTAAATTATTGGAACAGTTAATAATTTTTAAATAATCAATGTACATTGATATTACTAAGAGTTGGTAACTCAAGCTTCGCATATAAATTATTTTAAGCTTTTGAAAATGTTGGGTAAGGTTTAAAACTATTGGTAATGTTGTACCAGTGTTGGTAACTTTAAACCATTGGTAAGCTCCGTAAATAAATATTGTTAAATTATTGGAATAAGTTTGTAATGTTGAAACATTCAAATAAACTTTGGCAAGGGAACCTAAATAAGAGTTGCTAATTTTGTACAAGTATGAGTAATTTTGAGTAATTTTAACACATTGTTATGATTCTCAAAAAATATGTCCTTAAATTATTGGAACAGTTGGCAATTTTTGAAAAATGTTAAAAAATTGATAACCGATTAAAATACAATGGGAAATTTCATATAAGAGTTTATAATTTAAGCTTTACAAGTAAATGTTAGTCAGTTATTAAGAGAACCGGTAATTTTGAAAAAAAGTTAATAATTTCATGTAAGAACCGGTAACTTTAACCCAGTGATAAGTTTCGAAATAAATGTTGTGAACTATTGGAACAGTTGATAATTTTGTGGCAATCAAATAAAGGTCAGTAAGTTGACTAAAATAAGATTTGACAATTTCATATAATAGTTAGTAGCATTATTAGTTGGTAAGCTGTGCAAATAAATGTTGGTAAATTATTGCAACAATTGATTAATTTGAAACAATCAACTAAAAGTGAACAAGTGACTCAAATAGTGGTTGTCAAGCTAAAATTAGTTGGTGAATTAATGGAAGAAAAATGGGCAAGTCACTTAAATTAGGGTTGGTAATTTTAAAAAAGTTCGCACCTTATCATGTTGGTAAGTATAAAAACTAATATTGATTAATTATGAAAACAATTGGTAATCTTGGAAGTACTGATATGGTACTTACAAAAAAAAAAAAAAAAAAAAAAAAAAAAAAACAGTCGGTAACTTTATACTATGTTACTGGCTAAATAAGTATACATATCAAGGATTAGACATCATTTGCGAAAAGAAGAATAATGTCTCACTTTTTTTTTTCTAAAAGTCGAAATTGCGATGACTACTCAAAATATCAAAAAGCAAAGTGCAAGTAATTGATGAAAAAAAGTGAAGTGCTAAATTTGCTATCACATGTATAACGATTACGCGATCATGTCTTTATTCCGTTCTTTGTCGAGAAAAAAGGAGAAAAAGGAGAATTCTTGGAGACAAAAAGTACTTTGCATAGTTGACTAGTTAATAGCTTCTTCAATCTTGATTACTGGCAATATAAAAGGTTTTCTAAAATCAAAAAACCAAAGCCTGCAGTGGCGCAACTGGCTTCGGGCTCTCTCCCCCTCACGAAAGGGAGGAGTTCGAATCCTAGAGGCATCGCGTTCGCGCGACTCAAACGTAGCTGGGTCTGTGGTGATAGCTCAGTTCGCCCCGGGTTTACATCTAGGCTGCCGGCCGACAGTGGTTCCCGGATCATAAAAAAAATAAAAAATAAAAAGTTTTCTTGCTTGTAGCTAACAAAAGACAACATAAAGGCCTTTGGCAAAGATATCATATAATTTAATGTCTGTACCGTCATGTCTTTATTGTGTTAGGCTCCAACCTCATTAAAAGTGTTTCTTTCTTTCTTATGATGACGTTAGCAAAGACAGGGTAAGTAATCCAAATCTGCTCAAGTCATTTATGGGTTCAACCAAGACTAGATTAATCACTAGTTGGACCATCTTCAATTCATATATTAATATATTGTCTACCTTACCACACAAAAGAAAAGAAAGAAGACCAATAGTTCACCCCCAATTTGAAAAGAACATCTTCTCAAAAGTGGACGCAATTATTCTTTATGTTCGAAAAACGATTATACATTGCTATTTAATTTATCGATTGAGATCTTCTAAAATTACGAGATGAAGTCACAACCTATATCTATCTACTCAACAGGTTAATATTATGCTACGTGTGCTATTGGCTATTTAAATTTGTGGTCCCTTTTCTATTTTTCCCTTTTCCTTCGTTGTTTATTTCTTTCCTTTTCCCTTCCCATTACTGCCCTTCGCTCCCTCTCTCTCTCTCTCTCTCTCTTTCTATACAACTCTCTCTGACCTCGGTTCGAGCCGCCACCACTTGTCACCTCCATCGCCATGGGAACCCCGCGTGTTGTGTATGTCTGTGCTTGTTTGCGGGTGTATATATGTGTGTGTGTGTGTGACTGATTTGTGCTTGTTTACGGATATTATTTTGAAGGAAAAAAAGAAGGGACGAAGGTAGGTTGATCAAATATTGATCGTTGACCCGGTTGACTATTGAAGTGAGATGATGTTAACGTCGCGTGGAAGCTTGCAAGGAACCAAACGAGAAAAATTTTATTCCAAAAGGTGCAATCTTTAGAACCACTCTATTATAATAGGGTTGAAACCCCGTAGATGTTCTAATTAACCTATTGAGAAGATGTAACTTGTCACATTAATTTGGATATAACAGGTTTTATGGATTCAGATTTTCCCATCACTTGAATAGAATGAAGTCCTTGATAGGTTATATATTCAATTTTACTGGTCGTCAATTGGAAAGCGCTATTACAGTCGGTAGTTGATTTGTCAATAACTAAAGTTGAGTATGGGATGTCAACCCAAGCAATCAAGAAAGTTATTTGGGTCAGAGGTTCGCTCAACCGTCTAGAATTGCTGTGGGAGAAGATTATTATTTACTGCAACAATTACAGTGCGGTACGTTTGTCCAAAAATCAAATGTATCATGAGTGGGCGAAACACGTTGGTGTCAAGTAGGGGTGAGCATCGGTTCAGGATCAATCGTGGACTGACCTTGGACTGGTCTAACCCTGTCGGTCCTAGTTTGGTTCCCAGGAAGATTGGGTCAGTTCTTGGTCCTAGGATCAGGGAGCAGAGCAATGTGACCGGTCACCCATGACGCAGGGCAAGCTTTGCGACACTCAGAAGTATGGCGTCCCTCTCTACAAAGCCACCTAGGCTCCCCTCGACCACATCCAACCCCACCTCAAGTTGCGCCGGCCGCCGGTGGAGGCGAAGCGCGAGGAGGATGGCGGAGGCGGCGGAGGGGGTCGAGGCGGCAACGTGGCCGATCGCGGTTGCCTCATCCTCGCCGGCAGCGATGGCGAGGGCAAGAGCAGCATCCCCAACACCGTCCTCATGGCTGAGTACGACTTCGCCTCCGATTCTCTCTCCGAGTAGCCCGTAAGATCTCAAAAATCCCTCGATCGGTCTGTGTGAGTCGCTGTGTTGGCATTTCAGTTGATCGGTTGCGGCGTCTAGTCACTCGCTTTGGTTGATTGAACACGGTGGAGCTGCAAATCTACGCTATTTAGGCAACATTAATCCACCATATGTTAATATTAGTCTCATTTTAATTTGACAAATTCAACTATATTACATCCTAATAAATCCATAAAACTTGAAGGGGAAAAACAAGCAATCCATATTCCACTATTAAATTTAACATTGAACAATAATGAAAAAAAAAAAAAAGCAATCCACATTTCACTATGAAATATAACAAGAAGTCTATCCTTTTTATTATTTTATTATCTTTTATCATTTACATATTTACATTTTGATCCCTTATATATTGAAAATTTTTAATATTGACCTCGTGCGTATTGGAATAGCATGTTGGAATTCGGATTCGTGTTTCAAGAGTGTCAGAAGATTTGACCACATGTTAGATTTTCTGATACATGTTAATCACATGTCGAACGTATTGGAGCGTGTCGACATGTGTCGGAAGTGTGGCCCAACACGACACAGCGTTTTCAAAGAAAGATCGGTGTTTCCTAACCCACAATCAACAACAAAATCACCATCACCACCACTAAGTTGGCATCGAGAGATTTCTCTCTAGGCCCTTCGTGCATATATGCTTCGGGCATGCATGTAGGTGTTGACATTTAAATTTTAGCGACTCCTTAAACATTCATTAGTTACATAAAAAATAGGGATTACTTTATAAACCCTAGCAAAATTAATTTTCATTAAATTGCATGACATATAAACATTATGAGCATTTGCATTACTAGTATTAAAATTTTAAAAAATTAAAAATTTTAATTTAAAATTAATTAAAAATATTTACAAAATTTATTATTATAATTCTAAAAAAAAAAAGACAGCGAGACCGGGCCGGGGGCAGGCTGGCCCGGCATTCGTTCTGTTCCCTTCTTCCTCTTTCTTGTTCGGGCCCGGCCCCATTTTCTCTTTTTGTTCCTCGGCCCGGCCCACGTACCTATCTCTTCCTCCTTCCTCCCGCACGCGGTTCACGCGTCTGCGGCAACAGAGACGTACGCAAGCAAAAACAAAGCAGCCGTGATCCTAGGCCCGGGGATCAGGCCGGCGGAGACAGGCTGGCGGTGGTAGAAGCCATGCGCGCCTGTCGCTAGCCCTTAAAAGCGAGAGGGGGCGCAAGAGAAAAAGGAGGAGAGCGGGGGTTGGTTTTGAGGGAGAGATCCGAGAGAGAGTTCGAGTGAGAGAAATGAAGAGAGAGGGGAGAGACAGAGAGCACGAGTGAGGGAAGAGAGTTGAAGGAGTGACCGCCGGCCACCGCACGGCCGACAACCCGCCGCCGTGCCTCCTTTACCGCTCCAAAACTCCGGTAAGCCTCGACCTCGTTTTTGCCTTCTTTGGGCATGCTGGGCCTGAGCTCGCCGGACGGCCGCGTGCTCCGGCCCCGTCCGTCCTTCGTTTTGCTGCTTCTGTGCGTGCTGTTGTTGTAGTGGGTTCTGGTCTTTAGTCGAGCCAAAGATCTCTTGTTTCCATAGAATGTACTACCCGTTCGACAAAATGTACGAACGAGATCCATGGTTTTTCGCCGAGTATGGTCTGTTTCAAAACGATGGTGACTCTCCGGTTAGTGAGTGCGTACGGATGGCTAGGAGCTGGTCGGTCCTTGGCGGCCGTCGTGGCGGTCCTCAGAGGCCGCGGGCTTCACTGTCTTGGGCGTTCGGCGGTGGGGAGGTCGGCCGACGAGTGGCAGTCAGAGCGACTGCCCGATGGAGAGTGGTAGCTCGGCGGCGGCTTGAGCTTTGGCCGAGGTTTGTGTAAAAATAAAAATAAAAATAAAAATGGAGGAGCTTCGGGTGAAGGACGTCGCTCGAGAAGGGGACGACGTGAGGAAGACGACGCGAAGAAGAAAGGACATCATGCTTATCGATAGTGGAAACTATGATGACGTGGGCCATTTTGAGTGTGGGCTGGAGTGGCTTTAGGCCTAAGTGTTGGGCCTTAGTTGCAGTTTGGTGAGTTGGGTCTGGTTTGTTTGGGCTGGGTTTGAATTAACTGAAGTGGGCATGGACTTGGTTTAGTTGTGGCCGAATTGGGCTTGATTCCAGTGAGCCCATTCCACTATTAGGCTTTTGTGTTCATGAACCCAGCTCATGGACCAGACCATAGCCCATACTCAGACTGGGCTCAACAGCCCAGTCTAGACCCCTATTTTCGGATTAAAAAATTAATTAAAAATTTTGGATTTTTTTATTTTTATTTTTTCTTTGGATAAAAATTCAATTCCTTCACACTGCTTTGGGCATTCGGTAGTGGGGAGGTCAGCCGATGAGTGGCAGTCGGAGTGACTACCTGAGGAGGGTGGTAGCTCGGCTACAGCTTGAGCTTTGGCTGAGGTTTGTCTAAAGAAAAAAAAATACGTAGGAGCTTCCGTGAAGGACGTCGCTCGAGATGGGGACGTCGCTTCAGAGTGGCTTGTAAGATAACCCAACATCAAGCACTAGAGGCCGAGCTTTTTTTGTTTTTTCCTGATAAAGGGATTATGACATTGGACACCTTAAGTTTGGATTTACATCTTTTATTTGACGAATTTAAGATATTTAAATTTGATTTTTCCTTCTTTAATTAAGCTGGTTTAGAGTATAGCATAATTTTTTTTTTTGGGGGGGCGGGGTTTGGAGTGTGGAATAATTGAATTTATTAATTCCATTATTTTAATTATATGTTAAAATATAATATTCTGATTGGAAGATATCACGGGATTTTTTTTTTTTTTTTTTTAATAATTTGGCTAGGCTTTTGCTATATTCTCAATAGTTCTTTTTCTATTACTTTATTTAGAAGTAACTTTTAGAAAAACGGTTGCTACTATGTTTATAGAATCATCCAGTTAGCCTCTTTCTAAAATTTAAAAAGTTGAAGAGATTCCGTCTTGCGTTTGTGTATGGACGCTTCGCGCGTTCGTGTTTGGAAGTTGTAACTCGATGATGTTCATTTCCAATGCATTGAAGTCTGAATTAGGAAGAAAAGCTATTCGAAGTCTCAACTTCAAGTAAGAATAAAGCCTCTCAGGATTCACGAATTGCTACATGAGTCCATCACTTGCAGCTAATACAAAAGAGTAGTCCTTGCAAACCTCAAGACAAGAAACATGCATGATATGCATACATGATAAGAGAAGTTAAAGTAAAATATGCATGGGAATTATCCCTAATCCACCGATCTTCGGAAGTTGCTGATGCGTCTCCTTGTGGCATTGATTTGTTGTCGGACTAGGGCGCGCTTTGGCCATATCAGACCGGATAACAAAATGAAGACGGACATTGTCACCATGAAAAAACCCACTATCAAATTTGCTCCAACATCATTGGAGTTCTCGAATCCCATTTTAAGGGATAAAAGGTAGTTATCGGCGAGAATAAACATAGAACAGCAAACCCCAGTAGTGTCAGGAAACAGCGGAACAGTGGCGGCAAAGATTATGCAAATGAAGGTGAGAAAAGCCCCGCGGTTGAGTAAAGTGAAACGATGTAGATTTGAGCCGCTGAGGATCATCTTTCCAGCTTGATGTGGTTTTCCATGAGCAATTTCAGTGGAATTGGTCAGGGGATTTGAAGAGGAAGCCTGCCAGTATCCTCCCGGAGGACTGAGAGAAGCTTGGTATGTGGCGGTCACCACTAAGGTAGACACTATAAAGATTACTTCGCGAGCAGATTTATCTTGGACATAAAAAAAGGACTCCCATATCTCAAGAAAAGTTATTCTTGCGCTGAAAAGCTTTGGTAGAGAGAGGGTAGGAATACAAAATCTTGGTAGACATCCTTCACGGCGGCGTAACCTCTTCACAACATCTTGATCTATACTAGAATTCACTTGGAAGATTTCCAGAGCAGTCTTATTAAGTCAGTTCTTCGCGTTTACATCCATACGCTCACTTAATGACACGATCATTTGGAAGAAAAGCAAAAGGAATCAAAATGAAGTACGTACCCCTTCAAGTTAAATCATTACTTTGACAAGCTTTACTATTGTGCACAAGATCCCATGTACAATGGAAGAAAGTTTACTAGACCTTTTTGTATTAAATGCCATCATTTCAACCAATATAACAAAGCCTTTTCACTCAGAATTATTTATGCGATGGTTAGGAATTGCCCATGTGAGGTGCAACATAGGCAAATCCACATAAGCGATGACTTCTTCTTTTTTGTCAAACATAAGTGATGACTTGAATGGCTACAATCTAGCATAGAAGTTTAGTATTTAATCATGTCAATTGAAAATATTTAAGATTTAATTACATATTGTATATGATTTTGTTTTTCTATGAAGAAGAAGACTACCTTAGATAAAAGAATGGACAAACCTATAAAAACTGGACTCACTATAAAGGGTCGAGCCTATCCCCCAGCGACCTTTTTTTTTTTTTTTGGGTCTAAAAACGGATAATATATTAATATCGCTAAGTAGAAGAGACATTTAGCATAATGTCGAAATACAGAAGATCTTGCAGAAAAGGAGGTGGGTTATAAACCCAGTTAGAAGGAGTAAAGAAGCCCCATAGGCCTTCGCCGGTGACCTTATGCATGGGAAAATGGTCAAAAAGAGAATTGGAATAGAAGATTGGGGGAGGAGTTACTACATCCATCCCTCCTAATTCCTTTCTTCTTTGTTTTGTGTTGAACAACAATCCAAGCGTTTATTTATGTCAAAGTTATGGAAAATTGTCCAAAAATCCTAACCTATTATACTTTTGTCAATTTAGCTCTAAACCTTTCAATTTTGTCAATTTAATCTTAAACATTTTCACATATTTTTAATCTGAGAAATTTTGACTTGAGATTATTGACATGGATGTCGGCACAGCCATGTAGGATTGCCACGTGGTCAATTTTAAATATATTTTAATATTTTTAAAATTTTATATTATTTTTATATTATTTTTCTTCCTTTTCTTTTTTTGCTTCTTCTCCATTTGGCCAATGGCCGGCCACCAGCCATGCCAGGCTGACGGGCCTTGCCCGCCATAGGGGAGCCGTGGCCGGGCAAGGGTGAGCCCCGGCGAGGGGACCCCTCGCCCCGTCGAGGCCCTAAGCAAGGGTCCGCCTCGCCTAGACCAGCAACGCCGACCGTTGCCTAGGCCATGGTGGCCTCGCCGGTGTCGACTCAACGAAGGCGATGCCGTGCAAGGCCGACCTAACCTGGGCGATGGTTGGCCTCATTAGATCTGGCCTAGGCGAACCAAATTTGGCTTGGCTGGTTGTTGCCGAGGCTAGATCTAGCCCTTGCCTGCCTCGCCTTGCTCATGCCAGATCTGGCAAGGCCAGTCATCGCCCTGCCAGGCAGCCTCGTATGGCATTGGCCTAGGCCAAATTTGGCAAGGCTAGTTGTCGCCCAAGCCAAGGCGAGGGTTGGCCTCACCGGCTTGGCGAGGTGAGGCCGACCCTTGCCGGGCCTTGACAGGCAAGGGCTCCCCGCCCCTGGTCGTGCCTCGCTGTGGCGAGCAAGGCCGCCAACCGAACATGGTGGGCCGGCCATCGCTTGTGGTTGGTGGCTGGTCATCGCCGTGGCCGGAGGCCGGCCACAAGCCAAATGGAGAAGAAGCAAAAAAAAGAAAAGGAAAAAAAGAAGAAAAATTCAAAAATATTAACAAATTATTAAAATTGTACACGTTAGTGTTGACAATCCTATGTTGCATTGCTGGTGTACACATCAGTAATTTTCAACAAAAATTGATGGAATGAACTCAATTGGTAGAAAGTGAAAAAGGTTTCGGACAAAAGTGACAAAATCGAAAGGTTTATGATTGAATTGGTATAAGTGCAATAAGTTTAGGACTTTTTAAATAATTTTCCTATCCAAGTTAATATCAATAATTTCTTTAGAATGAAATAGTACAGATAATGGACGCTATTTCCTTTCTCTTATACTTAAATGCATCAATTCTTTCCCAATTTTCCGTACACATTCTAATGTACAAATCATAGTTCTATGTGATACCAAAGTTCAACGGCATATCATATATTACGTACTCCGCTCACTTCTATTATTTCTTGATAGAAAACGGTTTATGCCTTCACGGAGGTCATTAATTGCACATTGTACGATCCCTTGATTGCTTGAAGCAATTCATATCCTCTAAACACAAATTTTATTATTGGGCAGATGAATTTATCCACTCATTCCATCTCGCTTAGGTAAGACGCATATGAGATTTGTGGCAATAATAGATTAAAATTATATTTTCTTTAATTAAATCGAACTCCCATGCTATTTCCACTTACTTAACTGACATATATAGAGAGATAATTCAAAGTAATACCAAAAATTGTGAAACCAACCACGAGAAGTCTTTTTTTTTTTTTTTAATAAAAATAATTGTGTGCGAAGGTGAGAAGTTCAACAAGAGAGAAAACGGGCATTGATTGAGCAGGACTCAATGAGGACAGAAAAGGGCGAGAGAGAGAGAGAGAGAGATCAAATCAACAAATATTAACTTTTATTATATGTGAATTCAACTGTTAACAATTTTCCTTCTTAATAAACATTACATATCATAATCCACTTAAGAGTTAGGTTTTTCCGAAGATTATTGGCAAAAGTTTGTTTTTATGATATCAAGAGACATGAAGTCGAACAATATTGTGATATTGTATATTACTCATACGAAAACACAACTGATTTGTAGAAGGATGTGTATTTTTCCTTGTGGATACTACAATACGATTTAATCGTCACAATATTCTCCTATAATATATCACATTGATTAATCATTTCTATTGATCCTTTCTTGTGTTTTTGCTGGATCACTCCAAACGAGCTAATTTATGAACACTTTCTATCTGTTCAACACCATGCTATACAACTTCAAATGTCAATGGTTAGGTAGACACTTACAGACAAATGTTAACGGTTGAATGATAATAATACATCATATATTGTGGCACAATTTGTAATTCGAGTCTCTTCTCTCTGAATGTTTCTAAATCCATTTACTTTCAATCCACATTATTTCATTATCATAACATTTGTTCCTAGATTATATCACGTCAAATTCAATGATCAAACAATAAAAACAAAAAAACTAGGAAAATTGAATAAGCATACCTTGGGTTGCGTTTCATCCATAGCAATATGTAAGGTGGTGTTACCATCTTGATTTTTCTAGTTCAAGATTCTTATCCGATGGACTCGAGTAAGCCATCCAATCTCGAATGCTTTGAGGTTGTGATTCTTGACGGCAATCTGAACCGTAGTCTCGCATGGGCTCGTCAAGTCTTCAATGGATGATTCGCAAACACAAAAGAATTCAACTAAGAGCTGTAGCTCATCTCATTTTTTCCTAGCAATGTAGTGCAAAGGGGTGATCCTGCACCGTCCTCGAACACGGATCAACTTAGAATCAAGGGTCATTAGAGCCCTTAGGCTACGTTTGGTTGTTCGGATTTTTAATCGGGATAGGACTAGATAGGATATGATATGAAATCCTGGGATTTTTTTATACCATGTCCATTGTATGATGAATCGCAAGATTAAAGTCGGATACGTTTTATCATACAATGTACATTTATATATATAAAGGACATATCATTATAAATGAACCTAAATGTTCATAAATGGAGATGGTGAAAATCTATCGTAACACTATTCCTTAATTTATTTTTATTTTATTTTCCTCTTTTTATATTATTTTCTTTATTATTTCTTTTTTCCCTTTCATCATTCTTTAATAAAATTTTATCAAATAGTAAACCGTACTAACATACCTAAAATACAAAAATACCTAAAATATATAATAAATATAAATATTTAATTTATAGATTGAATGTTTCTTATAAGATAGAATTAAAGTTGAATATATAAATTAAAATAGGATTAATTAAAAATGAATTTTTGTTTTTTAATTTTTAATTTCTTAAATTATAATTCAAATATTATTTATGTTGAAATATAATTTCAATTTTATTAATTTAATAAGTTTGTTATTCGAGAGAAATAATTTTCCTAGTATGGACATTAGAAATCCTATCCACCTTTATTTCACATCCCCCATAGGATAATTTTATTCTGTCTATATCCCCCTTATATCTGACTTTATCCTGTCTTGAGCAAGCACCAAACGTAGGATATGATAAATCATATCTTATCTCGAATTTTATCCCGACTACTAAACGTAGCCTTACGATGTGATAATGCTTGTGTTGCAAAGCCAGTGCATGGGGCAGTAACCCTCTGGATTCAGCTTTCAAGCAAATGAAGGCCTCAAGATGGCAATCTCCATGACCATTTGGATTTTCCTAGCAGCAGCGGCAATGTGTAGTCGAGTATTTGAGAAGGGGTCCTCAGACACACGATCTAAGAGTTGTCACTCCTCCCCGATTAAGTTGTGTAGCTCATCAACATCATCATTTGCTATTGCTTGTTGAAGCCGAGACTCCCTAGCCTCTCTTTCTTCCTTTTCAGGCAGACCCCTGGCCATCGTGTTACTAGGAAAATGTGGGAGCAGAAGAGGGGCTTTTGCTTGGTGATGATATGGAAGTAGCGAACTTGCAAAAGCATATATTATATAGTGCCACGGTTCAACGAATATTTAATTTACGGGAGTCAACAGTTATACAGGTGGGCCCAGCAGCCGGCGGGGGTGAGTGGGGCCCACATATCTTAGACTCGGAGCGGTACGCATTGGTCAGATTCTTTGGAAATTGTAGTCTCGTAATTTTACGAGCCTCTTGCTTTACCACTTTCACTCTTTTGCTTCTTATTATATTTTGCAAGAATTGCATGACATAATTCATCGAGAAGGCAAAACTATACTACATGGTACGTTTCTTTCTAAAAACTGATTCAAGCATTTAATATTCTGGAGCCTTTGATGGATTTTGTCTGGAAATATTTTGATGGAATGTTATTTATATTATGGTTTCAATCTGATGCTCGTAGTCAACCTACATATTGGGACATGACATAATGTTCATGTGTACAGACCGATTCTATTTTGGGACTTCATCACTGCTAATGTGTTTTTCGAGACTTAATCAGAACAAAGTGATTTTCGAGACTTAATAATAGCATATATGGTTGTCATGACTTATTTCCTAGCGAAGCGTAACCTTAAGGCGTTCTTAATAGGAGCATAGGATGAGTTGTACATATGTTGGCTATAATATAATACATTATCTATGATATTGAGCATATTTTATGATTTGTTGGGATGGATGCAATGCCTGTGAAATGAGTGAATACGATGCATAATCATTTCTAAAGCTTCATTATTCTTTGCTTGATCTTATAGGAATGGTGTTTGTTATTTATTAAGCCATGCTTTTGCTCACCCCTATTTTAAAAATTTTTATTTCTAAAGCTGCATTATGATTTTCCCTTTTCTCCTCTTTTTTATTTCTCCTTGTAAAACAAAGAGCGAATAAAGCTGAAAGCAATATAAATAAGGGGGAAAACAGTGAAAGCCAAAGTGTCACTTCCACCGAATCTTTCCAAGGCAATATAAATTCAGTCACACCTTACTTGACATTGATAATCCCAAACTAAAGAAGATAATTTGCAGAAAGTAATCATACATTTGAGGAGCTAATAGTACCGCACCTTCTTCCTCCTTTATTTAAAACGAGTTCAATTATAAAACCCAAGCACAGGATCATTTTCTAGAGCTCAAGACCTCGCATTAGTTCATTAATTCAATTAAATAATTGGATGCGAGTTCTCTTCTCATTACTATATTAGTTTACTAAATGAAGATTTCAAGCTTCAAGTTTAACATCGAATTTGCTCAAAAAATTAAATTATTCAAATCATGGGTGCAAGACAAATTTGACAATTTATGTGGGCCACCAAATTCTTCTCTGGAAGTGACTTCTATCAAGCCATTGCACGGTTCTCTTTTGGTGCTCTTTGTCATGTCATTTGAAAGACTAGGAATAATATCTTCTTCCGGGGCCAAGCCTTGTTTATTCCAACTTTGAAGCAACATCTCATCAAAGTTGTCAAGGACAAGGCTCTCTCCTTCAACCACATTGCGGATACTTCAAGGAATAGGTGGCTACAATGGTGTTGGGGACTTGATCCCTCTATCTTCTCTCTTGGGGCGGCGGATCTTCATTTGAGGACCTAGGTGTAAGTTTCCTTCTTGTTTTGATGTGAGGGTTGCAGCTGTGTTGCTGTTCTTGTTCCTGATGCAGGTAGGAGGACTCAGCGTAGGTGGGGGCTAGATCCAGTTCTTCAGAGGTTGCCATCGCTTGATGTTGTGAGGGTTGCCGCTGTCTTGCTGTCTGGTTTCCCTTTCCTCTTTCCCTTCTTGTTTGTTGCCGTTGCTTGGCTGCTTGTTGCCGCTGTTTGGTTGCCGCTTTTTGGCTGTTTGTGTTTCCTTTTTTCGACACCCTTCCACTCGTTATGACTTATTTGTCAATATGAGTGTAAGTTTTTGGTGCCGTGAACCCCTGCCGTATAGTTTTGGTTAAAAGTCAATATAATTTTACCTTACCAAAAAAGAAGAAGAAGACAGATTTGACAATTTATTTATAAACTGGCGAATCATTAGTGGGTTCTTCATCACTTGCTCCTCTTTAATGTAATTGGCGGTGAAGCTTTCCATAAACATAAATCAGACGGCTGCTGTCAAAGTTCACTTGCTTTTAATATCAAAGCTTTTAGCCCTAGAGTTTCAAGAATGCTCTCACGAATTATACGACAAATTGCAAAACCGTAATGCAAAAATAGTTTACTTAACTACTAGCTTACTTTGGGAGAGGTTAGATATTTAAACTTAAATATCTAATATCCTATGATTATCAAAATTCGACTTTGTTTGGAATTTCGAAACAACCATATAAATGATTAGAACAGACTTAAGTTAAGATCGTAACTTGGTCTAGAATTTGTTACTCAAGTTTCACAAATAAATATTGTTAAATTACTTGAAGAGTCGATTATTTGGGAAAGCATTTGGTAACTATAAATAGTTAATAAGCTCCTAAAAAAGATGTTAATGGATTATAGGAATACTCAGCACTTCTGAAACAATCAAAGAAACGCTGGTAAGTAGATTCAAATAACAATTGGTAATTTCTTACAAGAGTTGATGACCATAATACCTCAATAAGCTTTCCATATGAATCTAGGTAAATTATTGGAACAATTGATAATTCAAAACAATCAAATGTACTTTGGTATGACTGAAATAAGAGTGGGTAACTTCATGTAAGAGTTGGTAACTCAAGCTTCACAAAAAAATTGTTAAGCTATTGAAAAAGTCATGTAAGGTTTAAAGGTGTTAGTAATTTTGTGCAAGTCTTGGTAACTTTGTTTTTTCTTTGGTCATAAATCATGGTAACTTTAACCAGTTGGCAATCTCCACAAATAAATATCGTTAAATTATTGGAATAGTTGGTACTTTTAAACTAATCAGATACCGACAAAAAAATAATCAAATAAACTTTGGTAAGTAAACTGAAACAAAGAGTTGCTAATTTTGTATAAGAATGAGTGATTTTAACACATTTTATGATCCACAATTAAATGTCCTTAAATTATTGGAACAATTTTTGAAAAAAAAATCAAATAAACATTGACAAAGTATTAAAATAAAGTTGGTTATTTCATATAATATTCTATAATTTAAGCTCTACAAATAATTTTTAGTCAATTAATGGGAGAATTGGTAATTTTGAAATTAGTGGAAATTTTGTATAAGAATTGGTAAATTTAAACCAAGTCTTGAAAACCGGTTGGTGAGCTGTGCAAATATTTGTTGGTAAATTATTGCAACAATTGGTAATATCGAAATAATTAAATAAAAGTGAACAAGTGACTCAAACAAAAGCCGTTAAGCTCAAGTTATTTAATGGGGGAAAGATGGGTAAGTCACTTAAATTAAAGTTGGTAATTTTGAATAAAAGTTAGTAGCTTACCACGTTGGTAACTTATACAAGCTAATATTGATAATTAGGAAAACAATTAGTTAGTTGGAAGTAGAAATAAACATTGGTACTTTCAAATAATTATAAATATTAATGATTAAACACCATTTGTGAAAAGAAGAATAATGTCTCTCTTTGTTTTCTAAATGTCGAAAATGTGATGACTCCTCGGACGATTAAAAAGCCAAGCGCTGGTAGTCGATAAGAAGAAGCAAAGTGCTACATTGCCAACGAAGAGTATTGGGAAAACAAAAGAAAAAAGCAGGCCTAAAAAAGAGAGTAAATCTAACATAAATCCAACATGTTCTTAAAATAACCCTTGAGATATGTGTTACCAATGTTTGAACGTAAAATCCATACCCTTAAATCTGTTTTTATTATTGGTGCCATAAGGATGGTAATTTCTAACACGAATTAACATATTTATATACTGTTATGTGGATAATTTGAAAGTGGGAAAATTTATCAAAACAGCCCTAAACCTATTTTAATTTTTCTAATAATTGTATCGTTCAGTCCATCCGGTCAAATTTGGCTGACAAGTACTAATGTATCGATTTTTTAATATTTTTTAATTATTTATTTTCTTCATTTTTCTTTTTTCTTTCTCTCTCTTTTTTTCTCTCTCTCCTCCTTCCTTCTTACTTCTACCAGTCATCGGACCTCAGCAAAGCCTAGCCCAACCGGGTGAGGTTGACCTCGGTGATCGGTTGGGGAAGAAGGAAGGGAGAGGGAGGGAGGGAGGGAGGGAGGGAGGGAGAGAGAGAGAGACGACAATAAAAATAAATAAATAATCAAAAAAAAAAGCAAGCAACAAGTAGTTTATGTGATGATCTTTTTAAATACATATGCTCTATGCCACATACACGATAAACCTCTTTTATTCTCTTCTCATTCTCTCTTTTTTTTGGCCCGGGGTGGGGTGTTTGTCTTGCTATATGTCGGCTCCTTTTTGTATATTCACTTTATTATCATATATATAATATTTGTAATATCATGTCTTTATTCCGTTTTTTGTCGGTGTCATATCTCGATCCTCGATCACGTGCCCATCTCTCATCTGGTTGATTAATAGCAACGTCCGAGGATGTATCGCCAACCATGTTCGTTTATAATACGCATGCGGAAGCATATCAAAAATCCCCAGACAATAAAATAATGGGATAGAAAAGTAGGGTCATATTTTTTACAACTAAAAAACCACAACCATACTTTTATACATTACAAACCATATAGTATACGACGCAATACTATTCACGGAAGTCTGATCTATCATATATCAGTCTACAACTTCAGGTTTGCAAAATGGGATGGGATCTCAGTCCTCATTCGGATCATACTCTGGATCATCCTCAGGATCCTCCTCAGACTCCTCTTCAGGTTCTTCCAACTCCTGATCCTCCTCTGGTTCCTCCTCTTCAAGCTCCACCTCTAGCCACTCCCATTCCTAATCTTCCTCTTGCTCGATTATCTCCCCTTCTTCTTCACCTCAGTTAACACCTCCAGCTGAGTATATAGGAGTACCAGCATAATTCTCCAAATTAGGGTCTTTAGCATCAATCACCGCTCCATCCTTGGGATCTATAATCCCCTTACTGAAAGCTTCCTCTAAAACGATCAGAGGCATGTCCTCTTCTGGCATGGGACATTCTCTTCGCCCATCATAATACTCACGATACCATGACCGATACTCATGGGCCTCAGGTCATCTGTACCCACATCAACCTAGACGGTCGACTTAAACATGACGTACTCTAGTCCTTCGGGGTGAGGGTGTATCGTGAAATGAATTTCTAATTCGGTGATTTCTTCGGGGACCCCAAAATGCATGGGAGGACAAGGAGGTGGAGGTGCTGCCATCTAGGGGCTTAAAATGGTTATATAATAACTAGTGAGACAACGTCTCAGTGAGTTCTACCCCTTAAGACCCGATTAGTAAACCAATACGCCATAAGGACTGCCTATGCACACACGGGTCAGAGGACTTACCTTAGCCTCAGATTCCACCTAGAAATCAACACAATTTAAATAGGCACCCTATCAATCACAGATCGAAACATTGATCAATCGACTTAGTCGATTACATGTCAATCAAACCATTTCCCGGTCATTCTAGTCATTGAGCTACGTGTATTCTCAAAGGTGACGTACTTAGTCACCAAGCCATGTGCTTTCTTTGAGATGACATATCTAGTCACTGAACCACGTGCATTCTCCAAGGCATGGTACTCAATCACCAAGCCACGTGCATTCTCTGAGGCGATATATCCAAATCACCGAGCCATGTGCATTCTCCGAGGCGATGTACACAATCACCGAGCCACTTGCATTCTCCGAGGTGACATATCCAATCACCGAGCCATGTGCATTTTCCAAGGCAATATATCCAAATCACTGAGCCACGTGCAATCTCCGAGGCGATGGATCTAATAAACAAGTCACGTGCATTCTTCGAGACGATTTCACCGATCACCGAGCCACGTCATACAACATTCTCTTTCACTACTCTCTATAGCCCAATTCACATATTACTGGCATTATAGACCGATGCTAGTTTATTTTTCAATCAATTATTGAAATTACATAATTTAGGAATAAAATCCTAAAATCACAAATTATTCAATTCAGCTCAAATTAAAGCTCAAATAAATAAATGGACTGCACCACGATAATCAGCATAAAATTTCAGTCGTCGACCATCCCGGTCTAATTTCCGGAAAATAAATAATTAATTAATTAATTATAAAAATTAATTATTAAATAGCAATAAATCCAATTTAGGCTCATAATGCCTAATTGGAAGCCGAGACGGACCCGGGAAATTTCTGAGGTTCTGTTCAATAATTACTCGAGCCTATTTACTCGCTAATGACTATGTCTAACCACCTAACATGCATTAGTAAGTCATTAATTTAATTATTCTAAACTAATCTAACCCCCTAATCATGCTTAATTAACACTAATCAATCCCTAAGCATCATCAGCAAACTAAGTGGGGATTAGTGAGTTAAACTCACCCGTTTAACAATCCGCTCGGATTGAAACGTCGGGAACGAAGCAAGGGTCACTTTTCTCCAAAGTGGGCCTAGGATCCAAGGCTTGGAAACACTTCAAAACGGGCTTGAAACTTGCTGGAAACCCACAAAATAGCCTTCTATTTTAGCTACAAAACAATGAGAACAAGGGCTGTGAGGGACGGCAATGACCGGTGGAGGCCTCGGTGGCTAAAAGGGGCGGTCTACGGCGGTCGAACGGGTTCCGACAAAGTGGGTCACGACACCGGACAGAGGTGGACGAGGCTACCGGGTGGCGGAACAAGGCTGGAATGGCGGCGAGTTTAGTGGACGGCACGCGACTAGTGGCTGCGGGTGTGAGGTGGCTGGCAGCAACGGGTGGCTGCGTGCGGTGGTGCTGGGACGTCGGCAGCTTCTCCAGCTGGTTGCTAGTTCCGAGCAAGATGAGAGAAGGGGAGAGGAGTGGTTTCGATCGGCTAAAGGAGAGAGTGAGGGGGATAGATGAGGTTGGAGGAGACAAGGGCTCCACCACATGCATAATTTCCATTCAAATGTCCCCAAAGATTGTGTTGATTGTGAGATGGATTCCTTTGGCAAGAGCTAGCTAGGTTCGCAGTTAATATACCTTATGACATGAGTCAAACGACTTCTCACATAATGAATTGAAGTTCCATTACAAAACGAGCATAACATGTGAAATCTGTTAAAGCGGCGATTTTCGTGGATTGATGATCGAGTTGAAGAAGCCAGCTTCATGTTATCCTCAATAACAACAATAGCCATAAAATGGTCGACACTTATATAATTGTCGTTGATAAGGTTGTTGTTGAGCTCAGAAGTAAGAAGTAGAAGTTTTTGAATTCCCTTCAAAAAGAAGGATTTGGAGGATTTTAAGCTGGAGGAAGAATCTCAAGGTGAGCATGTCTTCCGTGATGATGGAGAAATCATTTTACAGAAAAGCGCCCCCCTCCCTACCCCCACACACACCCCCAAAGCCCATGTTGATCCGAATTTAGATACAAATGAGATCTAGTCACAGGAATTTGGAGAGATAGAAAATCGAAAGAAGAACAGAAGAATCAATTATTGATTTCATTATGATAGGCAATTGAAAAAATCAATCGATGGATCGTCATTATAGTTCGGTTGGGATCTTTTCTTAAAGCAAGAAATTTTGATTGATTCCGTAGATATGGTTCCAAATTCCAAGAGGATTTTGGCACATATGCTTTATTAAATAACCCGACATTTCAAAAAAAAAAAAAATAGGGGCCGAGATTCTTTTCTGATAATGGGAGAATAATGGGAGACGCCTTAAGTTTGGATTTACATCTTTTATTTGATGAATTTAGGATAGGGAAGTCTAATATTTCCTCCTTTAATCAAGTTCGTTTAGGATATTCACTAAGTATATTACATATGAGTTTATTATTTCTATTATATTTAAGTTTTTGAATGAGTTACTATATATTATTTTTTATTGGAAGATACCAAATGATCTAGTTGAATTTTTAGGTTTTCCTAGGCTTTTGTTATATTCTCAGCATTTCTTTTTCGGTTACTTTATCTGGTAATAATTTTTAGAGAAAGGGTTGCAACGTTATCAATTTGTTATGTTTTATAGGATCACGCAGTTTGCCTCTTTCTAGAAATAAAAAACCCGAAGAGATTTCTGTCTGTGGGTTTTGTGCGTGTACACTTTGGGCATTCGTGTTTGCGAGTTGCGACTCAGTGCTTTTTGTTTTCACCTCATCAAAGTTGAAGCAGGAAAAATAGCTATTTGAAGTCTCGACTTCAGGCAAGAGTAAAAAGAATAAAAAGAAGAGTCCAGTTCTTACAAACCTCAAGACTAGAAACATAGATGATATTGCGCAAGCGAGAAGAATACTTAATAGATGAGTTCATTACACGCAACTAATAAGAAGAGTCCAGCTTTTGCAAACCTCAAGACTAGAAACATATAGATTATAGTTGCACACGCAAGAAGAATACTTAAAAAGTAAATAATACTTGCGAACTATTTCCCGTTCTTCAATTCAAGGAACTTGCCGACTTGTCTCCCTGTGGCATCGATTCCCCGTACTAATCGGTCGTAGTTGCGCCACTTTTTCGTGGGGAACGCCCACGAGAGGAGCATCACGACAAAAAGAAGCGCCGTTATGGAGTATCCTGCGACCTCATCGGGTTTCGGGAGTTCAATGAAAAGGGTAGCAAAGTAGACGACACCGACATAAAGCGTTAACGTGTAAACAAGGTTACTGTGGGGCAATAGGGGAGCAGCGGTCCAACAGATTGTGACGATGGACAACACGAAAACCGAACTGTTGAGGGCCGTGAACTGGTATAGATTTGAGCCGCTCAAGATCATTTTCCCGGCTTGATGTGGTTTTTCAGCAGCAATGCCGCTGGAATTAGCAGTAACGACAGTGGATTTGGCTCTGGAATTTGAAGAGTTATCCCCCCAGTATCCTCCTGGAGGGCTGAACGCAGCTTGGTAAGTGGCGGTTGTAATTAAGGTAGCCACTAGAAGGATTATATCGCGAATAGATTCATCTCGGAGGCCGTATTTAAATACAAAATTCTCATGGTAAGTTAGTTTCCTCCTTAAAAACTGTGATAAAGAGTGGTTGGGATCACGAGAACGTAACTCCTTTGCAAGATCTTGATCACCACTACAGTTCGCTTGGTAGATTTCCAAAGCCGTCTTATGCTGGTAGTTCTTTGCATTTAACTTGATATCCCCCCTTAACAGCCTGATAATCTGGAAGAAAAGCAAAGGGAACAAAATGAAGTGTTTATCTCTTTAAGCACAATCACTGCTGTGTCTCTCGCTTTACTATTGTGCACGATGTGAGCTCATGCCATATAAGTTTGAGCGATACTAGGGATGCAATGACCAATGTACCATGGGAACAAAACCTTATCTATCAAATGCAGTCGTTTCAACCCATGTAATGAAGTCCCAAATGTTTTCAAAAAGTGAGATTTGGTCATCTCACTAGAAATAATTAATGCGATAGCTAGGAACTGGCCATGCGAGTTGTAACACTGGCGAATTCACTAGAGTGCCAACCTGAATAGCTCTGATTTTTCATAAAAGTTTAAGACTTAATCAAGTCAATTGAAAAGTTTAGGATTCAATCACATTTTGTACATGAGTTCTTTTCACTATGAAAAGAAAGACTATCTTAGACAGGTGTATTTATATCCTTTATACATAAAATTCAGCTTATTGGAGAGTAATTTTCCCTTTCATAGAGTGATTATTTTATGTTTGTGTCAGATTGTCCTTGTTAGATTCAATTTCACTAGCTTCTATCATGTCCATTATGTTCGGATGATGGATTGATTTTGAAAGGAGGAAAGAGATTTTATAGGGGTTCAAAGGGAAACAATCTTTATCATACATTTCCACTGAAAAAAACTGTAAACAAGGTGATCTCCATTTTACCCCTTTGTTTTCCTTCCTTTCTCCATATATCCTCCAACCATACCATTGTTAAGGACAATTAAAATGAACTCAAATTAGAAGCATCACCAGCTTAAAGTATCCCCATTAGCAATTTTTAAATGAAACTGTGGACTTAGTTTTGATAAAACTGAAAAATAAGGACAATGCCAATATTCTTAAGCGCTGAAAATTGAAACGAAAAATTATTTGATAATAATTAGAACTTCATTACCGAATATGATTATCATATATTATCAGAACTACTTTAATTGGTTCCCACACTTCTCGAACTACATTTTGTGTACTATTTTAGTATTTTGCTTCGTTCGCTTTTATTATTCTTGATGGAAAAATGGCTTAAGTATTCAGGCAGGCCATTAATTGCAAATTGTACGATCACTCCTGATTTATTTGAAGCAAACCCTACCCGTTATAAGAAAAATTTATCTTTGGGCTGATGAAATTATTCACTTATTCCATCTCTCACTTAACAAACGTATGAGAGTCGAGGCAATAGATAAACAAAACTGTGCATAAATCAATATAATAATCAACTTGATAAGGAGTCAGCAGATCGAGACGGAACTTGATAAGGAGTTAACAAACATATGACAGATTGTCAACTTTTATATATAATAATTCACCAGTTAACGATTTTCATTCTTAATAAATATTACAATATGATAATGCACTCAACATATGGGTTTTCACTAAGTTAATTGGTATAAGATTGAGATTGAAATCTTTGATAAATTTATTTTTAATATAGAGATACCTGAAAAATATGGTGATAATATATATCAGTGATCACAAGTGATTTAAAAATGTGTTAGATTTTTCCTTGTGAAGGCTTTAATGAGATCCAACTACCACAATATTCAGCTATAATATGTCAGATTTCCTAATCAATCATTTTTGCTGGTCATTTTCTTGTGTTTCTGGTGGATCACTCCAGGCAAGTAAATTTATGGACACTTCTACAGTTTAAAACACCATACCATACAACTTCACATGTCAATCAGCCGATAGACATTTATCAACAAATGTTAACTATTAAATTATAATACTATAAAATATACCGTTGCACAAAAAGTTGTTCAAATCTCCTCTCTCTGTATGTTTCTAAATCCATGTACTTTCAACCCCTAGTGTTTCACTATCATAACATTTGGTCTTGGATTAGATAATGTCAAGTTCAAGGATCAAACAATAAAACAAGAACAAAGACAAAATTGATGGACCATACCTCAGGGTGATCTTCAGACACAGCAATATGTAAAACGGTGTTACCATCTTTGTCTTTCCAATTCAAGATTTCAGTCAAATAGACTCGCTTAAGCCATCCAAGCAACACCTTGAATGCTTCGAGGTTGTGATTCTTGACGGCAACGTGAACTGCAGTCTCACATTGGCTTGTCAAGTCTTCGATAGAAGATTTGCAAGCAGATAGAAATTCAGCTAGGAGTTCCAGGAGCTCCTCGTTCTCCTCCTCATTTCTCTTTTTTCCCCGGCTACAAAATGCAAGGGAGTGATCCCGCATCGTCCTCGGACTCGGATCAATTTGGGGTCAAGGGTCATCAGTGTCCTCATGGTGTGATAATGTTCGTGTTGCAAAGCCAAGTGCATAGGACTGTAACCCTCCGGATTCAGCTTTCGAGTGAACGATGGCTTCAAGATGGCCATCTCCATGGCCACATTGGTTTTTCCGGCAGCCGCGGCGATGTGTAGTGGAGTATTTGGGAAGGGGTGCTTAGATACACGATCTAAGAGCTCTCGCTCCTCCACAATTAAGTTATGTAGCTCATCAACATCATCATTTGCTATTGCTTGTTGAAGCCGAGACTCCCTAGCATCCTTTTCTTTTTTCTGGGGCAGACCCCTGGCCATCGTGTTTCTAGAGAAATGTAGGAGCAAGAGGGGCTTTGCTCGGTGAGGATCGATGGAAGTAACGAACTTGCAAAATCATATATTATATGGTGCCACGATTAACAAATATATTAACAAGTCTACAGGTGGGCTCAAGGGCAGGTCAGGGGTGAGTGGGCCCCAACATATCTTAGATTTGCCGTGATATATACAATGCTTGTGAAATGAGTGAATGCAATGCATACTCATTTGTAAAGCTACATTATTCTTTGCTTGATCTCATAGGAGCGGTGATTTTGCTTGCGGGAGAGTTCTCTCTCCCCTGTCAATTCCCTTTTTTCGTCTCTTTATTTCTCCATGTAAAATAAAGACCGAATAATGTTCAAAGTAAAATAAATAAAGAAAAAGAAAAAGTAAAAGTGCCACTTCCCTACCATTGAACCATCGAATCTTTCTCAGGTAATAGAAAAGCTTTCACGCCTTACTTGTTATTGCTAATCCCAAACTAAAGAGATAATTTGCAGAATTTAATCATACATTTGAGGAGTTAATAGCACAAAACCTACTTTAAATCACGGAAACGAATTCTTGACTTGTTACCATAGTGATTTATTGAAAGAAGATTTTGAGTTTCAAATTTAGCATCGAATTAGCAGGGAAAATAAAGCTCTTTAAAACATGGATGCTAAAAAAATTTGACAATTTATCTATGAACTGGTGTGTCGCTAGTGGGTTCTTCATTACTTGCTCCTCTTTAATGTAATTGGCAGTTGAGCTTTCCATGGTCATAAATCAGATGAATACTGATAATAGTTCACTTGCTTTTTATCTCAAATCTTTTAACCCAAAAGTTTCAAGAATGCTCTCGAGAATTATAACTACATATTGAAGAACCGTAATGCAAAATTAGTTTACATAGCTAATAGCTTACTTTGTGGAGCATTTAGTTATTTAAATTTAAATATCTCATATCCTATGACTATCGAAGACCTACCTCTAGTCGGAATTTCGAAACAAGCATAGCAATGATGATAACTGACTCAAATAAGATAGTAACTTTGTTCTAGAGTCGGTTACTCGAGCTTCAGATATAAATATTGATAAATTATTTGAAGCGCTGGTTATTTTGAAAAGTGTTTGCTATCTATAACTAATTGATAAGCTCCTAAAAAAAGCATGCGTAAACTAGGAAAGTTGATACTTTTGAAACATTAAAAAAAAAAAAATGGTAAGTGGGCACAAATAAGAATCGATGATTTTGTATAAGAGTTGATGAGCTTAAAACGTCGGTCAGCCCTGCCAATTAATCCAAGTGAATTACTGGAACAATTAATAATCTGGAAATAATTAAATGTACATTGGTATAACTCAAATAAGAGTTGGTAACTCAAGTTTCATAGATAAATTTGTTAAGATTTTGAAAAAGTTGGGTAAGATTTAAAACTGTTGGTGATGTAGTACAGGTAATGGTAACTTTATCCCGTTGGTAAGCTCTGTTGAGTATGTCACTCCCAATTGGAGAGGCCAACGCAATTATGTATATCTGTAGTAGAATATATATAATAGTGAGTGTGTAAAAGTAAAAAGAAAAAAAAAGGAGAAAAAGAAAAAAAGAAAAAAAGAAGATATCAAAAGAGATCGAGAGATATATCAACGTGATCTTCCACATGCAAAAAATCAAGGGAGATTGGAAAAGAAATCAAAGTGATCTTCTCAGATCTATAAAATTACGAGAGATTAGGAGATAAATCTTTATGATTTTTACATCGTACAATTCCAAAATTGGGATTGCATTTGCTCCTATAAATACGAGTCCTCTTCAACGGAGAAGAGGTTATCCAATTTGTGAGAGGTTTAGATCTACAAATTGAAGATAGTGAGAGATCCACCTTTGGGTGAAGTTGTATCCCATTATTTATCATAGTGGAAGTGGAAGTTTGAAGTGGACTACGGTCCCGTGGTTTTCCCTTCACCTTGGAGGGTTTTCCACGTTAAAAATTCTGATGTTATTTACTATTCATCTTTACTGCTTTCATTTACTATCCTATTTAATTTTCACAGAAATAGTAGCGGGAAAAATTATTTTGGCATTCTCCGTAAATATTATTTTATTTTTCCCAACAAGATCCATATATAAATATTGTTAAATTACTGGAATAAGTTTGTAATGTTTAAACGGCCAAATAAACTTTGGCAAGTGAACCCAAATAAGAGTTGATAATTTTGTATAAGTATGGTTGATTTTAACAGCACTTTTAAGATGCTAAAAAAAATGTCCTTAAATTATTGGAACAGTTGGTAATTTTTGAAGAAAGAAAACATCGATAACTGATTGAAAGAAAGTTGGTAATAAGAGTTCATAATTTAAGATCCACAAATAAATGTTAGCAAGTTATTAAGAGAATCAGTAATTTTGAACTAAGTTGATAATTTTGTATAAAAATTGGTAACTTTAACTCACCGATAAGTTCTGAAATAGATGTTGTGAGCTATTGGAATAGTTGGTCATTTTGTGGCAATCAAATAAACGTCTGTAAGTTCTCTCTGGCCATCAACCGCATTGCCACTCTCCAACAACAACTTTAGGATATGACCAATCACCCATCTGGTCATTATGATACGTGGGTAGCTAGCATTCTAAAGGAGGAAATACATAAATTATGGCTGCAAGAGGAGCAATTTTGGGCTATGCGCTCTAGGCTCAACTGGCTTAACTGGGGTGATAAAAATACTAAGTTTTTTCATGCTACGACTATTCAACGCCGGCAGTGCAACATAATTTATGTGCTACGAGATGGTAATCAGGGTTGGGTTCGGGATGACAATCTATTGAAACACTTAACTATCCAATATTTCTCTGACTTGTATCAGTCAATCGGTCCTCGTGATTTCCAGCCGATCCTTGCACAATGTCAACCAGTTGTCTACTCTACTATGAATGATCTTTTGATAGTAGCTGTGACGGAGGATGAGATCAAGATAGCCACATTTCAGCTTGGACGCACCAAGGCCCCTGGCCCTGACGGTATGAATGGTCTTTTTTACCAAACTTATGGGACATTTTGAGTGCTGATTTTATTCCCCTTATACAACAGTTCTTTATATCTGGAATTATGCCTTTGGCTCTAAACCAAACTGTTATTACGCTGATCCCCAAAGTCTCTAACCCTGAAAGTCTAGATCAGTACCGCCCTATTAGTCTGTGCAATTATGCTTACAAGATTATCTCAAAGGTGATTGCTAACAGACTTAAACCTTAGCTCCCTGAGTTGATTTCGCCTGAACAAAGTGCTTTTGTTAGTGGTTGCCAGATTCAGGACAATATTCTCATCGTCCAGGAAGTGTTGTACCAATTGCGCATTCGTAAACGCAACAAAGCTTTTCATGCAGTTTTAAAAATGGATATGCAAAAAGCCTATGACCGGGTCGAGTGGGACTTTCTCGAGGCTTATCTATGCAAATTAGGATTTCACCCTACTTGGATTGGTTGGGTCATGCAATGCATTACTACGGTGTCTTACAGTGTGCGCTTTAACGGCGAACAGTTACCTTTCTTTCAGCCGTCTTGTGGTATTAGACAGGGCGACCCCCTTTCCCCGTATTTATTTATCCTTCTGGCTAACATGTTATCCACTATGATCAGTCAAGCCATCAACATGGGTAATCTCAAAGGCATACGGCTTAACAGGTGGTGTCCGGTTCTATCTCATCTTTTCTTTGCTGATGGCGCTATTTTCTTTATAGACGTCAAATTGCAGGAATGCCTCAATCTGACAAATATACTGAATCAGTATTGTATTGCTATGGGACAGACCATAAATCGCAATAAGTCGGGGGTTTTTTTTCTCTAAGGCTTGCCCCGCCGACTTAAAAGACCATTTGGCCAATGCCTTGAGAGTTCCACTCCTATCTCAAACTGGTAAATATTTGGGAATCCCCTCGGATTGGGGAAGATCACGAAAGGAAATGTTCGCTTGGATTCTAGCTCGAGTGAACAAAAAACTAGAAGGATGGAAAGAACGACTCATCTCGAAATGGGGGAAAGAAGTTCTCATCAAAGCAGTCATCCAGGCCATCCCACAGTATGCTATGACCATCTTTAAACTCCCGGTCTCTATTTGTTTAGCCATTGAAAAGCCCATTGCACGCTTCTGGTGGCAGACTGACTCTTCTAGAGCTAGAATTCATTGGACATGGTGGGAGCAACTAAAGAATAGTAAATCTGAAGGTGGTCTTAGCTTTCGGGACCTCTTACATTTCAATAAAGCCCTGTTGGGCAAACAAGCTTGGCGATTACATCAAAATCTTTTGGCCCTATGGAGTCGGCTATTCAGAGGTATTTATTTCCACTCCATGGATTTTCTTTCTGCTGTTAGAGGTACTAGGCCATCTTGGGGTTGGCAGACCCTTTTGCTAGGTCAGGATTCCATAAGACCTGGCATTCGCTGGTCTGTTGGCGATGGCTAGCACATTAGCATCAGGGAAGACCATTGGCTACCCAAAGGTATTCTTGGTGGTCCAACTAATCGCAATGAACCCTATAAGGTGGCCGAATTGATTGATTCCGATACTAACAGTTGGAATATCCCTGTTTTAAATGAATACTATGATCCCCATACAATGCAGGAGATCCTAACCATTCACATCAGCCCGTCTCATACCGAGGATAAATAGATCTGGACGAACTCTATCCATGGTCACTATAATGTCAAATCTAGTTACCATTTTCTGCAACGGGCAGCAACCAACACAAACCAGCTGTATGATTCACATGCTCAACCCATCCATAACGTGCTGTGGACACATCTCTGGCAATTACAAGTTGCACCCAAAATCAAATATTTTCTTTGGGCCTTATGCCACAATGTTCTACCAACCAAAGATAATCTATTCTACCGACACATCATAACAGATCCGACTTGCCCTCTTTGCCAAAATAACCTACCTGAAACCGCAACTCACCTGTTTATTTGTTGCCCCAAAGCCACCCCTGTCTGGTCGACACTAAATCATTATATGCCTATACACATACCAACCACGCAAAGCATCGAACAGTGGGTAGCAGACCAATTACTCTCATCAAGAAACTCACCTCAATTTGCCACTATTGCATACGTTATGTGGAATGTGTGGAAGGCCCGAAATCATCTCCTTTTCCGACGACAGCATCTGGATCCTAAACGGATTGTGGACTCAGCTGCCATCCAAGCTCGTTATGTCCTACTGTCTTCTCCAAATCCTACAACCAGAGCACGATACGGGATTAGTGCAAGGGACTTGTGGCGCCCACCCCACCCAAGCAAGATCAAGATCAACTTTGATGGGGCTTTTCATCCGTAGACAAAGGTTGGTACAATAGCTACTATTTGTAGAGATCAGACATGTCGATTGGTCGATGGTCTTACCAGGACAATCACAGTCTCCTCGCCTCTGCAAGTGGAGTTTATGGCATTGCTGCTCACTCTTCGCCATCTGCAACAAACTGGGCGACATCAAGACCAACTCATCCTTGAATCGGATAGTTCGATTTTAGTTGATGTGATCAATGGCCATACCTTGCCGTCGTGGGAGGTGCGATCTATCTACACAGAAACTTGTTTTCTCCTGCGAAGCTTTCCCTGCGTTAGGGTTGCACACTGCCGCAGGGAAGCCAATCGTGTCGCGGACTGGGCCGCGAAGCTGCATAACACGGGGGCTCTATCTGCGGACTGGCCCATATCTCCTCCCCCTTTGTTATTTGAACTTTTGCTTGCTGATATTTTGCCTACTCGTTGTAATCCCCGGGGTTATTGAATATATTTTCCTTCTGACAGAAAAAATAAAAATAAACATCTGTAAGTGGACTCAAATAAGATTTGATAATTTTTTATAGTAGTTAGTAGCATTATCAGTTGGTAAGCTACGCAAATAAATGTTGTTGGTAAATTATTGCAACAATTGATAAATTCGAAACGGTCAATTAAAATTGAAACAGGGACTCAAACAGTGGTTGTTAAGCTAAAATGGGCAAGTCACTCATGGTAATTTTGAATAAAAGTTAGCACCTTATCATGTTGGTAAGTTATACAAATTAATGTTGATTAATTATGAAAACAATTAGTAATCTTGGAAGTACAGATAAACATTGGCACTTCCAAAAAAATGGCCGGTGAATTAACACTGTGTTACTGGCTAAATAAGTATAAGTATCAAGGATCAATCAACATTTGTGAAAAGAAGAATAATATCTCATTTTGTTTTCTCAAAGTCGAAATCAGAAGATCAAAAAGCAAAGTGCTAGAAATCGATGAAAAAAAAGAAAAGCAAAGTGCTAAATTTGCATTCACATGTGTAACGTTGGTATTATCATGTCTTTCTTCCGTTTTTTTTTTTTTGGGGAAACAGTAGAAAAAGGAGAATTCTTGGAGAGAAAAAGTACTTTGGATACTTGATTAGTTAATTAGCTTCTTCAATCTTATAGCTAATAAAAGACAGAATAAAGGCCATAGGCAAAGATATCATATAAGGGGTAAGTACACTAGAAGTGCTAAAAGTTGTGTACGGCATTCACTTTGGTTTCAAAAGTTTATTTTGAATCACTTAAGTGCCAACAAATTTGAAATACGATCATTTCAGTACCAACGCCAATCTAATTGGCTAGAAATCCGACATGACACTTTTTTATTAATTTTTTAAGCTGACGTTGTGATGACCTAGACCCGGGGTAGTACAAAGGGACGGACTAAGATCGCCTCGGCAGTACACGGGCGAGGCTAAGGGCATTTCTCTTGTCCCACATCGCTTAAGGGGGAGTCCTGGCCTTAGTTTATAAGGCTTGGTCCCTCCAATCTGTGTAATGCATTTCACGTATTCTTCCACTACATTGTAAACAAAGCTGTGAGGGAGGACGGGCCGGTGGGCTGTGCCTCGAAAGCGAACAATATTATGGCTTAGGAGAGGGAAGGCTTGATGGATGGCCCTCTGCCCCTGCGTAACACGTTTCATGTACGCTTATGCTTCGCTGAAAACAAACTTGTGAGGAAGGATGGCGGTAGCCGGGCCTCCAAAGCGGACAATATTGGGCTAGGATGAGGGGGGCCAGGTTCATGCCTCTACCTCAGATAACGCATTTTAAAGCTGTGGGGACTTAGTGTCCAAAGCGGACAATATTACAAAGTGGGACCCGGGGCGTTACAAATGGTATCAGAGCTGACTTTCGACTACATGTGGGGCTACAGCGAGGGCGTTGTGCCTTAAGTGGGGGAGAATGTGACGACCCAGACCTGAGGCAGTACGGAGGGACGGACTAAGATTGCCTCGGCAGTACGTGGGTGAGGCTAAGGGCATTTCTCCTGTCCCACATCGCTTAGGAGGGAGTCCTGGCCATAGTTTATAAGGCTTGATCCCTCTAATATGCGTAACGCGTTTCACGTACGCTTCTGCTGCGCTGAAAACAAAGCCATGAGGGAGGACAGGCCGGTGGGCCGTGCCTCCAAAACGGACAATATTATGGCTTGGGAGAGGGAAGGCCCGAGGGATGGCCCTCTACCCCTGCGTAACGCGTTTCACGTACGCTTCTATTGCGTTGAAAACAAACCTGTGAGGGAGGACGGCGGTGGCCGGGCCTCCAAAGCGGACAATATTGGGCTGGGATGAGGGTGGTCGGGTTCACGCCTCTACCCCAAACAACGCATTTTAAAGCCATGAGGACTTAGTGTCCAAAGCGGACAATATTACATTGTGGGACTCGGGGCGTTATAGACATGGCTCGTCGAAGAGTATAGTCAGCATCCAAACAACAAAACGATGCCGTTTGGTGTCTCTGCCCCAAGTAAGAACCCTAAATCCCCAAATTGAGAGAGAGAGAGAGAGAGAGAGAGAGAGAGAGAGAGAGAGAGGGCATGGGCTTCCTCCTTGTCTTCTTCCTCGAAGAATAACACTAGTAGCGGCACCAGCAATGGCACCAGTAGCGGCACCAACAGTGGCACCTTCGACCCCCCCTTCCTCCTCCTCCTTCGCCCTCACCTCCTATTCTTCCCATCACTTTTTGCCTAAGCAACAACCTCAGCCTCTTGTTGCTTACCTAGTCCAGCAACTACGATGGTGGCCGAGCGATGGTAGCCGAGGGACGGCAGGCAAACGACGGTGGTCGATGTTGGGCAAGGATTGGACAAAGAAACCTAAATTTAGTCCCTACATGAGCTATACGGCATTGTTTTTGTGAGGCTATCCACGTATGACGGCAAAACGATGTCGTTTCTTAAGGAGGATGGGAAACGACGTCGTTTAAAAGCCACCACAACCTTTTTTTCTTTTAAATATAAAAGCCACGTAATTAATTTGGCCGGAATCTCTCCTCGGTGGCACCAAAATGATTATTTTTTCTCCGATTTGGCACTTAAGTAATCCAACGGAAACTTTTGACACCAAAGTGAGCACCATATACAACTTTTGGCATTTCTAGTGTATTTTCTCCTATCATATAATATAATGTATGTACTATCCATGTCTTTAATTTGTTAGGCTCCTGCCTCATTAAAAGTGTTTCTTTCTTTCTTATGATGGCGTTGGCACAAGGCAAGTAATCCAAATCTGCCCAAGTCATCCATATTTTCAGCCGAGACTAAATTAATCATTAGTTGGACCATCAATTCATATATTAAAGGTTCATCCTGTTGTCTGCCTTACCACACAAAAGAAAACAAAGAAGACCAATAATTCATATTATTCTTTATGTTCGAAAAACGATTATGAATTGCTATTTAATTGATCGATTGAGATCCTCTAAAATTAGGAGATAAAGTCACCACCTATATCTATCTTCTTAAGAGGTTAATACTTTACTACAAATGCTACTGGCAATTTAAATTTGTTGTCCCCTTTTTTTTTTTTAAACTTTTTCCTTCTTTATTCCTTTCTTTCCTGTTCCCTTCTTGTTACTGCCCCTCGCCCTCTATCTCTCATAAGACCACCTTTACAATACAACCCACATCACATAAACCTATTGAGAAGATGCAACTTATCAAATAAAATCTGGATATAACAAGTTATGTGGATTCAGATTTTCCTGTCACTTGGATAGAGAGAGGTTTTTGACAGGTTATGTGTTCATGTTTTAAGGGTCGTCAGTTGGAAAGTGTGGTTATAGTCGATAGTTGCTTTGTCGACAGTTGAAGCAGAGTACATGATGTCATTTGAGACAATTAAGAAAGTTATTTGGCTAAGGGTACGCATGACAAAATTTCTAGCTAGAAATTGATTTCTCATTTTTTATTCCATCGACGAACTTCTAAACAAAGAAACGCGTTTGATAATAATTCAAAATTTATATTTTTGGAATAAAAATTCGTTTGGTAAAAGAATAAAATTTCTGAGCGGCAACGACCGGCGTCCGGTGGCCGGAGTCCGACATCTAGCGGCCGGCATCTAGCATCCGACATCCGACGTCCGGAGTTCAGTGTCCGGCGTCCAACTAGCCGACAACCGGCGTCTGACATCCGACGTCCGATGTTTGGAGTCTGGCAGTCGGTGGCTGGCGACGGGTGGCCAACAACCAAAGTCCGACGAGCGGTGGCGGGCGGTCAACATCTAATGGCTGGTGGCAAGTGGTGAGCGGCGAACATCCGATGGTTGGCGGTGGGCCTCCGACATCCAGCAATTGGCGATGAGAAGCCAACAACTAACGGGCATCCGGCATCCAACGGCCAATGGTTGACGATAGGCAGTCGGAGTTCGGTGGCGGGCGGTTGGCGAGTGGCGACGAGTGGCAGGCATCCAGCGTCCCACGGGCAGCTAGTGGGCGATGGGCAGTAACAAGAGTGAACGATGAGAAAAATTTTGATTTCTCATTTCTGTTCTAGAAATAGAAAAGGTAAAAATTTTAACTTCTGATTTCTACTCCAAATCTATTTCTGGAATAGAAATCTGTTTCAGAAATAAAAAAATTAAATTGCGTTATCAAACGGATTTTTGTTCCAAACCTATTCCAGGGAATAGAAAAATAAAGAAATCGAGAAATAGAAATGTTGTCATGCACGCCTTAAGAGTTTTGCTCAATCATCTGGAATTGTTGTAGGAGAAGGTTGTTAATTACTGCAACAATTAGAGTGCAATACATTTAGCCAAAAATCAAATGTATCTCAAGTGGGCGAAACACATTGGTGTCAAATACCATTTTATACGTGTTATTGTGTCATAAGAACCACATGCGTTGAGAAAGTGCACACAGCAAATAATCTAATAAAGCATTTGCCATTGACTAAGTTCCGTTACTATTCAGACTTGGCTAGCTTCTACAATAAGTGAGAAGCCCCATAGGGGTTTAGGAGAAACGACAACCGGTGATATAAAATTGAATTTCTTACTAAAATGGAGATTCGTTGATCATGGCTCGAAATTAATTCAGATTGTTTTTGCCCAAATAAAAAAAAAAAATCAGATTGTTTTGAAATTCGGTCTATAATTGAACACAAGGAAACTTAGGCCATATAATTGGAGTCTTGCCATAAAATTGTCAGCGATGAAAAAAAAGTAATTAATTTCCGCAAGAATTATTTTCTTCATTGATGATGAAGCCCACGTTGACATCCGAGAAGAGCTTATGGTTGTTTTGCATATAGATAATTTTGTTGTTGAGTTTCGTCTCGGATGCATTATGAGTATGTCTAACGTACATGAAAATTTGCAAGAGATATAAAGAGCATTGATAACCTTCATCCAAGATAATGACAGTGCAATAAAACTCCTCCTTCTGTAATTGATTCTTGTAAGTTCAGGTTGAAGCTAGAATTGAAAAACACTTATGAGTGAGTGTAATTGAACGATTCTAATATCTTCTTTACTGATTATATTGGAACTGTCTTATCAATCTCTTATCGATCTCTTCCCATATAGTAGGCACAAAGCTGACCTCATTAATCCACTGTATTCAAGTTTTATTTATGCAATTTATTTCTTACTCAAATATTTTTTTATGTTACTGTTCACGCTTCTATGTTAGTCGTAACAAGTCACATCTTAAAGATACCACTGGACTTGGTTTATTAGGTATTCTCGATTCTATTTTCTTACATCCAACCTTCTATATCTTGGCAAGTCACTTGAAAAGGTGGCTCTTAAAGACAAGATGTTGAAAGCAAAATTGATGATGTTGGATATAGAGCATTTACCTAATATTTTCTGCTATATTGTCTTTTTCACATCCAACCTTCTATTTCGTGGTAATTGTATATAGTATTTCAGTCGATTGCTTTCATTTTATTTTGTATTTTCGATTTTCAATCTATCATTGTGAAGATATCTCTAGCATATATCAAGCTTAGTTGCGTATGATTCGTCAACTCATGTAATCCACATATTTTCTATGATTATTAATTAATCCGCGGGAATCAATTCAAAGACCTCTAATTTGATACTACAACAAACACTAGGCGTCTTCAATCTTGATTACTCATGAGCAAAGAAAAACAAAAAATCTTGATTACTGGCAAAACTCAGGGGCCAGTTGTATAATAATTGGGGTGCCCTCTAACTCCATCTATAGGTACCAAGCAGACACCACGAAATTGGACACAAGAGCAAGAGGCTAAGACACCAAGTTTTTCATCTGGGTGTGATCACACGTGAAGTAGATGCATGTTCGATCACACAATAAAAGAGAAGCTCGACCTAATTTAGCCCCGCTCTCTCTCTCTCTCTCTCTCTGTGGGCTGCCGCTTCTTACCTTCCCTGATTGCCTGCAACCAACAAAAAAAATCACCATCACCACCACTGTGTTGGCATCAAGAGATTCCTCTCTAGGCCCTTCGTGCATTTACGCTTCAGGCATGCATGTGTATCCAGAGTTGTAACTCGTGCTTTTCATCTCCACTGCATCGGTTGATATTAGAATATGGAAGACCGTGGGACTTGATGTCTGGTAGCAAAGACAATGGCAAAAATTGCCTCATCGGCAAAGATCTTGTAGACAAAGATCGGGGGGCCGGGCTTTGAACGTCAAGCATCTCAACAGAACCTGGGGCAGCAATTTTGTGGGAAGCATTGCAAACTGACTTGGTGTCCTAGGGCTGGAGAGAAACCTAGTTGGGGACAAAGAAGTGGTGCCGCAGAAAAATTGATCCTAGGGCCAATCATTAGATGAACCTATTTCCGGCGGTCCAAAGTAATGGCACGTCCTGTTTATCTATTGACCAGCGTCGTAATAATTGTGAATCAGCATAGTGATTACGCCCCTCAAATTCCTTGAGGTGGTCACGATTATTACGACAGATGGGCGGGCAGTCGACATGTTGGAGCTTGTCATGGAGATTACCACCAAGAATTGTGACCATTAGCATAGTCTAAGAGCTGTTCATGAATTCACTGCAAGATTATTGTACTAATGGATATTCGAACCTGAAAGATTTTATTGTAGAGGTAGATCACTTTTTCCATTGGATGTGCATATCCAAATATCAACAAGCAAATCTCTTGGTTTTGTAGATCGAAGGGAGATGCTTTTAATTTTTGTTGGACCAAGTGCAGGTTGAGCGGAAAAGAGCAGTTAAAAGTACCCATTTGAACGTGGCATAACCGTGAAATCTGTCAAAGGCGGCAATGGATTGACGAGTTATCCTCGATAACAACCAAAAAAAAAAAAAAAAAAAAACGATGATTAATTGCCGTGGATCAGGTCTTTGTTGAGCCACGGAGCAAGAAGTGGAAGTTTTTGTATTCCCTTTTCAAGAACCGGAGGATTTGGAGGATTTTGAGCTTGATGAAAAATCTCAGGGTGAGCATCTCTTGCATGAGGATGGAGCCGTGATTTTGGAGAAAAGCCCCTCTCACGTTAATCTCAATTTAGATGCAGATTAGATACGGGTGGGGAAATTTGAAGCGACAGAAAGTGGAAAGAATAATGTTGATCCCAAATTTATTTCATTATACCATGAAATTTAAAGAATCAATCGATGAATCGATCTTGAAGGTTTGGTTGGGATCTTCTCTTAAAGCAAGAAATTTTGATTGATTTTGCAGATATAGTTCCAAATTCCAAGAGGATAAAAGCAAATAGGCTTAATAAGACATGTTAAACACTCGAGGTTGAACTCCTTCCTTTTTTCCTATTAAGGAAGAATGATATGGGGCACCTAAAGTTTTTTTTTTTTTTTGGTCAGAAGGAAATATATATTATATAGACGCCGGAACCATATAGAAATTTGACAAATTACATCCAGAAGCAATGGCGTCAGCGGCTACCAAAGCTTGCAAAATAAAAGGAGGATAGATGTTCCAGTTATGGGCCAAGTCAAGTCTTCCATGGGCTTTTGCAGCCCAGTCTGCTACGCCATTCGCCTGTCTATTGCAGTGCCGTAGCTGCAAATTAGGGTAGAGGGGCAGCAAAGCAGCGAGTTCAGCAAACAGAGCACGATCTTCCCACGATGGCTTCCTTCTTCCGTGCACCGTATCGATCAATAGCAGACAATCCGACTCGATCACCAGATTTGCATTGGTGAGACCTTAATGCTGCAGATGAAGCAAAGTCAAGGTCAGTGCCTGTACTTCTGATTGAAATGCCGAGACAGCTGTGAATATGCTGGTGTATGCATCTGTGAGGACTCCTTGATGGTTGCGACTTATGCAGGCCATCGTTCCCTCCCGACTACCAGGACGGTAGGATCCATCTATATTGCACTTGAGGAAGCCGCGTTCTGGAGGTCGCCAGAAGATCGCAGTTTTGGAGACAGAAGCCCCTCTGCGCGAGGCCCCTGTTCTGTGATGAGTTTGATCCGAGAGCTGCTGGATTCGTGTTTGGGCCAAGGCGTCGGCAACTGCTCGATTTGGATCAAGGCGATGTCCACGAAAGATGCTGTGGTTGCACAGACACCAAATCTGCCACAAGACGTGAGCTATTGTCTCCAACCCAGGTAAGAGTTTCTGATACACGGCTCTTTCGGTAATCCACTGGTCCAGACGATGTATAGGTTGATTTGATAGAGAGATATTCAGACTAGGATGATTCCAAACTTCTGCAATCCACGGACAGAAGAAAAATAGATGTTCACTAGTTTCAGGGGCCTGCTGATCACATAGGGTAGATATAGGATCAGGGGTTATATGTCGATGATATAGATTGGCTTTGGTAGCAAGGGCATTCTGGCAGGCTGTCCATAGGAAAATTCAGATCTTCGGTGCTGCCTGCATTGTCCATATTTTTCGCCAAGGGATGCTAGGATTCTGATATGATGTTGAGGCTTGATGGTTGTTTGGTGTGGCTGCTGAACTGACTATAGTAATGTAATTGCTCTTTACCGTGTGCTGTCCATCTTTTGTTTCTATCCAAACTAATTGGTTAGCTGCATGTAAGGGTCTGAGGGGGATCCGAAGTATTTCTTTGATGATCTTATTGTCAAACATTTCGTTTAAAAGAGGAAGATTCCAGGTATGGTGAGCAGGGTCAATAAGATCAGCCACCAACCTAGGCTCCCCTCTTGCTGCTAGTCCGCTTATAGGACCAGTAGGTAACCAGCTATGATTATGAATGTTAATCATCTTGCCGTCTCCAATAGACCATCTAACATTAGGTAGGATAGCTTCACGGCCAATTAGGAGACTCTGCCAACCCTAGGATGAGCGCGCCCCTTTGCCAACTGATTGAAAGTCCACGGATGGGAAATAGAGCCCCTTGAAAAGTCTACCCCCATAACGACTAAGGTTGTTGGATTAAATGCCAAGCCTGCTTACCAAGCATCCCCTTATTGAAAGCAATGAGATCGCGGAATCCTAGCCCTCCATTGGCCTTGCTAGTTTTTAACAAGTCGCATTTCTGCCAATGAACCCCATGTTGGATGAATTCTCTTAAAGTATTTTGAAGTTGACAAAACATTTTTATCAGTCTAGTTTGAAGACTTACAGACTCTATTGACAAAGTCTCGAAGATCAAAGTCTGAAGATGAAGCTAGCAAGACTCAAGAATTATATTTCAAAGTCTACTCTCATGGACAGTTTCAGGGACGACACGTTTATTATGATCTTATATGATCTTTATTCTAACGACTAGTGGATATCTTTCTACTGGATTTAGCACTAAACAATCTTACTTTCATATGGAATATGTTTAGATTCTCTAAAGATTTCGCAACTTATATTTGGAAGGATCTACTTATGGAAACCAAGATCCTGATTGTATAGGCGAGCAGGATTGATGGGCTATCAACACTTATCTTAAAGAGCTCGAGATCTCTCTAATTGATTCTGTCCAACGGGTTGATTGGAAAAACTTCTTTGGAAGGTGCCAACGGTATTGAAGGCATAAAGAAGTATATAAGAAAGATGCTCTAGTTGTTGAAGGGTGCGGATAGAAGAATTCCAAAGTCTGAATCTCCTTTTTCTATTTTGCGATATCATTCTTCGAGCGATATTTGTAATCAAAAGAGAGATCATATTGTAGTGAGACCTTGAGGAAGTGTAGTAGAGTTTTCTACACTGTGGACTAAAGAGCATGAGACTGTAATCACTCTTATTGATTCTTAGTGAAATCCAGCCAGAAGGGCTGTCTGTGCGGGAGAGTGGACGTAGGCTTGGTCTAAGCCGAACCACTATAAATCTGGAGTCTTGATTCTCTATCCCTAATCCTTTATATCGTTAACTGTTTTCATTTGCTACAATTGTTGGTTTTAAGTTATTCGGATTTAATTTATTAAAATTGCTTTAAACACCTATTCACCCCCCCTCTAGGTGCTAATTCTAGTCCTAACAATTGGTATCAGAGCCTGTGTACTTGTTTATAAGAAGTGTCTTTACTTCTAAGCAAAAGATCTATGGCTAGTATGTTGCCTACAGGGTTGGTTGAAGGTCAAAGCAATACCAGACCTCCATACTTTGATGGAAAAGATTACAGCATATGGAAAAATAAGATGAAGGCATTCCTAAGATCAAAAGATCCTTTGGAATGGGAAGTGGTTGATAAGGGAATCATTCCTGCTGCTGCATCAGAATCAGAGAGGAAAAGAAACTAATGTTTCTACTCGTTTGACTCAAGAAGAAATCACCAAGAGACAGACTCTTGACGCCAAAGCTATTTACTCTTTATATTGTGCTTTATCCCCTACTGAGTATAATAGAATATCTTCTTGTGATACAGCAAAAGAAGTATGGGATAGGCTTCACATTACCTATGAAGGAACTGATCGTGTGAAAGAAACGAGGATCAACATTCTCTTGGGACAATATGAAGTCTTTAAGATGAGATCAGGAGAATCAATAACTGACATGTTTAGTCGCTTTACTGAAATTGTGAATGGTCTTGAATATCAGGGACATCCAATCTTATGACATATGAAGGTCAACAAACTCCTTCGAGGACTCTCAAAAGACTCGGAACTATATAAAAACCTCAATAAGAGAGACACGAGAGGATTGCTCCACTTTCGTAGACGAATTGGTTGGGACTCTTCAATCTTATGAAGTAGAACAGACCAACGAAGAGGAAGACTCAAAAGGTAAGAAATCTATTGCCTTAAAGTCTAATGACTATTCTGATGCTATAGACTCTGAAGAAGATCTAGATGATGAAGAACTGGCACTCATGATAAAGAGATTCAGAAAGTTGAACAGAAAAGGAAGGAAATTCAATTGGAAGAAACAAAATTCTCAAAGGTTTCAAAACAGGTCGACAGAGGAAGATGATTCTAACAAAGAAGTGACTTGCTTTGAATGCAAGAAAAAGGGACACATCGTAATCCAACTGTCCTCTCGTTAAAGAAGAGAAAAGGAAAGACTGAGAAAAATAGGAAGGCACTCAAAGCGAGACTTGGAGTGATACTCGAATGTGAAGAAAGTGACGATGATTATGCCAATATCTCGTTTAATGGCAAAATCGGACTCGGACTCGAGACCTTGATTCGGACGGCGAACTCGAGGTTAGTAACTTGAAAATTCCTGTTAAAGTTTCTAAATATATTGATGAACTTTGTCTTAGTCTCGAAAACCTCTCTTAAGAGGATCTCCGAATTGAAAAGGGAAAATTCTACATTGAAGCAACAGGATAAACTTATGAAAGAAAAGTTTGAAAAGCTGGAAAAAGATTTTGTTGCTGTAAAAGAAAACTCAGACATTATTTCAAATGAAAATAGTCTTTTGAAAAATGATATTACAAATATATCAAAAAGATTTTCAAATGGTTCTGAAAAGTTGGAGAAGATTCTCTCAATACAAAGACCATACTTTGATAAGTTAGGTCTTGGTATGACTTCGAAACTATTCCACTAATTGATTTCCCAAAGGTAAAGGAAAGAATCAAACAGAGACCAGCCAAAGCTGTCTATAAGAATCATTTTCAGAAAGTCTTTGTAAAACCTGTTGGCAGAAATGCCTTGAAATGTTCCAAGTGTAAAAGCTCAGAACATTTTGAGAAAGAATGTCCTTTGGTTTGGAGACCTGTTAAAAAGAGTTGGGCTAAGACTGTCTATTGTTCTAACAATTCTGGACCCAAGATGGTGTGGGTACCAACAAAGGCTTGAATTCTTGTTAATTGCAGGTTACTATCAAAAAGAAGATTAAATGGTATCTTGATAATGGCTACTCAAGACATATGACGGAGACTCAAGTCGCTTCATAAGACTTATCCGAGATAGACGGAGGAAAAGTTTCTTTTGGTGGTAACAACAAAGGAAGGATTACTGTCGCGAACAAAGAAAGATTGGAAGTTTGTCTATCAATAATGTTTCCTTAGTTGAAGGATTAAACTACAACTTGCTTAGCATAAGTCGGTTGTGTGATTCTGGTTTTAAGATCAACTTTCGGAAGAAACGTGCTCGGAATCGCAAAGACTTTACTCAATCTTTTACCGGTCGAAGACATGGAAATATCTATCTTCGGATGTAAACCAAGAAAGATCACAATGCTTAATATCGTACAAGATGAAGCAAATCTATGGCACAAAAAGCTAGGCCATATCAATATGAAGCAAATCAACAAGATCTCTTCAAAGAAACTTGTTCGAGGATTGCCTATTCTCAATTACTCAAAGTCTGATCTTTGTACACCATGCGTACTGGGTAAACAGGTGAGAAACTCTTACAAATCAATAAATAAAGTTTCTACTAAGCATGTATTGCAGCTTTTGCACATGGACTTGTTTGGACCTACCAGAACGAAAAGCATTGGTGGTAAAAGGTTCTGTCTGGTAATAGTGGATGACTATTCACGTTTCACTTGGGTCTACTTTCTTTCAAGTAAGTCAGAGACCTTCTCTCTCTTTTCAAAATTTGCTAAAAAGGTGCAGAATGAGAAAGGTCACACTATCTCAAGCATTCGTACAGACCATGGAGGTGAGTTTGAAAATCAAGACTTTGCTAAATTTTGTGATGAATTTGATTTTCAACACAAATTCTCCTCTCCATATACACCAGAACAGAATGGGGTTGTGGAAAGGAAGAATAGGTATTTACAAGAAATGGCAAGAACACTTTTAATTGGAAATCAAATTTCTTCAAGGTTTTGGGCGAGAGGCTATTTCAAGCGCTTGCTATATTATAAACCGAGTGTTTTTAAGGCCAATTCTTGAGAAAATCCCTTATGAAATTTTTAAAGGAAAGAAACCAATAGTTTCTTTTTTTCAAGTATTTGGTTGTAAATGCTTTATTCTAAAGAATGCTAATGATCGTGTTGGTAAGTTTCAAGAGAAATCGATGAAGGATTTTTTCTTGGTTACTCAACTACAAGCAAGGCCTACAAGAGTTTTCAACAAGAATACTCGGAGACGTGGAAGAATCAATGAATGTCAAATTTCAAGACTCTCCACAAGTTCAGCAGATCTGCATCGAAGATTCAGAATCTGCCCGTACACCGATAGATCTAACTCCACCGAAGCAAGTTACTAATTCGGAATCGTACAACAAGCTACCGATGAAGAATCTACTCAAGTAGAAGATCAACAATCTATCAGACTGATCAGTTACTGGAAGCACAAGTCCAGTCATCCTGAAGAACTCATTATTGGGAACATTAATGAGGGAATTCGAACAAGATCCAAAAGGCGAGAAGAGTCTAGTGCTTTGTTGCTCTTATTTCGAAATAGAACCCAAAAATATTGAAGAAGCTTTAGCTGATGAAAGCTGGATTGAAGCAATGCAAGAAGAGCTCAGACAATTCAGCATTAACGACGTATGGGAATTGACTCCCAAACCAAAAGGTAAATCAATTATTTGAGCTAAATGGGTTTTCAGGAACAAAGTTGACGAAAAGGGCAAAGTAACAAGAAACAAAGCAAGACTCGTGGCTAAAGGATACACGCAAGAAGAAGGGATAGACTATGATGAGACTTACGCTCCAGTAGCAAGGTTAGAAGCAATCAGATTACTACTTGCTTTTGCTTGCTATAAGAATTTCAGGTTGTTTCAAATGGATGTCAAAAGCGCTTTCCTGAATGGATTTATTCAAGAAGAAGTCTACGTGGAACAACCTCCCGGATTTGAAGATTCAAAGAAACCAGACTCGTGTTCGGGATCAAGAAAGCTTTATATGGATTGAAACAAGCTCCTCGAGCTTGGTATGAAAGGCTAAGTAATTTCTTAATTCATAGTGGTTTTTCTAAAGGAAAGGTAGACACTACTTTGTTCATTAAAAAGGAAGGTAAAAACTTTCTACTTGTTCAGATTTATGTTGATGACATCATATTCGGATCATCTAATGAGACTTTGTGCAAGAAATTTTCTAAGTCTATGCGGATGGATGAATTCGAGATGAGCATGATGGGTGAACTATCATTTTTCCTTGGTCTACAAGTCAAACAACTAAAGGAGGGAATATTCATTCATCAAGAGAAATATGCAAAAGAACTTGTTAAAAAGTTCGGTCTGGAAAATTGCAAAAAGACCGACATACCAATGTCAAGTTCCTTGAAGATAGACAAAGATGAAGCAGGAAGAAAATCGACCAAAAGTTATACAGGAGTATCATTGGTTGTCTTCTATATCTTACCGCATCCGGATTCGACATATTATTTAGTGTTTGCATATGTGCTAGGTTTCAATCGATCCTAGAGAATCTCACTTAAGTGCTATTAAACGTATTATTAAATATGTTGCTACATGCTCAGATCGGTCTTTGGTATCCCAAAGAAGGAGACTTTACATTTCTTGGCTATTCGACGCAGATCTTGCAGGTTGTAGAGTTGAAAGAAAAAGCACTTCGTGTACTTGTCAATTGCTTGGAAACAGGCGTATCTTGGTTTTCAAGGAAACAAAGTACTTGTGTGGCTCTTTCAACGGCCGAAGTAGAATACGTAGCCCTTGGAAGTTGCTATTCTCAAATACCGTGGATAAAACAACAACCGCAAGACTTTGGCATTGAAGACTCTTGCACGTAAATAAGATGTGACAACACCGGCGCAATCAATCTTACAAAGAATCCTATCCTACATTCAAGAGCAAAACATATTGAGATTCGACATCACTTTATAAGAGATCATGTTCAGAACAAAGAGGTCTTGATACAGTTCATAGACTCAAAGAATCAACTGGCAGACATCTTCACAAAGCCACTTGAGAAAAGCTCATTTGAGTCTATTCGCTCAAGACTCAATATATTATCTCTTGAAGAATGTTGAAGCTCGACTCGAGAAACTAAAGTCCGACGAGTATCGACTAAAAAGGTTGAAGACCGAGAATACCAATCGACACATTTGTAAGTTTATATCGAAAAGGTAAGATCGTCTATTTATCTCTAATTGACTTATTAAGGCAGTTTTATTTAAAAATGGTGGTTATCGATTTATTAAGGCAGTTATTTTTTCAAAAAGGAAATTCTTAAGATTTCCAAAAATTGTGACGCTTGGATTTCCCCCCGTATCTGTTATCTTTTATACTCTCCTACTCCAGAATGAATGCAACAAATACTTTCTGCACAAGATTGTGATCAACTGCCCGAGACCCAAATCGACATCCAAGACAGATGTATCAATTTCTGAAGCTAAGTTGATGTTTGCCATCAAGACTGGTCTAAACTTCTCTTTGCCGCATACAATCATATTTCACATGTACAGATGCATGGCAAAGGACAAAGGAAAACTTCCTTATGCTGCTCTCATTACTCGTCTCTTCAGACATCTTAACATTCAACCTCCTCATATTCTCATAGTGAAGACTATTGATAAAATGGTCATCGGGTTGAGGATGATTACCAAGATGCGTCTGAAAGAGTTTAGCAAGAAGCTGGAGCAATTCAAGGAAAAGACTCCTATCAAGCTCAAACCAGACTCATCGAGCCAAAAGGAAAGGGAAAGAACTCCGTGGTTAGTTCTACCAAGAAGAGAAGGGCAATCATCCGGAAGATGAAGATGATGAGGATGCTATACCCATCTCTACTCTGGTTTCTCAATTTGCTGCATCTATTCCAACTATTCCAGAACATCAAGTTGCAGAGGAAGAGAAAGAGGAAGAGAAAGAGAAAGAGGAAGAGAAAGAAGAAGAGAAGACAAAGGAAGAAAGAGAGGAAGAGGAAGAAGGAAAAGAAGAAAAAGCAGATGAACCAGAACGAACAGATTCTCCAGCGAAAAGGAGGATCTACAATGCCTCGTCACCGAGGACACTCCTCGGAAAGAAGAGTTCTTTTCTCCTCCGAAGACATGGAAACGGGGGAGATAAAGAAAGAGAACACACACCTCTTCGCTGACTTTTAGAGAAGATGATGCACAAACGGGTGTTAGTCGATCACCTCCCCGATGCCGAGGATATTTATGCTGCACGTTTTCGAAGGAGAGGCATCATCTCCACACACCGAACTTCCGCCGATGTTCATACCGGCTTGACTCCACCATCGACCGAGCTGAAACAAGCACTTAGACCGACAACTCGGAGATTTTCAAAGGCGCTTGAAATCATCTTGGAACTCAAAGGCCAAATTTATGCCATGGGATATGAATTTCAGAACTTGCAGAATGAAAATCATGCAATGTTCATCACTTTGCATGATCGCTTAAAGATGTTCGGCGTCGATTCGGGATACCGCAAAGGGCACTACTCTCACCCAAGTACAGGAAGATTTGAGGAAGTTGGAAGACACTGTCAAGTCTATGGAGGACTTTCAACTTGTTCGCATTCCTCGAGCTCCATGATTTTTTTTATGCTGACAAAAAGGGGGAGAAGACTTTGTAGATTTTCGAAGATTTTTTGTTTTCAAAACAAACCAAATCTTATCCTTTTGCTATCTTGACTTTGACTTGAGTTTTTAACGTGTGCAGTTTTTGAATGTGTGATCACTATGGCAATACTTTAAGCTTCGTAAATTAGATAGTACTGTCTGTTTATGACTAATGAGGTTTCAAAGTGAATGCAGATCTCGTGTACAGTGGGAAAGTCTATGTACAGGATATACGTGTACATGATAACTTATACTATCTTATTTAAATCTTTTATGATGCTTGCTTAAAAGTTGTATTGCGGGCGATAATATTCAAATCTGCAGGAAAGTTTTGTCACCATCAAAAAGGGGGAGATTGTTGGATGAATTCTCTTAAAGTATTTTGAAGTTGACAAAACATTTTTATCGGTCTAGTTCGAAGACTTACGACTCTTTTGACAAAGTCTGAAGATCAAAGTCCGAAGATCAAAGTCTGAAGCTAGCAAGACTCAAGAATTATATTTTAAAGTCTACTCTCATGGACAGTTTCCAGGACGACGTTTATTCTGATCTTATATGATCTTTATTCTAACGACTAGTGGATATCTTTCTACTGGATTTAGCACTAAACAATCTTACTTTCATATGGAATATGTTTAGATTCTCTAAAGATTTCGCAACTTATATTTGGAATGATCTACTTATGGAAACCGAGATCCTGATTGTATGGACGAGCAGGATTGATGGGCTATCAACACTTACCTTAAAGAGCTCGAGATCTCTCTAATTGATTCTGTCCAACGAGTTGATTGGAAGAACTTCTTTGGAAGGTGCCAACGGTATTGAAGGCATAAAGAAGTATATAAGAAAGATGCTCTAGTTGTTGAAGGGTGCAGATAGAAGAATTCTAAAGTCTGAATCTCCTTTTTCTATTTTGCGATATCATTCTTCGAGCGATATTTGTAATCAAAAGAGAGATCATATTGTAGTGAGACCTTGAGGAAGTGTAGTAGAGTTTTCTACACTGTGGACTAAAGAGCATGAGACTGTAATCACTCTTATTGATTCTTAGTAAAATCCAGCCAGAAGGGCTGTCCGTGCGGGAGAGTGGACGTAGGCTTGGTCTAAGCCGAACCACTATAAATCTGGAGTCTTGATTCTCTATCCCTAATCCTTTATATCGTTAACTGTTTTCATTTGCTGCAATTGTTGGTTTTAAGTTATTCGGATTTAATTTATTAAAATTGCTTTAAACACCTATTCACCCCCCTCTAGGTGCTAATTCTAGTCCTAACACCCCACTCCTGTTCTGATCATTACGCCACCAAAAACTAGAGATCTTCTTTTCAATCGTTCTACAAAGAGTAAGGGGAAGCTTGAAAATTGACATAGCATATTGTGGAATAGCTTGGACAACTGACTTAAGAAGGATTTCCTTACCGCCCTTTGACAGCAATCGTTCTTTCCAACCTTCAAGTTTAGCATTAATTCTACCTAATATCCAACCAAACATTTCTTTTTTTGATTGCCCCCATTCGGAAGGGATACCTAAATATTTGCCATATCTCTGTAGCAGCAATACTCGAAATTCAGCTGCTAAATTTTGTTAAAGATTCATCGGACAAGATTTACTACAAAATATACCAGACTTGTTCCTATTTATAACTTGTCCCGTCACCATACAATATTGGTTCAATATATTCGCCAAGTTCCGGCATTCGTTAATTGTACCCTCTAGGAAAAAGACCGAATCATCAGCGAAAAAAAGATGGGAGAGAGTTGGGCAAAACCTGTTAAGCTTGATTCCTTTAAGATGGCCCATTTGGATTGCTTTATGAATAAGTGTCGACAGAACATTTGCCACGAAAATAAAGATATAAGGAGAGAGAGGATCTCCCTGACGTAATCCCCGAGATGGCCGAAAGTACTGTAGTTGTTCTCCGTCAAACCTGACACTCAATGTAGTCGTGGTGATACATTGCATCACTAAGCGAACCCACCATTAATGAAATCCCAGTCGAAGGAAGTAGTCGTTGAGAAAATCCCATTCAACTTTGTCATAGGCCTTCTGCATATCTGTTTTAAAAAGAGCATTAAAGTGTCGCTTCCTATTCCTTGTTTTAAAACGATGAATAACTTCCTGAACAATTAGAATGTTGTCCTGTATCTGACGCCCACTTACAAAAGCAGCATGTTCTGTAGAAATTAACTCACCAAGCCAAGGTTTGAGGCGATTTGCCATTACCTTGGAAATAATCTTGTATGCATAATTGCATAGACTGATCGGTCTAAACTGATCAAGGCTTTTAAGGTGGTTAGATTTGGGAATCAGTGCAATCGCTGTCTTGTTCAGTTCGCTTGGCATCACTCCCAATTGAAAAAAGTCTCGCACTAAACGGATTAAATCATCCTGAATTATATCCTAGTGAGTCTAGTAAAAAACCCTGTTCATTTCGTCTAAACCGGGAGCTTTCGTAGCACCCATTTGAAAAGTTGCCCGTCTTACCTCTTCAACTATGACCAATGCAATTAATTGCTGGTTCATCTCTTCTGGTACAATCGGTTGACATTGAGCCAGAACCGGGCCATAGTTGCGATGTCCGACAGTTGTATATAATTGTGAGAAGAAATCGGATGTCATCTCTTTCAGAGCCTGAATATCTCGCACCTAGTTATGATTAGCATCCCGCAGCATCCTAATCTTATTTCGTTGCTATCTTTGAATGGTGGTTGCGTGAAAGAACTTGCTATTCTTGTTACCCCATCTCAACCAGTTAATCCTGGACCTCATAGCCCAGAATTGTTCTTCTTGCATCCATATATTTCTTATTTCCTCTCGGAGATGAGAGACATCCTTGTTATCAGAGCAGGAAATATAAGGTTTGTTAATAATGCTTTGCAGTTGCTGTTGCAAGGCTGTCACTCTCAGGTGGCCATTAGCAAATTTAGATTTACTCCACCTGCGCAAAGCATCTGACACCTTTCTTATTCTGGTTAATAGGTCAAAAGTACTTACCTGGGTTGAATTCCAAACAGTAGAGACAATCCCACGGCACTCCTCGTCCTGGTTCCAATAAGCCTCAAACAAAAGGACGGCCTTGATTTTTATGGGCAGCCTTGGTAGTTATAAGAAGGGGACTGTGATCAGATCCAACCGCCGGCAAAGCGAACACCTCCGCATCAGGGTATAGAAGTCGCCACTCCATCGTACACATCACCCGATCTAATCTTTCCTTTACCTGTTCGAGTCCGTCTCGATTGTTTGTCTAGGTAAACACGCAGCCCTTGCTTTGTAATTCCATCCAGGCATAATCATTTACAATAGCTCAAAAAGAATGTCCGTTGAAAGAACATTTGCCAACCTTTTCTCATGGATAGAGGATCTCATTAAAATCCCCGGCACATAACCAAGGGAGAGTATTGAACGCACTAATCCGTCTGAGTATGTCCCATAGCTGCTATCTATTATGATAGGATGAGGGAGCATGTAGACATGTGAGGCGCATCAGCCTATCTTCCATTAAATCCCGACAAAACATATCAAAATAATCCTCTGAAGAGCCGTCCATTTCTAAAGATATAGTATCGTTCCAAAAAACCGCCAGACCACCTGCAAGACCAGTTGGACTTCGCACCAAAGATCTGCCAAAACGTAATCTTTTCTGTAAGCGGTGAAGCATAAGTTCTATATTCTTCGTCTCAGTTAAGAACAGTAAGTCGGGCTTTTCTTTGGCCGTCAAGGCCTCAAGGGCCTGAACTGTCAAGGGATTGCCCAAACCCTGACAGTTCCAGCATAGTAGCTTCATTTGTATGGCGGCGGCTGTTTGGGGCCAGCCACCAAAGCCCTGTGATGTGCATCCAATACCGGTGTTTCTACTAATTGTGTGTCAACAACTTCTTCAGATACAATAAACCGCATGTCATAGGGCGAATAGCGCTTCTGCTTCTTGGATGGTCCCATTTTTGGTATAGCTCGAGTGCCCTTGAGTTTCTTTTGTTGCTGTTGTTCTAGAGGATAGCTCATAATACCCTTCTCCTTTGCTTGTGCAGGTATTAAGGAGTTGTAAGAGAATGCCCCAGGTGGAGCAAAGGCTGGTTAGTGTGCGCATGGAATGAAGCAGTTGAAAGAGAAGGCCCCTAGTGTAGCGAAGGTTGAGGTGGTTGCTGGAGTGGCTCGGCTGTTGTGGATTGATGCTGTTTTGTTGGTTGTGGCAAGGTATCATCTTTTGTTTGTGCTGTTGTTTGCAATAGAGGAACAATAGGTAGAAGGCCTGGAGGTGTTTCAGGGATTGTCTCCTCCATCTGCTCATTGTTGTTAGGGGGTTATAGAAGGCTTGCCAATAGGGACTATATTTGCGAACTTCAACTCTTAACCATTGACCATAAGCCATTTTATCCTTTCCATCCATACGCACTTCATCATAAGGGATTTCGCTACAATAGGTGGCATAATGGCCGAGTCGCCCACAGAAATAATAGAAATGGGATAGCCTCTCATATCTAAAATCTAGCCATAGCATCCTCCCATCCACTCGAATCAACTTGCCAGTTTTTAAAGGTTCATCCAATTTAATGGAGACACGGACCCTCCCAGCCCTTAAGGCAGAACCCGCTTTGAAATCCTCTTGAACTTCTAACACTTCACCAATCTGTTGTACCGCCTTTCGAAGCATTTGTTTTGTGTTCCACTCCAATGGCAGTCCAAACACTTGCACCCAAAAGGCACAACAAGTAAAATCATAGCAATGGAAGGGTGTGTTAGGAGTCCATGGCTGGAAGATAACGAGTTGGCTAGAAAAGAGCCAGGGACCACCATTTAAAACTCGCTGTCTATCATGTTCTAACTGAAACTTTGCTAGATACAAACCATCCTCTCTTTGGGAGAATTCGACACGGTCATTCCTCCAAACACATTTTAAAGTACTTTGGAAGGCCTGGAAATTAATTGTCGATTGTGAGATCACCTTACCCAGTAGAGTCAACCTACATTCTGCTAATTTGGCTTTTGATGGTTCTTCTTCCCAAACTTCGATTTCTTGTGCAGAACAGAGACGGCCTAATCGCTGACATAGAGCAACCAACCGTAAAGCTTCCTCTTGGCCATCCGAAGCCATTTCCAGAAAAATGCCAAGGAAGGCTTACTTGGAAAGACAAAAAGACGAAACGAAGGTACTAGCAGCTACGGTGTCCATAGAGCAAGATACGAGATGCAAAAACCTATAGAATATCAGAACTACAAAGAGCAGGACATCACCTCGATGGAGAAGTGGTCCAAATTCCAGTGCAATCAGAAACATGCAACCGAAGAAAGAAGACCACAAGAGCATCAGGGTTCCAGCGAAATTGCAAGGAGACGAAACCCAGCGGGGAGAATCAAGATGAAACCATAGGCGGCAGCCTCGATGATGGAGTTGGGAGAGACATGATAAGAGGCGGAAGGTGGGCAATGGTCTGAATTGGGGAATTAAGGCAGAAGGTAAAACATTGAAACTACCATTGGAGGTAGACCGAGCTCTCCATGTCGAGAGTCCTCTGCTTATCTAGGCACCTAAAGTTTGGATATAGGTTTTTATTTGATGAATTTAGGATTCTGAAATTTGATATTTCCTTCCTTAATTAAGTTACTTTAGGATATTCACTTAGTATAGCATATTTAAATGTATTTTCCTTATTATTTTAAATTTCTTGATGCGTTAAGATAGCTATTTTTTATTGGAAGATACCATTGGATCCAGTTGTTATTTTAAGGTTTAGCTAACCTTTCGTTATTTCCTCTGGTATTTTTTTTTTTTTTTGGTTACCTTATTGAATTATAATTTCTACAAAAGTGTCACGATCGTGTTTATTTGTTACTTTCTTTTATCAAATCACGCAGTTTACCACTTTTCAGAATTTAAAAAAAGAAAATTGAGAAATTTTGCCCAATGTGTTTTGTGCATGTACACTTCAAGCGTTCATACTTGCTAGTTGCGACTTAGTACTTTTCGCTTCCAGTGCGTCATTTTATAAAGTTGAATAATGAAAAAAAAGCTATTCAAAATCTTGAATCTTAAGCGAGATTGAAGAGTTGATAAGGATTAAATAATTAATAGATGAGTCCATTACATGCAACTAATAAGAAGAGTTTAGTTCTTGCAAACCTTAAGACTAGAAACATTGATGATATGCATATGCGAGAAGCGCACTTAAAGTATATAAAACTAGCAAATTTGTGATCCTCCAATTATAGGAAGCTGCGGACCCCTCTCTCTCTGAGCCGAAGGAATAGTTTGGCGCAATGCCAAAAGATTGTGGGTACCCCCAAAATGACACCCAGCAAAATCATATAATTTCCCACCATGATAGCTGCTACGAACATATCGGATTTTGGGAATCCAGATAGAGCGGTAGACAAATAGCAACTACCGAGCATAAGCATTAACATGTAAACCGGGGTCGTGTGGGGGCAATTGTGGCACAGCGGTGATCCAGATTATGAGGAAGGAGTTCAAGAAAACCAGACCGTTGAGTGCCGTGAACTGGTATAGTTTTAAGCCGGTCATGATAGTGTCTCCGGCTTGATGTGTTTTTTCAATGGCAATGCAGCTGGAATTGGCAGTAGCGACAGTGGAATTAAGTGGGCTATCTGAAGAGCTATTCTGCCAACATCCTCCTGAAGGAGTGAGTGCGGCTTGGTAAATGGTGGTCGCAAGTAAGGTAGCCACTAAAAGGATTATCTCACGAGCGGATTCATCTTGGAGGCCAAACCAAAATTTGATTTTCTCAAGGCTAATTAGTTCCGTGCTCAAAAACTGTGATAGAGGGAACTTGGAAGTAGAAGGTTCTATTGCACATTCTGCACGGAACCTCTCTCCAATAGATAGGAATAATTCCAGAGCAGTCATACGCTGCCAATTCAATAGCAATGATCCGGAAGAAATGCAAAGGGCACAATATGAGTATATATTGTGACATCCCGAAATTTGGCCCCGTTTCGAATATATGAAATGGATGTTTCATTGACGTGCTTATGGTTAATTTACTCGGAACTGATCACTCTTGAGTTAACTAATCTATTAGGTGAGGTTGTTAAGGGATATAAACGCGACAGACTAGAGAATTCGATCAGAAATCGACCGCTCGACCATAATAATCAGTAAGGGTCAATACGACACCGTTATAAATCGATTAGCGAACGGATATAGGTCGATTCGATGGAAGTACGTAGTCGAATTGTGGGTGGTTCCACATGATTACGATATTCACGACAAACGGCAATAACCCAATTTTCTATTGATATTATATTCGAAACACGTAATTGAAACTTCGCAATTTTATGACAACTGAGAGTCGTCTACGATTCAAAGATGCACAAACATGGATCGAAAATTATCCACCACAGGTCAAACGCGCTAAAATCCCTAAAAGCTACCCAATAGATTAGGTCGTACCAAAATCGCATTCGGTCAATTTTAACTACAAAATTAAATTCGGTTTCGGAAATCAAACATTCGAGCGTGTCGCGATTCATTTATTGGACGTCGTCTCATCTTTCAGTGAATTTTCAACGAGTCCGAAATTTTGCGGAAAAATGATTTTCGGACAAAAAGGAAAATAAAAAGGAAATTCGGATGGGATGAAAAATAGGGTTTTTCTACCCAAAAATGGCTTAATTTAGGGAAATTAGAGCTAAATTGGGATTGGTTGGGCACATGACTTTGGGGCATGAAGACTTTGAGGCTTAGGTGATGATGAGCTTGATATTTTGCTAAGGTTCACATTGGTTGTGCCTTTGACTTCCTTGTTCCCTCTCTTTCTCCCATTTCCCTCCCTCTCTTTCCCTCATGCGTGCAAACCCCCAGTAGAACAGCCCTCATTTTCTTTCTTTTCCCTCACACTTCTTCCTATTCCTTCCCCCACGTTCTTCATTCCCATTCTCTACTGCTGACCCCAACTCTTCCCATTTCCCCTCCATTTTCCTCCCTTTTCTTTACCACCGGAATAGCTCCATCTCCATCTTCTCTCATCTTGTTGCCGCACCACCGAAGCCAGCAGCTTCACTGAGCAACCACCACAGCCAGCTCCAACGATCCAGCCCTCACCACCGTCCAACGCCCACAGTCGCACCACCACCCGTGGCACCACCCAACCACAGTAGCCACCACTGTTCGTTCCACCACTGACTAGCCCAGCTCACCTCGCGTCTAGCAGCATTCCAGCCGTCCATCACACCCAACAAGCAACCCCAACCGGAGCCCTCTTGGCCGAGAGCTTGAGGGGCCAACCCAGTCATTGTCAAGCCTCCGTGCAAGTTGTGGTTATTTGAAGTTTTTGTTGCCATCACGTTGACATCGCCGTAAGCCCGTTGCCATCGAAAACCTTGAGTTAACTCCCTAATCCTTGATTAGGCCGTTAAATGCTCTTAGGAGGTGTTTAGTTTAGTGCTAATCATGGTTAGATTAGTGCTAAAATTGATTAGTGTTAATCAACCTTGGTTAGGTTAGTTAACCATGGTTAGGTTAATTAATCATTGTTAGGTTAATTAAGTTGGATTAGCTTAATTAATTGCAATTTGCTTAATTAATTGTGATTTACTTAATTAATTGTAATTAGCGTAATTAGTGACAGATTAGGCGTTACGTAGAATTTTACGCTCGTTTTCTTGGATGGAATTTTGCGTGATTTTGATGGCTTATATGTGCTATTATATGCAATTAATTGCTTGATGGTAGTTATTGATTTTTAGTACACAGCTTGGTTTTATGGGCATTTAAATAGAAAAATCCGAGGTGTTGGGTTTTGATGCCAACTTTGATGTACTATAGAAAACCGTGGAGTTTTAAAATGGGAGTGTTCCAAGTTTGACGGTTCGATTTTGAATATGTGACCATGCAAGATTATTTTACAGGGATTTTTAATAAGAAAAAATCAGCCAAGTTCATTATTTGAAAACAAGCATTTAAAATCAAAGTATGGTGTTCTTGGCTAAATATGTGCTCATGTGGTCACTTATCGGAACCCGTCCTGATGCGTTTACGCGGGGCGATGCCCGATTAAGTTCAAATGCCCCCACGTTAACGGGATGCTGAGTTGTGATTGAGGCAGGGCCAATGCTCCTTTATGGAATGTCGTCTAGGCGGGGAGTGCTAGATGTTGCCATGTCGATGGGGTGAGATGATGTCCAGTTACGCTGGATGATCGCTGAATTTTGAGTTGGCCGTGGCCAATGGGTCATAATAATCGGAACACGCTTGAATGGTTGTGATGCTTTGCACCTGATTATGGGTCAAAATTGTTAGGCATGATATGAGACGTGCCATAACGGTTTTACCTTAAAATCGAGACCCATGTGAATGTTTGGAGTATGAGAATTAAGTCTTCTGGTTATTGATTACACTTGTTGCATTTATAATGGCATATGTGATGCATTAATATGCAGGGACGTGCCGAGGCAAGGTGAGTTTTGTTTGGTGCGTGCTTAGGCCACCTTCAAGGCGAATTTACGTCATAATTGGGGTTTAGGCTGTTGACTCGCTGAGATTTATCTCACCTTGTCATGGTTAAATATTTTCAAGTCCTTAGTATGGAGACCTGTCCAGTCCGATTCGAGGTTCCGTGGGATATGGAGGTAGATAATACCTTCTACCCTATCCCTAGGACCGACCGATTTCGTGAGTTGGTTGTGACTATGGTTTGGGTCGACGAGGGTTTGGGCTACGACATGCCCCATCATTTCCAGGCTTGGTATATTACGAAACCGAATGGTGATCGAGAGGGTCCCATGCACGATTTTGATGGGCTGCACGTAGGAAGTGGGGTTGAGCAAGACATTGACCCCATGGATATAGACATCCCGGAAGGTGTCATGGTAGTTCCAGATATCGAGCCAGTAGGACCTAGGGAGCCGTGTTCACCTAGTGACTTGCCCGACATCTTGACTAGAGCTGGTGTCACGACCTCCTTTTTCCGTTCGGGGGAAAAGAAAGAATGGGTTTAGGGGTATTTGCCTAAAGAGGCAGACCAATGGCCCTAAATTAGGCATGGGCTCTCCCAAGCCCATACCTCGCGCGACGTTGGATTTTGTTTTTTAGTTCTTAACAACCTAAATATTTATAGGAGTCGCCACTAGCCTTGGGGTCGGCTAGAAACCAATCAAGACACGGGAGTGTTGTCTCGATTCCTACGTAACCAGAGATTTCTAGGAACGGGGACTTTTTTACACCAATGTTTCTATTAGCGCCCTTGCGGTACCACCAACTTGGAAGGTTGTTCATCTAAATGGCCACACAATCTTGATTACCAATTATAATCCTTATAAAACCGCTAAGCGTCCATGCAAATGTTTTTGTGGTTTTTTTTTTTTTTTTTTTTTTTTTTTTTTTTTTTTTATCTCTAGACTAATCCTAACATAATTTAGAAAAAAAGAAATTTACACTCGAATTATTGAAAAGCAGTGCGGTAAATAACATCCAATAAATTGAAATGACTTGAAAATAATGCGGAAAGGAAAGACCCGATACAAGTCGGGCAAATAATATTACATGGCCTTGTTATCACGTCCCGGGACAGGACCCCGTGAGCAGAAATGAGAATTTAAATATGCATGATATTACTCTAGATGCATGAAATTACTATAATTAATTTTAATCTACGCAAAATAGATTATTTACAAAAATGGTTATAAAATACCAAAATATCATTAAATTAAGAAAATGACCTTTTAAAATTGAGAAAATTTCCTAGATGTCATTTCTATCATAACTTGATACCATCCATCATTTTTACAATTTTTTTGAAATTTTCATTTTTTTCATTTTTTTTCATTTTTATTAAAAAAATTCCCTAAACCGATATATGCCAATTTACACTAATATGGGGCTGCCTATTACATGAATATAACAAGAACCAAGCTCAAATCGACCGTTTCAAAACCGAAACTCGATTTGAACATTTCAACGAACACTTAGCTTGCATCAAAACATCTCAAAACGGCTTCTTCGGGCCATGTTTGTGGTCTTCAATCTCGGCCCATAAGCAATCTCATGTGAAAGAAAAGTATCAAGGATATACTATTACATGTAAAGAACCGGTTTAGCTAGAAATCACAGCCTAGAACTTGCAAGAACCAAACTAAAAACGGCCTCCAATATGCGGGTTGGAGCCGTTTTGCAAATCTGGTATGGAACCAAGTCAAACAGCCATCTCCAATGCCTAGATTGAAGCCCCGACAAACATCACATGCAACATCTATATGAAATATTACTCCACTCGGATGAAAATAGGTAACATGTAATCTCACATGCAACAAACATCACCAAAAACGATCAACCGGACGCATCAAAACGGGCTCTCCAAGAAGCCCACATGCAAAGTCTACACTGACCAGCCAAGAACTAATGTGGATAGGCTTGGTTTTTGACGATCTCATAGTTCACACGAGGATTTAAAGACCAAACCAAGCTGACCTATGTATCATTTGTACTCCCATATAACATTAATCAAGCTCATGAAGATAGAAAACACATGTAAAGGGGAGTAGCAAGTCGAACATGTATGGCTCTTGAAGAGGTTTCAAACACTTAGAAAAATTTCAGCCTCAGAAATCAGTTTTCCGGGCTGGATTTCCTCTTGATTTTCGTTATCAAAACATGTTCAAAATTAAACCAAAATACATCTAGGATGCTTACCTTGCTTCCTAGTTTCCCTTTCAAGTGACTCTTGGCCAAGGAAACCAAGAAATTGTCCTCTGGGAGCACGTGGAAATTGGTTCCTTCAAACTGAAAGTGAGATCTGCAGAAGAAAAAGTGACAACGAAGGTTTTCGTTGGCTTCCAAAATTAGACTTCCAAACCTCCTTTGTTGGCCAAGTTAAAATCAACCCAAGCTATATATATATACTAGTTTGGGTTGCAATTCATGGCTTTCCTCATTCGTCTCTCACGTTTCTCAAAAACACTCGCTTTTCCTCACTCGTGACCAACCGGGCTCAACACTTAGAAAAATTTTCGGAATTTCTTGGCCCGCTAGGAGGGTGGTTTTCGGGGGGCTTTAGGAGACCTTCCCGAACTCCATTTGGGACTTGCAACCTATGGATGGAAATCCCTTTGAGTGAAGTTTCACTCTCTAGTTGAAGGTTTTGGCTAATTTTGGCCATAGGTGGGTGAAAATTTCGTTTTTCTCTCTCAAGGTCGGTCTGGAATTTCTGGGTTTTGCTTTCTGGAGTTGCTTCTGAAGGTGTCTTTGGGGAACGATCCCGAGCTCTCTCCTCTCTCTCTCTTCTCCTCTCTCTCTTCCATCAAAAGAGCATGCTTCGTAGATGTTATCCACCCAAATCATCAATCCCTTGGTCAGCTTTTTGTCCACCTGCCAAGCCCACCAACTGAGCAGTCTACCCACTTTTTGACTTAGCCAAAATTTTGAAGTTTTGCAGCTGTTGAGTGTGCGGGTTTTGCTGTGACTTTCCCGTGCATTCAGCAGCTTATCCCTGGCCAATTTCCGTCCACTGGCACTACTTATTATGGTCTTCAATCACGTGCAAAGATTAGGCTGGATGGGCGGCTGAGTGGGATATGGTGGGGCCACTAAGTTGCTTACTCAGCAATTCCGAAATGAGACCAATTCGTGGACTAGGTTTTGGTAGCTCGTTTGAGTGCTTTAATCCATCAATTTGGCTGCGATTTTTGATCAATTAGCAAGCTCATGTATAGTAGTTTAAGATCTTGGCTAGATTTCATAATTTTACTCACTCAATATTGCAAGAAAATCCCTCAAAGTTGGCCATTTTCTTAGCCGAAAATACCCATTCCAATGCAAATTTGGTCCTTTTTGTCCGATTTGATTGATTTGAGTTGGCCCAAGTTCAATTTCAACTTAATTGGTGACCAAGATGATGATTTAAGGGTTCGGGCAAAATTTTGCAAAATTTGCGAATTGGTCCCTCAACTTTTGGAAATTGCAATTTGGCCCCAATTTGCCATTTTAATTCCAATCTAACCTCCTGGGCTTGGCTAGTCACATTTAGATCATTGGCCCCAACTTTTTTTTTTTTTATTTTTTATTTTTTTATTTTTTATTTTTTTATTTTTTATTTTTTATATATTTTCAATTTTTTTTTAAAGTAAAAATATCTTCCATTTAAAACATCATATTAAATGCCTAGATAACCTATATGCAAGAATTTAACTTAAAATATTTTTGTGGAAAAACAAGTTCTCATTTTTATTATTATTATTATTATTATTATTATTATTATTATTATTATTATTATTATTATTATTATTATTATTATTATTATTATTATTATTATTATTATTATTATTTTTTTTTTTTTTTTTTTTTTTTTTGGAAATGATTTTTGGGCAAAAATTTAGGTGTCGACAGCTGGGTTTGGATATTAAGGTGGAGGTTGTAGGAGCAATATCATGTGATGGGTTGTTTTATGATAATTATCCATTATTATTGCAAAATATGGTTTTATGGGCCTTTAAATAGAAAGAAAATTTAGGTGTCGGGTTTGGACACCAAAACTTATTTGCTCAATAAAACAACGGGGTTTTAAACTAGGTGCGTGCAAAGTTTGACAGATTAATTTTGAGTACTTGAGCACCTACAAATTTATTTCGAAAAGTTTTGAACAAAAAAAAAAAAAGAGTTACAAGGTTTATTGTTTAAAAATGAATTTTGGTGTTTTGGGCTAATTGACGGAAGACAATAAATGGGCTGATTGATGACGTGCTCATGTGGTCATGTAATTGAACTCGTCACCCAACAGGAGTTTGGGGATGATGCCCGATTTTATCGGATGCCCGGCAGGAGTCTGGAAACCAAGTCCCAGTTAAGGCCGGACCAATGCTTCTTTCTGGAATGCCGTCTAGGCGGGGATTCTAAACGTTGCCGTGCCTGATGGGGCGAGACGATGCCTGGTTATACCAGGAGACCGCCAACACTTGTGTTGGCCGTGGCCAATGGGTCGTAATAATCGCAACACGCCTGAATGGTTGTGATGTTTTGCACCTGATTATGAGGCAAAATTGTTAGGCATGGTATGGGACGTGTCATAACGGTTTTACCTTATAATCGAGACCCATGTGAATGTTTGAAGGGTGAGAATGATGTGTTCCGGTTATTAATTACGCTTGTTGCATTGATAATAGCATATGTGATGAGCTAATATGCAGGGATGTGCCGAGGCGAGGTGAGTTTTGTATGGTGCGTGTTTAGGACCGCCTTTGAGGCGAATTTGCGATATAATCGGGATTTAGAGTTTTGACTCGTTGAGATTTATCTCACCCCGTCGTGGTTAAACATTTTTAAGGCCGTAGCGTGGAGATCTGCTAAGTGCTGATATAGTGGGCGCGAGAGGCGATATCTTTTGGCTGGCCCCACCGTTAATGAAGTTTAGGTTAACCCCAGTCCCTGAAGGTTTTTGAGAGGGTCAATAGGAAGTGGCTGTGGAAAGGCTTATAAGTATTAAACTTCCTATGGTTAACAGTTGATAAATGAATATGTTGTTTTCGGCAATGGTTGTTGTGTTTTACTATCCCTATGTTTGTTTGTTAGATTTAATTCGCTTCCGGATGTGTTTAATTGAAAGATAAAAGAATGGGTCGGTGACGCGTCTTGGGATGTCGCATTTTTAATCAACCGCCGAGGGATGTGCGGGTACCCGGGGTGCGGGGCGTGACAAAAAAGCTCAAAGAAATAGCTAGCATTACAATTGAAGTGTTTTGTGGATGTTGATTGGGGATGTGACATTGATAGGAGGAGGTCAACCAGAGAATATGTTGTTTCCTTATTCAGCGGAGTTGTAAGTTGGACGAGTAAGAGACAGAGCACGGTTGCTTTATGTACTACTGAGGCATAATACATGGCCCTTAATCATGCTATTAATGAAGTAATTTGAAGGCGCAAATTATGTAACGAGCTTGGTTTTTCACAAGAAAAAGTGAAGATTGGGTGTGATAGTCAGAGTGCTATATTTTTGGCTAAAAATCCTGAATTTCATGCAAGAACAAAGCACATTCACTTCATCCAAGAGAAAATGGAATAGAAAACCATAGTGTTGGAGAAAATTGACACAAGGGTGAATAGTGCAGATCTTTTTACCAAGGCAACGAGTGCGGAAAAGTTTAAATGATGTACAACTATGTTGGGTTTAAAGAAGCATATGGAGTATTCACCAAGTGAGAGAATGTTGGAGTGTGGTTCATACTCCCCATTAATTATGTAGAGGCAACACCATTGCGACACAAGAGGTTGAGCTCATTTATTATTAAACTTAGATATAGATATAGATATAGATATAGATATAGATATAGATATATATTCTCTTTTTATATTTTATTAGTAGTTTGGGCTTGGGCCTATTAATAACTACTTGATATATATGTATATTCTCTTTTTCTTTTGTAATTAGGGGATGTAAGAAAAAGGTGCAAGGTGCTAAGTAGAGTGGAATCCTTAGCTGGACATAGCCCTAGTTTAAGGATGAACCAGGATAAAAATCTCGCATCTCAAATTTTCTTTCTCGTTCTTACTCTTTATTTTTCTTTATTATTGTGTAGCGAATCCTAATAGCACGTACATATTCAAATATCAAGAATTAAATCTTTTAGCTTGTAAATTGGAGAGAGATGCTTTTATTTCATTTTTTTTTCTTGTGGGATCAAGTGCAAGTTGAGCGTAAACGAGCAGGTAAAGCGTTGATTTGTTTTGAACATGGCATAAAAAGTGAAGTATGTTAAGGCGGCGATTTTCTCAATCGTGCTGATTTGCCAACAGGCCAGTTTCCCTTTATCCTTAATAACAACAATGGAAAAAAAGGTTGACACTTTAATAATTCCCGTTGATAAAGTATTATTTTCTTGGATTGATAATCGTGGGAATTCAAGCAAGATTAAAGATCTTCAGAGAAATTAATAGATGAGTACGTTACATGTAACAAATAAAAAGTGTGTTTCTTGCAAACCTTAAGATAAGAAACATAGATTAGATGCACACACGACAAGAGTTATTAAAGTAAATAATATTTGTGAATTACTTTCTGTCCTTCGATCCTCGGAAAGTTGGGAGGCGCCTCATTGTGGCATTGATTCGTTGAACTCTCCTGTGCTTTATCTTCATGTACAAGAGGAGCCACAACGCCGCGAGCAAAGATAACTCAAAAAGTACACCCGTGGAAATTACTGCCGCCGCATCGGGTATTGGGACTTGGATTGATAGAGAAATAAAGTAAGCAGTGCAGAGAAAGGGTATAGAGACGTAAACGATGGAAGTGGCCTCCAGTGGAAGAGTGGTGGCCAAGATTGTGGCAATCGAGGCGTAAAAAGCCATACTATTGCAGATGAAGTACAAATATAGTCTCCAACCGCCCAGGATAACGTCTCCAGCTTGATGTGGTTTTTCAAGAGCAATGCTGCTGGAATTGGCACTAAAGACAGTGGAATTGGCAGCGGGATTTGAAGAGGAATCATGCCAGTGTCCTACCGGAGGAGTGAGAGTAGCTTGGTAAGTAGCAGCCACAATTAAGGTAGACACTACAAGGATCACGTCGCGAGTGGCTTCATTTTGGACCCTGAAAAATTTTGCACAATTGTCGAAGGCAATTATTGCACACTTCTCAAAGGTAGTTAATTCCAGCCTAAGAAACGCCGGTAAATATCTTGCTTGATGCCTTTCACGAAGCTCCTTCAGACGAACATCACCCTTATACTCAGTCAACAACAGGTGGATGATCTGAAAGAAATGCAAAGGTTACAAAATGAAGTATGTATCCCTTATTTCAGTCTCTACTTTGTCACTAGCTTCACTATTGGCACAAAATGAGCTCATGCCACACAAGTTTGAATAATGGTAGTGATGTAACGACGTATGTATACAGGGGAAAATTTCAATAAATTTTATTTATCAAATGCAACCATTACAACCAATGTAATGAAGTTCGTAACCTTTTCAAAAACTGTGATTTAGTCCTTTCACCTGAAATTATTTACCTAATAGCTAGAAATTGCCCAAGTAAGTTGTAACATAAGCGAATCCACAAAAGTAATGACCTCAGTAACTAGGATTTCTCATAATAGTTTAGGACTCATCCATATCAACTGAAAGGTTTAGAATTAAATTATATTTGCTTATGAATTATGAAGAGAAAGACTTAGACAGGTACATTTATATCCTTAATGCATAAGAATCAACTGAGCAGGGAGTGATTGTCCTATCCAAAAGTGAATATTTTATGGTCATGTTGATTGTCCTTGTTAGCTTCTATTTCATGGGCTTCTATCTTGTACAATATGATCGGGTGGCTGGAATTGAAAAGAATTTTTACTAATCAGTAAGACTTTTAAAAGAATGGAAAAGAATAAATTAAGTAATTGTTGTGTTAGGTAGGAATGACTATGATGGAAAGCATTGAAAGGAAATTATTCTTTCAAAACCGTCCAACTTAGATTTAGAGCTCACTAAAAATCGAGTTTTATAGCGGTTCAATGGGCAAAAATTTTCATCTTTCCTTTTCTCTCCGCTAAATAAACCCTAAACAACTTCATCCCTCCAAACAAAACATTGTTAGGCCAATTAAAATGAACTCAAATTAGAAGCATCACGACCTTAAAAATCCAAGTGTTGATACTACGGGTTTGTTTTGATAAAACTGAAAAAATAGCGCTAGCGTTGATAATCTAAGTGTTGCAAATAGAAGTAAAAAATCTTTTGCACACATATAATTGACTATGATTAAATTTCTTACCAAATATAACAGTGATTACTATGATAGGTTTATACCAGTTAATGGGGAAGATCTTGATTACTATCAATTATACTCAATACTAGATTAAGTGAACGTTTTGAGACCGACTGAATTGGGTCTTTGAGTCGAATACTAATTAGTATTAGTGAGTGGCTAGCATGACCGTCCACTGCAGAGTAATAGTGGAACGGTTAAAGGCCAGCCTCAAATCCTTTCGGAGGAAACCGGTAACCGGTTTTAATTTTTGACCCCATCTTCTTCTTTTTTTTTTTTGCTCTTTTTTTTACTTTTATATTTCCTTAGTTACCGAAATATAAATAATTAAATACGAATAACAAGCTCAAATTTAGAAACAAAATCAGAAGAGGGCCCACGAACTCAATCTTCTAGAACATAAGAAAAAAATATAAATTAAATATCGAAATATAAATAATTACAAGCAAAAAAAAATATTATAGCTTACTAAAAAATTCATTATTGTCATTACAAAAATCTATTAAATTTAAAAGATGAAAAAGCACTTGAAACATTAGCTTCACAACTAATAATGAAATCATTGTGCAAGGAAATAGGTCATCATTCCTTTTGCTCAAGCCAAATTGCTTTGGAATGACTCTCCGATGATCTAAAATTTAGACAATTGATATCGATTATGCATAAAACGAATGAAGTAATGAAAAATCAAAATAAAAAATAATGAATTGGTAGAGAATTCCAAAAATGAAATAGTAGAGAAAAATGCATTTTCCATGTAAAAAAGCCATAAGAAGAGAATGATTTTTTTGTCTAATTTAAAGAAACAAATCAAAGTGATAATTTTCAAGAAAAATGATTCAGTGTACCCTGTTCTGATTTTGTCTCTAAAATTTGAGGTTGTAATAAGGAATATAGAAGTAAAATAATAATAATAATAATAATAATAATAATAATAATAATAATAATAATAATAATAATAATAATAATAATAATAATAATAATAATTCAACGATTAAACCGATTCAGGAAGTCCGCCAGTTTCCTCCAAAAGGACATGTGGCTGTCCTTTGACCGTTCCACTGTCATTCTGCAGTGGACGGTCATGCAAGCATTTTCGCTAGTGTTATCATATAAGTTTAATCTCATTGAGCGCTAAATTGTTTCAATTTCAATACTTAATTGGATTTACAAATGGGTCCGAATGTAAATTTTGAATGAAATGAAAACATTAAAAAAAAATCTACAAATACTCATATCATCGCTATCTTAACATGAGTACTTGATTTTTCTTCAAAAAAAAAAAAAAGAACAAAAAAAAAAAATACTTGTTGGCCTAATTTTCGCAACCCGTGTGCCACAAAAGGTCTATTATATGTTTGGATAGAATGATTTGGAGAAAAATAAAATGAACGGAGTAATCAACAAGAAAACTAAAAACATAAGGTAATGGGTCGACTTGTAAAAACTGTATTCAATATACGGATCGAGTCTACCCTCTCGCGACCTTGTGCATGGAAAATTGTCAAAAAGAGAAAAGAAAGTAGAAGATTGGGATTGAAGGAGTGATATGTCCATCCCACCTAATTCCTCTTTATTCTCTACATCATAAGAAACCAAAAGAAGTGATGCCGTTCAAATCCCCTCTCTCTGAATGTTTCTAACTCGATGTATTTTCAACCCATGGTATTTCATAGTTTATAACATTTGTCCCTAGATTAGCTTGCGTTGAATGTAAGGATTGAATAATAAAAGCATAAAACTACCATGAATTCAATGAACTATACCTCATGTTGCGGATCAGATGCAACAATATCTATGACGGTTTGATCATATAGGTCTTTCCAGCCCAAGATTTCCGTCAGATGTACTTGCTTAAGCCATTTAAACAATTCTTTGAATGCATTTAGGTTGTGGTGCTTGACGGCAACGTAAACCACAGTCTCACATTGACTTGTCAAGTCTTCAATGGATGATTTGCAAGCGCATAGGAATTCAGTCGGGAGCTCCTGCTCATTGTTTCCTTCTTTCCTGGCGACATAATGCAAAGGGGTGATCCCATATTGTCCTCGAACTCTGATCAAATTCGATTCAAGGGTCGTTAGTGCCCTCACGGTTTGATAATGCTCCTGTTGCAAAGCCAAGATAAATGGGGCTGTAACCTTCCGGATTCAGCTTCCGAGTGAACGACGGCTTCAAGATGGCTATCTCCATGGCCACTTGGGTTTTTCCGTAGGCTGCGGCAAGATGTAGTGAAGTATTTGGGAAGGGGTGCTTAGATACACGATCTAAGAGCTCCGGCTCCTCCACAATTAAGTTATGTAGCTCATCAACATTATCATTTGCTATTGCTTGTTGAAGCCGAGACTCCCTATCCCTTTTTTCTTCATTTTCGGCCAGACTCTTCTTGACCATCGTGTTACTAGGGAATTGTAGGAGCAGAAGAGGGGCTTTGCTCGGTGATATGATCGATGGAAGCAGCGAACTTGCAATCCTCCTCTGGGGTTTAATCCGAGCGAAGTGATTTTCGAGGCTCAACAATAGCATATATGATATTTGTGCCTCGTTGACTGGCAGAGAGTGACTATAAGGTCTTCTTAGCATGAGCATAGGATGAGTTTGACACATGTTGGCTATACTATATTACATTGTTTATGATATGGTGCATATTTTTTGATTTGTTGGAATATATGCAATGCCTGTTAAATGCCTGTTAAATGAGTGAATGCAATGCATACTCATTTTTAAAGCTGCATTATTCTTAGGTTGCTTTCATAGGAATAAATAAAGAGTGAATAAAGCTGAAAGCAAGATAATTAAAGGGAAGAAAAAGAAGAAGCAAAAAAGTGCCACTTACCTACCATTAACCCATCGAATCTTTCTCAGTAATAGAAAGTATTCACGCCTTACTTGTTATTGCTAATACCGAACTAAAGAAGATCATTTGCAGAAGTTAATAAAACATTTGAGGAGTTGATAGCACCAGACATCCTCCTCCATTTGAAACGAGTCCACTTACAAATCTAAGCACATGATTATCTCCTCAAGCTCATGGCCTTGCATCAGTTCTTCGATTCGATTCAATATATGGAGGCACATTCTCAACTCATTACTATGACCTTTTATTGAATAAAGATTTCAAGTTCAAGATTAACATGGAATTAGCTCGGTAAACGAAGCTCTTTAAATCATGGATGAACAACAAATTTGACCATCTATTTATAAACTCGTGTCATTGATGGGTTCTTCATCGCTAGCTCCTCTTTAATGTAATTGACAATTGAGCTTTCCATTGTCATAAATCAGATGGCTGCTGACAATAGTTCACTTGCTTTTTAATCTTAAAAATTTTAACCCAAAAGTGTCAACAATGCTCTTATGAATTGTAACTGCTTATTGCAAAACCGTTATGCAAAATTAGTTTACATCGCTACTAGCTTACTTTTTGGAGGAGTTAGTCATTTAAACTTAAAAATCTCATGTCCTATGACTATCGAAAGTCGACCGTAATTTGAAATTTTGAAACAACCTAAATGATGATGATTGACTCAAATAAGACCGTAACTTTGTTTTAGAGTTGGTTACTCAAGCTTCACAAATAAAATATTGGCAAATCATTTGAATCGTCAATTATTTTCAAAAGCGTTTGCTAACTATAACTAATTGATAAGCTCCTCAAAAAAATATATATCAGTAAATTATAGGAACAGTTGGTACTTTTGAAACATTCAAAAAATAAAATAAAATGGAAAGTGGACTCAAATAAGAATTGGTAATTACTTAGAAGAATCGATGACCTTAGCATGTCAGTCAGCTATGCAAATGAATCCTGGTAAATTATTTTATCAGTGATAATTTCAAATAATCAAATGCACGTTATTATGACTCAAATAAGAATTAGTAACGCAAGCTTCGCAAATAAATTCGTTAAGCCATTGAAAAAGATGGGTACGGTTTAAAAGTGTTGGTAACTTTGAACAAGTGTTAGTAACTTTAATCCATTGGTTAGCTAACGTAGATATATATATTGTTAAATTATTGGAATAGTTTGTACTTTTGAAACAATCAAATACACTTTAGTAAGTGAACCCAAATAAGACTGCTAATTTTGTATAAGTATGACTGATTTTAGCACATTTTTAAAATCCTAAAAAGAAGTCTTTAAATTATTGGAACAATTGGTAATTTGTGCAAAATAATCAAATTAGCATTGACAAACGATTGAAATTAAGTTAGTAATTTCTTATAAGAGTTTATAATTTAAGCTCAATGAATAAATGTAATTAAGTTATTAAGAGAACAGCTAATTTTGAAATATGTTGGTAGTTTCATATAAGAATTGGTAATTTAACCTAATGGTAAGTTCTAAAATAAATGTTGTGAACTATTGGAATAGTTGGTAATTTTGTGGCAATTAGATAAATATCAGTAAGTGGACTCATATAAGAGTAAGTATTTTCATATAGTAATTAGTAACATTATCAGTTGGTAAGCTGCACAAAGGAATGTCGGTAAAAATTATTGCAACAATTGGTAATTTTAAAACAATCAAATAAAAGTGATCAATTGACTCAAACAGTAGTTGTTAAGCTAAAATTAGTTGCTGATTTAATGAAAAAAATTGGCAAGCCACTTAAATGAAGGTGGGTAATTTTCAATAAAAGTTAGCACCTGATCATGCTGGTAAGTTATATAAATTAATATTGATCAATTACGAAAAAAAATAGTAATCTCGGAAGTATAAATAATTATTAGTATTCTTTTTAAAAACCGCCGATAAGTTAATAATATGTTAATGACTAAATAAGTATGTGTGTGTCTATATATATATCTCAATGATCAAACACCATTATGAAGAATAACGTCTCACGTTTTTCAAAATGTCGAAATTGTGATGACTACTTGGAAGACAAAAAAGCAAAGTGCTAAATTTGCTCTCACGTGAATGACGTTTATGTTATCATTACTTTATTCCGTTCTTTGTCGGGGGAAAAAAACAGAGAAAAAGGAGAGAAAAAGGAGATTTCTTGGAAACGCAAAGCACTTTGCATATTTGTATTTCATGCGAATTAGGTTCGGCGACAAAATATCTTTTATCATAGTCGTTATTTGATTCGAAAGAGGAAAAAGAATTTTCAGGCTATCCTAAAACTTGACATGCTAAAGGCATATGATAGGGTCGAATGGGACTTCCTAAAGAACTACCTCACCCAACTCGGTTTTCATGCAAAATGGGTTTGGTGGGTGATGCAGTGTATAACAACAGTTTCACTTAGCGTGAAGTTCAATGGTGAACCTCTACCCTACTTTCATCCAACTAGGGGCTTGAGACAAGGCGATCCCCTCTCGCCATACCTATTTATCTTGGTGGCAAATGTCCTATCTACACTTATTATTAAAGCAGTGGACATGGGCAATCTCAAAGGCATAACTTTAAATAGGTGGTGTCCTACTCTATCTCATCTCTTTTTCACTGATGATGCTATCTTTTTCTTAGACGGTAAACTACCGGAATGCCAGAATCTAGCCAACATTCTATACCAATATTGTCAAGCTACAGGACAAGAAGTGAACCGCAACAAATCGGGTATCTTTTTTAGCAAAGCTTATCCCCACAGCCTTTAGGTAGGGGTGAGCGGTTCCCGGTTCCGGTTCGGTTCCGTCTGGAACCTCGGAACCTACGGCATGGGTTCCTCAATTTTTGGAACCCGGAACCTACCCGTCAAAACCGAGAACCCGGAACCTACCCCCGTCACAGTTCCGGGTCGGTTCCAGTTCCAACAGGTTCTTTTTTTTTTTTTTTTTTTTTTTTCATTTTTGTAATGAGCGCAAATATCCGAAAGCCGAAATAATTCAATAGTTGGCCCTCCATTTTTCGGTACCCGCCAATACAAAGCAATGTGAATCTTTTACATTCGAATAGACAACTAAATTCATAGTTCTTCATTGTCTAATGTATAATTTGGTGATTCAATGTCGCAGAAACTTTAAAGGTGTTGGCAGTTGTTGGAGCATGAAAACAATAGCTGAATAAGTGAAAAAGAAGGAAGAAATGAAATAACAGAGAATACGGAGTTGGGTCAATTTAAGTCGGCATGCGAGTTAGGACAGCATTTACCAATAGCCATATCTAAAAGTTTTGAAAAATTAATGAAAGAATGAACTGATATAAAAGAAAGAAGCGGATATGTCTCCCCATTTTCTTCCCTGGGGTATCTACATTAGCCTTACGATACGGGGTGACAGAAAAACAAGATCATGCTACCATATATCCAAGCTCATCTGTTCTTGGCTTCGTGCTTAGCAAAGAGCACTAAAGGACACCGTCACTTCTAATGCTTTTGAAGTATAGATTTGGTTATTTCAAGACACAACCAGCAGCAGTATATCCTCAACTTCCTATACAAATAATGGTGTTTCCCTTGCTAATACCAATTTAAGCAAAACTTCCACAACCCACCACCCATATGAACAACTTAACAAACGATATGCACCAATCGCACATCATAAACAGCCCCTCCTAAAGGCAAACGATTCTTTAAATGCTAAAAACAGATATTATCCACGTGTCAAGAAGAAACAAGAAGGTTCATTTATCTAGTCTTTCACACCCTTGCTCAGCCTTACGCATGATATTAAATTCATCTCTTCCAGTGTCGGAATTAACGTAATCTAAGTTCCTCAAGAAGGAGCTCGACCTCTCCCCACAGTGACGCCGATGTTGGCAAAGATTCGGGAGCAGCAAAGCCTCATGAGGACGTATGAGATCACGGTGAAGAAGATGGAGGCCGAGGCGGAGCGCAAGGAGTCGGAGATCTCCGCGCCGAGAAGGAAGCTCGACGAGCTTGTCTCCGAGAACCGGTCGTCGGAGAAGAAGCTCAACAAGAGCGGCGTCTCGCCCCCGTTCGACGGCTTCAAGCTCGCGTCGTTGAGCCCGACCCACTTCGCCCAAGTCCTCCACTACACCTTACGATCCGTGAGGCACTTCGCGAAAGCCATGCTCGCGAGATGGAGGCGGCAAACCGGAACCTCGACGAGGCCATCCGATTCATCGAGCCGCGAGCGAGGTTCGCGAAGCCCGGCCACCGGCACTTCGCCATTGAATCGTTCGTGGCCAGATCGATCTTCGAGGGAGGTCCGGTGACGGCGAGCACGCGGCGACGGCGACGGCGACGAAGACACGAGTCTCACGGCACCAACGGCGGCACGGACGGCGCGGCGAAGATGGCGGCGGTCGCGGCTCAACCCACGGCCAAGGGGGAAGAGCTCGGCTCAGCGGAGGCGGTGGCGGTTCGAAGCAACGACGGCCCGGACGGCCGGCGAGCGGCGGCAAGAGGTGGTGATGGTGGCTTGGAGACGGCGGCGGCGGCTCACGGTGGCGAGGGGTAACGCGGACGGTGCGACAGCTCGTCGGGCTCAACGGCGAGACGGCTCGTCGGTGGGTGGTGGTGGTTCGATGGCCAAGAGATGGTGGTGAGTAGGGCGTGGGGCGGCGGTGTGGTGGTGGGTGAAGCAAAGCAGCCAGCAAGAGGAAGAAGAAGAAGAAGGAAGAAGAAGAAGAAGAAGAAGAAGGGGTGGGGTTTCGGCCGAGAGAGAGGGGGAAAGAGAAGAGAGAGAGAAGAAAAGAAAAAGTTGGGGGGCAAGAAGTGACGTGAGGAGTGAAAAGTGGAGAAAAGAAAGAGAGAGAGAAAGAAAGAGGAAGGGGGAAAGAATCGCAGAGGGGGAAATCATGTGGGGAAGCTAGGTTTTTTTTTTAGAATTATGACCGGTTCGGTTCGGTTCCGGTTCCTATGGGAACGGGAACCGGAACCGGAACCGGAATTGCCGGTTCCCGGAAAAAAGGAACCGGGAACCGGAACCGGTGTCTTTGGAACCGGAACCGAACCCGACCCTCCGGTTCGGTTCCCGGTTCCCGGTTCTACCCGGGAACCGTGCTCACCCCTACCTTTAGGTGAATCTGGCTAGCGAACTACGTGTCCCTGTGTTGGCCAAAACTGGTAAATATCTTGGTATACCGTCGGACTTGGGGAAATCTAAAAGAGAGATGTTTGCATGGATCCCGGGAAGGGTGAACTCTAAGCTGGAGGGTTGGAAGGAACATCTAATCTCAAAGGGCGGCAAGGAAATACTACTTAACACAGTCGTCCAGGCAATCCCGCAATATGCCATGTCCATATTTAAAATTCCTCTGTCTCTATGTAAGTCTATTGAACAAAAAATTGCCAGGTTCTGGTGACAGCAAAATTGTGGTAAATCTGGTATTCACTGGAAGAAGTGGGATACTCTTAAGGATAGAAAGGACCATGGGGGACTAGGTTTCCGGGATCTCATTTCTTTCAACAAAGCCCTACTGGGTAAACAAGCTTGGCATATAACTCAAGCACCCCTTACTTTATGGGGCAGACTTTTTAAAGGCCTATATTTCCATTCTACAGATTTCTTGAAGGCTGTTAAAGGGTCTAGACCCTCATGGGGGTGGCAAAGTTTATTGCTAGGTCGGGATTCTATATTACACAATCTCCAATGGTCGGTAGGAGATGGCCAACGGATCAACATTAGAGAGGATAAGTGGCTTTCTAGTGGTATTATAGGCGGGCCAGCCCCTAGAGGAGAAGCAACGAGTGTGGCTGACTTTATATTTCCAACCCATAATGCATGGAACGAACCCCTCCTTCGAAAAAGCTTTGATGATTGGACTGTAAGTGAAATACTTTCTTTACAGATTCGGCCTCCTCACACTACTGATAAGCTTATTTGGAAAGGGCAACTAAATGGACAGTACACGGTGAAGAGTGGTTATAACTCTATAAAAGCTCATACGCACAAAGACATATCTAATACTGCTTCTTCATCTTACCAACCACCCAGAAAGCTATGGCATTACATTTGGCATATGCAGGGTTCCCCCAAGCTCCGCATATTCATGTGGTCACTTTGCCAAAATGCCTTGCCTACAAAGGAGAATCTTTTTCACAGACATGTCATCTCAGACCCAATTTGCCAGATGTGCACAGATCAGGTACCGGAAACTACTGAACACATATTCCTCTCATAAACTAGGATGACAGCTCTATGGTCTCATCCACAAGTCAATTTAGCATCTCGCCTTTGTAGCTCTACCATAATCGACAAATGCCTTGCAGATTTAATTGAAAACAGCAATGACTTACTTGTTTTGGAGATAGTGGCTTCTCTTACGTGGCAAATCTGGAAGAGTAGACACAACTTCATTTTTCGCCAACAATGCCCAAATATTGAGCAGGTGGTGCAATCGGCTCTTGCAAATGCCAGATCAGCCCGCCTCTGCAACAGGGCGCCCGTGAAACCGAGGCTGCAACAACCAGATCTTGATCAGCTGTGGCGCCCACCGGAGCTGGGAGTTATTAAAATCAACATAGATGGCGCTTACCCGATCTTGCAAAACGAAGGAGCTGTAGCCTACGTGTGCTGCGACTCTGTTGGCCACCTGCTTGATGGTTTCACCAGCACCATTAACGCATCTTCGGCACTAGAAATAGAGACACAAGCTTTGATTCTTACCGTTAAGTTTCTACTGCAGAAAGGGATGAACTATGATCGTCTGCTGCTGGAGTCTGACTGTTTGGTGATGGTGGATGTTGTGAGAAACCCTACTTTGATCCCCTGGCAATAGCGAGCGCTGTTCGAAGAAGCTATGGCGTACTTGCCCTGTTTTCCCTTTCTTCACATCCAAAACTGTAAACGGGCTGCCAATTTCATTGCCGATTGGGTTGCTAAGTCCCATAGGCTTTCTTTGCTCCCCTCAAATTGGGCTGTCTGTCCTTCTACCCACCTCTTGGATCTTTTGTATTATGAAGCTTTGTACAGTGGTTGTTCATCTGGGAGTTAATATATAATACCACTGTTTTCGACCAAAAAAAAAAGTCGTTATTTGATTTTTATTAAAGAAGACAAATTTTGTGACGACTCCGAATAGGAAATTTCACAGTTAGACAAGAAAAATGATAACTCTCTTTTGGATAAAATTGATAACTTTACTTTGAACAGAACTCTACATAAACAAATCATGCTAGAATTTAATCAATGATAAAGCTTGATAAATACAACCACATCAACGATTTGAACATAAACAAACTATGCTAGAATTTAATCGATAACAAAGCTTGAGAAAGTAAAGGTGTAATGTTGGAATTTAATTAATGACAAGACCCCCAAGATAAAGATGTATGTCAAAATTTAATTGATGATGGGGATTTGGAAATTACAATTAAAAGACACATCAAAATTTAATAAACAACTCAAATTTGGAAACTAAAACTACAATGCAAGATAGTAAAAATAACTAAAATATAATATATTTGTTTGTTTGTGCATTGGGGGGCCTCTAGTAGGCTAATTGTTGTATTTTTAGTGATTATGTCATAATTGTGATATCCCGAAATTTGATGCTATTTTGAAATATATAAAATGATTATTTCATCGATGCACTTATGGTTATTTTACTATGAACTGATCACTTACGAGTTAACTAATCTATTGGGTGATGCCGTAAATGATTAAAACGCGAAAGACTAGAAAATTCGATCAGGGATCGACTGCTTGACTATAAGGATCGACAAAGGTCAATACTATACTGTTATAAATTAGTTAGCAAACGGATATAAATCGATTCGACGGAAGTATGTAGTCGGTTCGTGGGTGATCTCGCACGATTACGATAATCGTGTCGAATAACGATAAATCGATTTTTAATATTGATCTTATATTTAGAGTATGTAATTGAACTCTCATGATTACATAACAATCGAGGGTCGTCTATGATTTGAAAATGCACAAACGTGGATTAATGCAAATAAAAAAATGCAAACAAAAAAATGCAAATTAAAAAATAAATGCACTTAAAATTATATGCTATGCAATTAATATTTTTTCAGGGATAAAATTAACCCTAATTTTTAATGCGATAAATGACTAAACAGGTCGCCAAAATTTAGGTGTCAACAGTCTATTAGCTCGTGGTAAGCATCGTCGATTGGGGCTTAATATTATTGTGTAAATGTATCGAGATTTATTACCAATTCGGGCGAATTGCAACGGTATCAAAACATCTCAACTTTTAGTTTCACCGCACCAATCTAACTATTGTCGCATAACAACTTAACCGATTCGTATCTTTTACACCACCTAAACATACGATATTATGTCGTATTTGGGCTCCTTCTGTTCCGCGTTTTGTCTCAGTTATGTTCATCTACAAAATTATTGAAATTGAAACGACGTGAGAATCAAATCAATAATTCATACAAAGACGAGATTGATGAATGCATGCTTAGTTGACCTTACCAACCCTTGCACTTGTTGGAGTATCAACCCGTGCCAATTATGAAAAAATATATAAATGCATACAAGGGTATTTAAATGAATTATTTGGTTTATATAATTGAAACTAAATATTTACTTAAATTTCAATTTTTGGTGCCCCTCTCTCGAGAAAATATTGGGTGCATTTTAATAAGCTTGCTGGCTGGGTGGGGGTGAGTGGTGCTCAACATATATTTGACAGGTTAGATTCTTAGAAAATCTACATACTTGTAGGCTCCATTTATTTTGTAGAAAATAACTTCTAGAAAAACATTTTCTGGATTTTCTGGCACTTGTTTCACTGAAAATGAACTGAGGGGGAAAGCAATTTCCATTGAGAGAAAAAAAAGTCTTATAAAATAGGGAAAATGTTTTTCACTTTTCAATTGAAAAATTATTTTCCTCACTCACTCTCTCTTATCTCATACTCAGATCGCGACCAGGCTGAAGAAAAAGAAAAGGTGGGAAAAAATAAAAGGAACAAAATAAAAATAAAAAGATAAAAGTAGAAAGAAAATAATAAAAAATAAAAATAATTAAAATTTTGATTTTTAAATAAAAATAATTAAAATTTTGATTTTTAAATAAAAATAATTAAAATTGTATTTTTTTAAATAATTAAATTGAATTTTCCATACCAAAAGCAAAAAATATTTTTCTAATTCTTTTGCAAATTTCAGTCAAATACCAAAAATAAGGTTATTTTCCTAGAAAATGACTTATTGGAAAATGTTTTCCAAGAGTACCACATTTTCTGCGAAATGAATTAAGCCGTAATTTTAGATGCCTCACTTGCTTTCCCACTTTTTCCTCTTCCACTTCTTGTGGTGTTTTGCAAGAATTGCATGACACGATTTATCGAGAAGGAAAAACTCTACTATGTCAGGGCTCATATGTTGAAGTCGAACTGTTAAGTACTGTGTGGTATATATTTTTTTGTAAAATCTAGATAACATTTAATACTCTAGTGCCTCAGATGAATTTTATCTAGAAATATTTTAGATGGAATGTTATTTGTAGTGGAGATATATATGGTGGCATGTTATATTGGGATTTCAATTTGATGTTGATAGTCAACCTATATATTGAGACATGGCATGATGTGCATGTGTACGAATTGACTCTGTTTTGGGGCTAATTGTAGTTAATATGCTTTTTGAGACTTAAACAGAGCGAATTGATTTTTGGGGCTAAATAATAGTGGATATCGTTTTCGTGCCCCACCGCCCGACAAAGAGCGATTGTAAGATCTTCTTGATATAAGCATATGATGAGTTCAACATGTGCTGCCTATACTACAATGCATTGTTTATGACATGATGCGTATGATTTGTTGGAATATATGCAATGCTTGTGAAATGAGTTAACGCAGGCATGATCGGTTTTAAAGCCGCAATATTTTTTTACTTGATCCCATAAAAACGGTGATTTTGCTCATAGGGGAGTTCTCTTTCTCCTGTCAATTCCCTTTTTTCCTTTTTTTTTTATTTCTCCATGTAAATAAAGAGCAAATAAAGCTTAAAGCAAAATACATAAGGGAAAAAAAAAGTGCCACACCTTACTTGTTATTGCTAATCCCAATCTAAAGAATATAATTTTCAGAATGCAATCATACATTAGAGGAGTTAATAGCACCGGACCTGCTTTCTCCTTTATTTGAATGTGTCCACTTAAGAATAATATGTTTTCTCAAACTAGGCACTTCAGAGGATGATCACCGTACTTTTCCATTTGTATTTTCCCTTTCGATTTTAAAAGTCACTCCGGCTTAAAGTTTTATAATGTTTGCATTCTTATGGCCCTTTAGTGTCAAACATTGAGAAGTGGATGAAAAGTCCAAGCCCAAAGTACAAGGATGAACAAAAAACCAGCAAATCAACCCTATATCTGAAGATTCATCTCATGTTTGGCTATTTGTTAAAATTGTTAAAAGCAGTTCGACAGGTGTTCTTAAGGATAGATCATATGAGAAATTGCCACCAATTGACCCGAAGGTTTACATACGCCTTTTTCTTTGACTAGGACTCTTGCATGCATTTTGAAGAAAAAGATGACTCTTCCAAGTTGGCCAATTCCCACTGAGTAATAGCTCGATATCTAGGCATTTCATTTAGGGTTAATACCCTAAAAAACCCAAAACTGATACACTTGTGACAAATTTACCCCAAACTATTTTTTTGACCACCAAAAACCCCAAACTGGTACATATGTGACAGATCTACCCTCCGTTAGCTTCCGTTCGATTTTTTCGTTAATTTTGCTGACGTGGTTGCTGACGTGGCAAGCCATGTGGAAATTTATAAGTTTAATACCATTAAAAACCCCAAACTGATATATTTATGACAAATTTACCCCAAACTGGTATATTTACGACAAATTTACCCTAAATTAATTTTTTCGATAATAAAAAACCTAAATCGGTACACGTGCGGCACATTTACCCTCTTTCAATTTTCCCAAATTTGACCGAGTTGTGATATCCAATCAATTTTATTTTATGGATTACTCTAACATTGCCTCCATATCATTAATACTTGATTTTTTTTTTTTTTTTTTATTGGAATCATTATTAGAAAACTATTCAAAGGCTACCAAATGTGCACTTCATTCTTGTGCCGAGAAGATGCCCATTAACTAAAAGATGGACAGATCGCTTGCGCACATATACAAAAGAATCACACTCAAAGCACACCTAAAATTAGCGACAAACATAAGTGATTTTGGTTCTGGCATTTCAACGAGCATGTGATGTACGAGTCACTCATACCATTCACATGCAAGTTCCATGTTAAAATTTTGACACACTTACGATTCAAGGTAGGAAAGACTATGTAACACTAATAAGGACATAGACTAACACGAATGACCAGCAAAGCAAGAGTTATGTAAGCGTACAAACAGATTGCGGACAAGTAGTAAACCATGTGGGGCTGAGACATATAAACATAAAGCCAAGTTTGTCACAAACCAAAAACGAGTGAAGCAACCACAATATGTGCACTTCTTTTGTATATGTGCGCAAGCAATCTATCCATCTTTTAGTTAATGGGCATCCTCTCGGCACAAGAATGAAGTGCACATTTGGTAGTCTTTGAATATTTTCTAATAATGATTCCAATAAAAAGAAAAAAAATCAAGTATTAATGATATGGAGGCAATGTTAGAGTAATCCGGAAAATAAAATTGATTGGACATCACAACTCAGTCAAATTTGGGAAAATTGAAAGATAATAAATGTGCCGCACGTGTACCAATTTAGGTTTTTTATGATCGAAAAAATTAATTTAGAGTAAATTTGTCGTAAATATATCAACTTGGGGTAAATTTGTCATAAATATACCAGTTTGGGGTAAATTTGTCATAAATATACCAGTTTGGGGTAAATTTGTCATAAATATACCAGTTTGGGGTAAATTTGTCATAAATATACCAGTTTGGGGTTTTTAATGGTATTAAACTTATGAATTTCCACATGGCTTGCCACGTCAGCAAAATTAACGGAAAAATCGAACGGAAGCTAACGGAGGGTAGATCTGTCACATATGTACCAGTTTGGGGTTTTTTAGGGTATTAACCCTTTCATTTAACAAAAGTTAGGTGAAAAAATTAGGCATTTCACCTAAAAAGTTATTCAAATCATATCTTGAAGTAAATGTGGAGAGTAAATTGACATATGCTCATCAAGTTTAATAAGAATGTGAAATCTTGTCATAGAAAGGAAATTGTTTTACTTTGTCCACAAATTTAAACTACTCTAGAACAAAAGTGATGTACATGCTCGTATTTAACTGCATTCAGCATATTTATACTAAAAGTATCTGCACAACCAAATGATTATTTCATATTTTCGTTCGACTGTGCTATATGCAGTAAACTAAATCAATACCAAAAAGTATCCAAGAACGTCATAAAGAAGTTGCCGCAAAATGTGATTCATTGTCGACATAAGAAAGTGACATCCTAGCTTCCATTGTGTGTGTGTGTGTGTGAGAGAGAGAGAGAGAGAGAGGGGACCACAAAGCAAAAAAGCCGAGACTTGAAAAGCCTTCAAATATGAAGTGAAATGCAGATAGCGTGTAGAGCAATTAAAAAACAAAAAAAAATTGATGGATTCATCTCTCAATTTGGTTGGGATTTTCTTAAAGCCAGAAATTTAGATTGATTCTGCAGATATGGTTCTAGATTCCAAGAAGATTTTAACACGTATGCTTAATAAGATAACCTAACATTTCAAAAACCCGAGATGGAGCTTTTTTTTTTTTTCCTAATAAAGGGAAAATGATGTGGGATGCCTTAAGAACATATTTACTTTTTAAATGAGTGTTGAACACCTGAATGCCAAAATTTGGCACAGAGGGACACTTAAGTGCCAAAAGTTAATAAAGTGACTCTTAAGTGCCAAAATCGGAGCAAAATAGATTATTTATATGCCAATCCGATCAAAATCCGGCCAAAATGCTGACGTGGTGATTTTCCGACGAGGTAAGTGAAAAACGATGTCATTTTGCACATTGACATTACTAAAGAAAAGCAAAAACGACGTTGTTTTGTTTTTCGACGTGGTAAATAATTAATATAAAATTTAATTTAATTAAATTATAAAAATAAATTATTATTATTATTATTATTATTATTATTATTATTATTATTATTGTTTTATGACGTTGTTTTGCACGTTGACTGACTAAACAAAAGCAAAAACGATGTTGTTTTGTTTTTCGATGTGGTAAATAATTAATATAAAAATTAATAAAATTAAATTATAAAAATAAATAATTATTATTATTTTAAAAAAATTTAAAAAGGCGTGGCGGCCCTTGGCCCAGCCCGGCAAGAGCTGCCGACCCTCGCCGGACTAGGGGGGGGCACGACCCTCGCCCTAGATTTGGGCGAGCTCAAGATCCGGGCGAGGGCTTGTTGGCCCTTGCCGTCGCGTTGGCTGGGTCTCGGCCCCTACCATTGCCGGCCCTTTCCAGTGATGGCGGGGAGGTGGCAGAGACAACTTAGCCCTCAACCATTGCCTCTTCTTCCCCCCCCCTCCTCTTAAATTATTATTATTTATTTTTATAATTTAATTTAATTAATTTTATATTAAAATTTGAATTCGCCTAAAAACGACGTCGTTTTTGCCTTTTGTTTGTTGAGTCAGCAATCCGACGAGCCACGTAGATGAAAAAATAATAAAAATTAGCACGTAGGATTTCCAGTGAGATTCGCTGGAGATGACACTTAAGTGTCCCACGTTTAAAAAAAAGTTGCACTTAAGTATCCCACTTTTCAAAAATAGTGGCATTTAAATATCACTTTCCTAACTTTTGGCACTTAAATGTTCCTTCGTGCCAAGTTTTGACACTTGGGGTGTACTTCTTCTTTTTTAAATTGATAAATTTAGGATAACGAAATCTAATGTTTCCTTCTATAATTAAGTTTGTTTAGAATATTCATTTAGTTTATGACATATTAATTTATTTTTTATTATTTTAACTTTTTAAATGAGTTGATAAATTTTATTTTTTTAATTGGAAGATACCCTAGGGTCTATTTTTTCTTTTTCTTTTTTCAGGTTTACCTTGGCACTTTCAGTATTTCTTTTTCCGTCACTTTATCTAGCAATTATTTTTAGAGAAAGGGTAGCAACAATATTAATTTATTATGTTGTATAGGATTATGCAGCTCACCTCTTTCTATAAATAAAAACGTAAAGAGATCTTGTGTGCTTTTCGTGCGTGTACGCTTCAGGCATTCATGTTTGTGAATTGCAACTCAATGCTTTTTGTTTCTACTGCATTGAAGTTGAATTAGGAGAAAAAGCTATTTCAAGTCTCGACTCCAAGCAAGACTTAAGGCCACTCGGGATCAAGGAACAAATAGATGAATCCATTACAAGCACCTAACAAGAAACATCTAGTTCTTGCAAACCTCAAGACTAGAGACATAGATTATATTGCATCGGCAAGAAAAATACTTAAAAAGAGTAAATAATACTTGCAAACTATTTCCGATTCTTCAATTCTTGGGAGTAGACGACTTGTCTCACCGTGGCACCGATTCCGCTTATGAATCGGTTGTGCTTAGACCACAAGCCCAAGGGACCACCAGCCCAACACCCAGCAAGCTCATATAAAATCCAGTTATAAAATATCCTGCGACCTCATCAGGTTTCGGGTATTCGATTATAAGGCTAAAAAAGTAGGCAGCACCGACAGATAACGTCAACAAATAAACCATGATAGTGTGGGAAAATAGGGGAATAGCGGTGATCCAGATTGTGATTATGGAGGTCATGAAACCCCTACTGTTGAGGGCCGTGAATTGGTATAAATTTGAGCCGCTCAGAATTTTCGTTTCCGGCTTTATCTGGTTTTTCAACAGCAGTGCCACTGGAATTGGCAGCAATGACAGTGGAATTGGCTAGGGGATTTGAAGAGTTATCCTGCCAGTATCCCCAGGGGGAGTGAACGCAGCTTGGAAAGTGGCAGTCGCAATTAAGGTAGCCACTACAACATTTATGTCACGAGCGAATTCATCTCAGAGGCCAAACCAAAATGTGAACTTCTCATAGCGAGTTAGTTCCATGGTTGGAAAACTGTGACAGAGAGAGGTTGGGAATAGGAGCTCTTGCTGCATGCGCTGCACGGTGAAACCTATTCGCAAGATCTTGATCGCCACTAGGATTCGCTTGGAAGATCTCTAGAGCGCGTCTCATGCTGGAAGTCCCTCGCGTTTACTTTGATATACCCAATTAACAACTTGATGATTTGGAAGAAATGTAAAGAGCACAAAATGAAGTATATACCCCTTCAATTTCAATCAATGCTTTGTCAGTAGCTTTACCATTGTGCACAAAGTGAGCTCATGACATATAAGTGTGAGTGATACTTATTGATGCAATGACCAATGTATCGGGAACAAGTTTACCAAACCTTATTTATGAAATGCAATAATTTTACCCCATGTATGTAATGAAGTTCCAAATGTTTTTAAAAAGTGTGATTTAGTCTTCTCACTTGAAATTACTTACATGATAGCTAAGAATTAAGAGTGATCGGTTCTCAGTCCAATCCCATCCAAGAATTGGGAACTAACCGAAGGGACCACTTCCCAATTTTTGGAACCAAGTCCGATTCGAATGCCTGTTAATCTAGTGGAACCGGTCATTTTAAGGACTTCACTTTGCAAAAGTAAATAAGCATGTCTAGAACATATCCATAATATTCTCATCTCAATATGAACACTTTGAACTAGTGTAAAACAAAATCTCACGTTACTTAAATAGATTTCCCTCACAAATGAGAATCTTACCTATATCACTTTTATCTAAACTAGATTCTAATAAATAAAATTACTCTAATTGAAAGCATAATTTGGTCAAACCTGCCCCAATGTGAGTTTAGCTAAAGAGGAGGCGTGAGCGTCGTGGGCGAATTTGGAAAGACCGAAAGAGGAGAGCAAGAGGAGGTGTGTGTGATGGATTTTAGATTATTAGGTTTACATTTTAGAAATAAATAAAAATAAAAATAATTGGCCCGAGCGGAGCTGGGCGAACCCATTCAATCCGATTCCCCCTTTGGAACTAGGAATCGAATTGCCTAGACACTGGTTCCACTTTTAGGAATTGCTTATATGAGTTATAACATAGGTGAATTCATAAAATTGCCAACTCAAATGACTATAATGTTTCATAAAAGTTTAGGACTTGATCAAGTCAATTGAAAGATTTATAACTCAATTGCATTTTGTACATAAGTTCTTTTCTATGAAAAGAAAGACTAATTTAGACAGGTGTACTCATATCCTTTATGCATGAGAAACAACCGATTCGGGAGTAATTTTCCTGTTCACAAAGTGAGTATTTTACAGTTGTGTCGGATTGTCCCTGTTAGCTTCCATTTTACTAGCTTCTATACCGTATAATATATTCAAATGATAGACTGATCACGAAAAAAGCAAAGAGATTTTTTAGGAAAAACAAAATAATAGAAAATTGATGAATTGAGTTATTATTGTGTAAGGTAAGAGTGTATTATGATGGAAAGAGTTGGAAGAAAAGTATTCATCCAAAACCATCAAAAACTAAGTTTTATAGGGGGTTCAAAGAGAAACAATCTTAATGATACTTTTCTCTCCACTAAATAAACAATAAGCAAGGTTTTCCTTGTATCCCTCCTTTCTTTTCCTTCCTTTCTCCTTATATCCTCCAACCAAAGCATTGTTAAGGACAATTAAATTGAACTCGAATCAGAAGTATCACTAGCTTAAAATAGTTTCGCCACTAGCAGTTTTTGAAATGAAACTGTCGACTTGTTTTGATAAAACTGAAAAATAAGCATGAACGTCCTTTTAAGCTCTAAAAATAGAAAATAAACAAAATTATTTGATAATAATTTAAAATGCATCACTAATTATGGTTATTTTCTTACGAAACTTGGAATTGTGATTACTATTGATAGTTTTAAAGATCGATCCTTATTTGAATCTTATAATTAGGTGCCTGCGTCTTCCTCTGCCTCTTTGCGTTCGGATACCATTTCGTCCTTATCGAGTTAGGATTTTTCCTTCCCTATTAATCGTAGATTAAATTGCCCTTCGATTCGTTTCACTGATGGTAAAGTCACCTCATGCAATTCGGTCAGTTCATTTCTTCTTTGTTTTATGCTAGACAATAATCCCGGCGCTTACTTTTTCAAAGTTAATATTGCCTAATATGGTAGAAAAATAGATATATATTATTTGTCCAACCATATTTGTACTTCCTTGTAAATAAGTCAATTTATTTTGCCAATTATACCGTACACATTCTAATGTACAAATTCTACAATCCCGTCTGATTTATTTATACCAATCCATATTCTTTGAAGGCAAAATTTATTTTTGGGATGATGAACTTATTCACTCATTCCAACCACGTGAAGTCTTTTTTGTTATATTTTTATGGGATGGTGGGCATTTCACAAGAGAGTAAAAGGGCATTGTGTAGATCAATATAATGATTGTCACAGGACTCGATCAGGAGTTAAAAGGACAAGCTCGACAAATTGTGAACTTTTATTGCATGTGAATTCAATATTTAACTATTTTTGTTCTAGATAAATATTACAATATTATGGTTTTTTTTTTTTTTCATAGAGAGAGAGTTGAAGTCACAAAATATCTATGAGATTTTATGGAATGATGCTAATTTTTCTAAAAGCTTAAATTATTACATGAACGTGTTATGTAATATTTAAATATTCTAAAACTCCACTATATGAAGGCATGTTTTAATATTTAAATATTTTAACACTCCTCCACACGTGTAAGTTGGATTTTGGCCTTAGCCTATGCTCGAATACTATATAAGATTTTATGAAACCATTGCCAATTATTCTAAAAATTTAAACTATTAGATGTAGGTGTTGTTTAATATTTAAATATTTTAACAATATCGTGATAAATATATTAGTGATCATAATTGATTTACGAAAGGATGTGTTATATTTTTTTTCTTGTGGAGGCCTCAATACGGTCCGATTATCATAATATTCATCTATAACATATCACATCACTTGATAAATCATTTTTGTAATCATTTTCTAGTTTTTCCACTGGATCATTCCTAGCAAACAAATTTATGACACTTCTACGGTTTACAATACCATGCTATACAACATCAATTGTCACTGATCAAGTAGACGCTTATCGACAAATGTAAAATACCATATGATATGTTGTTATGCAAAGTGTAGTTCAAAGCTCTTCTGTCTCAGCGTTTCTAAATCCATGTGCTTTCAACCCCTGCTATTTCATTATCATAACAATTGTTCCTGGATTAGATTATTTCAAATGCAAGGATCAAACAATAAAAGCAAGAACATCCACAAAATCATAAAACCATACCTCGGGCTGCCCTTTGAACACAGCAATAAGTAAGATAGTGTTACCATATTTGTCTTTCCACTTCAAGATTTTAGTCAGATCAACTCGCCTAAGCCATTCAAGCAAAACCTTGAATGCTCTAAGGTTGTGGTTCTTGACAGCAACATGAATCGTAGTCCTGCATCAGCTTGTCAAATCTTTGATGGAAGAGCAAGTGCATAGGAACTCAGCTAGGAGCTCTAGCTCTCTATCTCCTTCTCTCGTAGCCACTTAGTGCAAAGGGGTGATCCCACATCGTCCTCAGACTTAGATCAACTTGGGATCGAGTGTCACCAATGCCCTCACAGTGCGATAATCGCCATGTTGTACAGCCAAGTGCATGGGACTGTAACCCTCTAGATTCAACTGCCTAGTGAACGACGGCTTTAAGATGGCCATCTCCCTGGCCACTTGTGTTTGCCCAGCGGCTGCAGCAATATGTAGAGGAGTATCTAGGAAAGGGTCCTTAGATGCACGATCCAAGTGTTTTGACTCCTTCACAATGAACCTATGGAGCTCACCAACATCGTCATTTTCTATTGCTTGCTGAAGCCAAGGGTCCATTGTTTGAGGAGGGACACATAGGAGAAGAGGTGTTTTGCTCATTGATGATAGCAGAAAGTAAGAGTAGCAAGCTTGCAAAGTCATAAATAGTACCGTAGTCAACCAAAATATAATTTAGTGACTCATTGTTTATGATTTATCCCGTTGGAACTACTCAATTATTTGGGTGGTCTTTCTTCCCGACTAGTTGAAGCCGTGAGGAGTAGCAGCTGAGGCTGTCTCGGTGCATCACAGCTGCAGCCACACTAGTACGCAATGTCGTGGCAATTACCTAAACCGTGTGGAGTATAAAATTCCGCTGATTGCTTTGCACTAACGGCGAACTCGACATCTGACTGGATTTTTTAAAAAGAAAAAAAAAATTCAAGTCCTCAAGCGGCCAAACCAAAATTTTAAGTCTTCAACTGACCAACTGCCCAAACCTAATGTCCTCTTTTTTACCCTTATCCCTATTACCGCCAAGAAGATCACACCCATATCCAAAAACCAGTGACTCAAAGGTGGGTTCTTCATCACTTGTTCCTCTTTAATATAATTGGCAATTGAGTTTTTATAATCATAAATCAAACGGCTGCGGTAATAGCTTTCTTGTTGTTAATTTTAAGGCTTTTGACCCAGAAGTTGCTGGAATGCTCTCGTGAATTATAATTACACATTGTAATTCCGTATTGCAAAATTAGATAACATACCTACTAGCTAATTTTGGGGAGCGTTTAAATATCTTATGTTAAATTCTCATGAGTATTAAAACTCGACCTTTAGTCATAAAAGACATATGATAAGTGTCGCGACCTACCATTCGGGGAAGGGAATAGGTTTAGGGATATTGTCTAAAGAATGAGCCTATGACCCATGATCAGGCACGGGCTCTCCCAAGTCCATACCTTGTGCAGCATTAGGATGTTTACAAAAATTTTGTAATAAAAAGTCGTCATTAGCCTATTGAGGTTGGCTAGGAACCAAGTGAGATATAATAGTGTACTTCACTTTCTACGCAAACTAGATAATCGAGGGTTGAGAACTTGATTACACTAATTAACTAATTAATGCCATTCCGGTATCTAATTTTGTTCATTTAAAAAAAAAAAAGATTTTTGTCAAGCGGTTTGGTTTAATTTTAGACCAATCCACTAATACGTGAAGTTTTCATGTAAGTGTGCAATAATTAAAATAACAATCAACAGCCAAGGAAATTGTTAAATAAATTGCATGGGAGAGCAAAGATTTAACACTAAGGAAAAAATAAATTTTAATCCTAACTAGACTAAAGAGAAGCCAAAATCAACGTATCAATATTACGCAATCAATGACATTTGTCTCTAAGGACAATTAAAACACTAAGGTAGAGCCCTAAGGGCTTGGTCAACCTTGAACACAATCATGTATGGACAAGCTTCTATAGCCTGAAATTCTATTTTTAAACATTTCGAGAGTTTTAATTTTCTTTGGAACTTTTTGGTTTTTAAATTTTTTTATGAATTTTCGACTTTTCCATATCTTCTAAAAACTTTATGAATTATTTTATTTTTTAATATTTTTCAAATTTTAATTTTCCTAGAAACTTCGATTTGGTTTTTTTTTTTTTTTAACATTTTTCTGAACATTCTATCTTTGCAATGACTTTCTCAAATTTCTAATTTTTCATTGATTTTCGAATTTTCTAGGTTTTTTTATTATTTCCTAAATTTCTAAAAACAATTTATCAATTTTTTTAATTTTTAATTTTTACTATTTTTCGAATTTATTTATTATTACACTCGGGGCAAGGGTTCAGATTGGGCTTACCCCATCCGACCATTGACCCACCCAAACCCGGATTCGACCTAGTCGGCTGAAAATATGAAGGGATATGTTCGGCGAAGTCCTAAAACTTGTCAAGAAATTGCAATTGAGTCCTAAAACTTACAAAAGTGCACTCAAGTCCTAGAACTTGTCAAGTTGGTTCAATTGAATCCTAAAGTGAACATCGTTAGCCTTTTCCATTAAAAATGCTGACATGGCATTTTAAATAATTGTTTATTTTCCACGAGGATTTTTTTAAATTAATTTTTATTCATTTTTAAAAAAATTAGATTTAAAAAATAAAAAAATTAGATTTATTCATTTTATCTTATTTTCACCAAAATAAATTTAGATTTTCTTTTTTAGTTTTTAATCTAATTTTTAAAGATTTTGAATTAAAAATAATTTTAAAAAGCCATTTGAAAAATAAAAAAATTCATTTCAAATATGACGTCGACACCACATCAGCAAATTCCGTTAATAAATCGACGGTGTTAACTTTATGACTCAATTAAACCAACTTGACAAGTTTTAGGACTTGATTACACTTTTTGTAAGTTTTAGGACTCAATTGCACTTTTTGATAAGTTTTAGGACTTCTCATGAACATATCCAAAATATGAAAGAAGATTTTCAATTTTTTTAATGATTTTTCTATTTTTCTTTCTTTTTCTCTTTTGTCTTCTTCTCTGTTTTGTCTTGCTCCCCTGTACCATCTTCTTCTTCAAGCCTTCTTCACCTACCGTCTCCCTCCATCTGTCTGCAATTTATTTCCAGAAACTAAGGGTTTGTTTGTTTATATTTCTTGTTTGTTTATGAACAAAATTTTTATTTTTTGTTCCGGGAATAAAAAAAGAACAGAAACGCGTTTGTTTGCGTTTTTGTTCCAAATCTATTTTTTTGTTTGTGGGAACAAAAAGAACAGAAACAAGAAACAAAAAAAAAAAGTTAATTTTTGTTTATGGAACAAAAACAAAAGAACAACTTTTCTCTCTCCTCTCTTTTCTTTTTCTTTTTTTTTCTTCTTCTTTTTTCTTTGGCTGGTCACCGGCCTCGGCCATGGTCGGCAATCGGCCGACGAGGGCCGGCAGCCTCGCCCAGCCACAGCGAGGCTCACCGGCCCCGGTGAGGCCGAGCCTCGCGCCGGGCGACGACACTCGGCCTCGCCTTGGCTGGGCAAGCTCGGCCTCACCGGGGCCGGCGAGCCTCACCGTGGTTGGGCAAGGCCACCGGCCCTCATTGGCCGGTCGTCGGCCATGACCGAGGTCGGCGACAGGGCCACAAGGAAGAAAAAAAGAAAAAGAAAAAAATGAAAAAAAAAAATATTAAAAAATTAGAAGAAACAAAAAAAGAACACAAATTTACCAAACATGTTTATGTTCTTTTTTTATTCCAGGAACAAGTTTACCAAACGTGTTCTTTTGTTCAAAAACTTTTCCCCAAAACAGAAATAGTTTTTCTATTTTTGTTCCCTAGAACAAAAAAAGGAACAGAGAAATACAAACAAACGCACCTTAAAACTCTCAACACCAACGCTTCTCTGGCCACCGACTGATATTCTACACCGGGCGTCAACGATGAACGTCCAGCTACAACACCTAATCTGGCCCACTGACTTGGCACAACGGCGCCGCCTCGATCAAGCCGAGCAAAATGCTCCGCCCTCGTCCTACCGATGGCGACTCATTGGCCACAAGAGCCACGGCCCGTGCCTCGGAACAAAAGAGATCTGTGGCCTTCGTGGGTCGCCACAAGAGCGGCCGCGCGTCGAGGGGCGTCGGCTACGTTTGGGAAGCTAAAAAAATTGCAGGAAAACCTCGACTAGGTAGGATGGTGCCTAGACGACTCGATTCCGGTTCAAAACAACGAAACAAGACTGGATCTCGTTCAAACATTTTACCGAACAGGTGGAGTGCTCTATCAAAAACGAAAGATTCTTGGCCCCAACGGGATCGGGATCTGCGTCAGGACTCTTGACAGCCAAATTAGGACATGCACGAGGACCTAACAAGAGACGGATGGTGGCCGGAGCTCGTGTGAACCGAACGGCCTTGAGCTCCCACCCGGTATGCCTGAAAATATGGCAAAAAGAGGGTTGGGGCTTACCGGTTTGGCTCAAGGATGCCGGCTAGAGGCTCCCTCGTTCTCAGCCCTCCGGACTCTTTCCGCTCTCCCAAAAAAATGCCCCCGCCCTTTAACGCCGCCTCCTCTCCTTTTCAGCTCTTACCCCCTTGTTTTTTTAGTGACGAGAGCTGCCTTTCGCAGACCCGCACCGCACGACATTCTCGGTTGAGCGTCGCGCGCAGCCTCGCGCTCGTCCGTCCTCGCCTCTGTCCTTCTGTCCTTTTCTTCCTGTCTGTCGCAAAGCAAGTGGCAAACAGCAGGGAAGGAGAAGAGGAGAGGAAAGGGCAATTAATTTCTAAGTAAAATAAGAAAAATATAGGTGTTAACAATAAGGAAAATGATAGTAAAAGAATTAACTACATAAAAACCTCACTTAGTGAACTCTTTCTACAAGATGGCGGCTTGGGTGCAATGAACAAAATTCCAGTGGTACCAACTTTACCGGTTCAAAATTATGGGGCAAGTACATGAGATGATTCTCATGCATACCATGAAGAGCCATTGTTGTGTTGAGGGAGCAGCACATTTCGGTAGCAGAGGAAACTACAACTTCAGGCTCTATATTAACTGAGCTGAAATAAATCAACATAAACTATTCAAGTAACATAAAAAGTTTTGTACACTTACGAGTTTTAGGCGGAGAAATTTGAAGCAACAGAAAATGGAAAGATGAACAAAAGAACCAAATTGATTCACTATGCCAAGAAATTAGAAAAATCAATTGATGGATCGGTCTTGCAATTTCGTTGGGATCTTTTCTCAAAGCAAGAAATCTAGATTGATTTTGCAGATAAGGTTCCAAATTTCAAGAGAATTTTAGCACATATGCTTTATTAGATAACCTGACATTTAAAAAAGCTCGGTATTCAGCTTCTTTTTTTTTTTCTAGTAAAGGGTGAATGATGTGAGACGCCTTAAATTTGGATTTATGTCTTTTACTCAATGAAGTTCGGATATTAAAGTCCGATATTTCATTCTTTAATGAAGTTCGCTTAGGATATTCACTTAGTATTAATATATCAAATTATTCTTTCTATTATTTTAAATTTTTAAATGAGTTAGAGAGGTGGGGAGCTCGATTCCCCATCTTCTGAGAGGTGAGGATGGGGATTTTTAGGATGTGAATGATAACTATTTCGTTTCTCTATTTTTATATTTTTTTTGTTCCTAGAAACATGTTTGAAATAGAAATTCGTTAGGTAACGCAACTTTATTTTCCTATTTCTAGGACAAATTTTTAGTCTAGAAATCGGTTTGGAACAAAAATGAGAAGTAAAAATTTTGTACTTTTCGCCTTCGCCACTAGTTTGCTCGCCTCTTGTTGCCACCGCTAATTGGCCCACCACCATCCACCTCCCACTACCCATTGGTTGCCTCCCACCACCAACCACTCGAGAGGGAGATATTTAAGAAAGTCTATTGAATGAATTTCTATTATGAGAACAAAAATTTTATGTCATTATCAAGTATATATTTTTGCTCAAAAACTCCTCTAGGGAATGGAAATCGAAAAATCTATTTCTAGCTAGAAATAGAGCCTAAGAATAAAATGGTTATCATTCACGTCCTTAGTTTTAGGTGTGAGATTTAACTCTCATCTTCTACAAAGAGACAACGTAAAAGTTTGAGAGTAAGTTAAGAGTTGAAGTAGGATAAACCAAAAAAAAAAAAACAGAAAAAAAAGTTGACATAATTTATTTTTTTATTGGAAGATACCATGGGATCTAGTTGATTTTTTAGGTTTCGCTAGGCTTTTATTATATTCTCAGTTTTTCTTTTTCAGTTGCTTTATCTAGTAATAATTTTTAGAGAAAGGATTTCAATTGTATTAATTTGTTATGTTTTATAGGATCATGCAGTCTGCCACTTTCTAGAAATAAAAAACTTAAAAGAGATTTTCGTCTGTGTGTTTTGTGCATGTACGCTTCGGGCATTTGTGTTTGCAGGTTGCAGGTCAGTGCTTTTTGTTTTCACCGCATCGAAGTCGAATTAAAAAAAATATAAAGCTATTCAAAGTCACGACTTCAAGCAAGACTAAAGGCATCCTGGGGTGAGGGAATTAATAGATAGATGCAACTAATAAGAAGGGTCTGGTTCTGGCAAACCTTAAGACTTAAAACATAGATTATAATGCATACGCGAGAACAATACTTAGAAATAAATAATACTTGCAAACTAATTCCGATCCTTCTCCACTAGAATTTGTCCACGCGTCTCCCTGGGGCATCTACTCGGCGTCGGTATCTGCGGAACTTTTCCGACAAGTATGCGGGGACCATCAACGCGACGGTCAGCAAGCTCATAAAACAATACCCTATAACATTTGCTGCAAGCTCATCGGATTTCTGGAATCCGGTCATAGCGGTAGCAATGAAGGCCGCACCGAGAGTCGCCACTAACATGTAAACCGGAAGAGTGCGGGGCAATAGGGGAATAGCGGTGATGTAGATTGTGATGATAGAGGCCAAGAAAACCATACTGTTGAGGGCCATGAACGAGTATAGATTCAAGCCGTTCAGGATAATTTTGCCCGCTTGATGTGGTTTTTCAACAGCAGCGCGGCTGGAATTGGCCCTAACGACAGTGGAATTGACTGGGGTATCTGAAGAGTTATCCTGCCAGTATCCTCCTGGTGGAGTGAGGGCCGCTTGGTAACTGGCGGTTGTAATTAAGGTAGCCACTCCAAGGATTATGTTGCGAGCGGACTCATCTTGGCGGTTGAACGAAAATACGAACTTCTCAAAAACAGCCTCCAAAACAGTTAGTTTCATGCTTAAAAACTGTGATGGAGAAAGGTTTAGAGCAGGTTTTGCTATACATCCCACTCGGCCTAGCTGCTTTGCAAGATCTTGATCGCCACTAGCTGTCACTTTGAAGATTTCCAGAGCCGTTTGATCCTTGAAGTTCTTTGCATTTACGTTGATATACCCCAATTTGATACATACAATCAACAGCTTGATAATCTGGAAGAAATCAAAACAATCAACAGCTTGATAATCTGGAAGAAATCAAAAGGGAAAAAATGAAGTATGTATTCTTTCAGTTTCATTCACTGCTTTGTCACCAGCTTTACTATTGTGTAGAAAGTGAGCTTATGCCATACGAGTCTAAGTGATACTAATGATGCAACAACCGATTTACCATGGGAACAAGTTTCCTAAACCTTGTTTATCAAATGCAATCATTCCAACCTATGTAATGAAGTTCCACATGTTTTAAAAAGTGGGATTTGGTCGTTTCTCCCAAAATTATTCACATGAGAGCAAAGAATTTCCTGAGTGAATTATACGATAGGCGAATTATAGTGATAACCGAAATGACTACGATTTTTCATAAAAGCTTAGGATTTAATCAAGTCTATTGACAGGTTTAGGGTTCAATTACATTTTGTATGAGTTTTTTTTGGCTAGGAAGAGAAAGGCTATCTTAGAGAGGTGTATTTATATCTTTTATCATAAGATTCAACTGATCAGGGAATAATTTTCTTGTTCACAAAACAAGGTAATCTCTATATCCCTCCTGTTTTTTTTTTTTTTTTTTTTTTTTTAAATTTATTTTTCCTCCTTTCTCCCTATATCCTCCAACCAAAGCATTGTTGACCAATTAAAACGAACTCAAATTAAAAGCATTAGGGGTAAGTACACTATCAGTGCCAAAAGTTGTGTACGGCACTCACTTTGGTGCCTAAAGTTTATTTTGGACTACTTAAGTGCCAACAAATTTGAAAAACAATCATTTCAATGCCAACGCTAATCAAATTGGCCAGAAATCCAACATGGCACTTTTTAATTAATTTTTTAAGCTGACGTGGCTCGTCGGAGAGTATAGTCAACATCCAAACAATAAAACGACGCCGTTTGGCGTCTTTCCCCCAACTTGAAACCTTAATCCCCAAATTGAGAGAGAGAGAGAGAGAGAGAGAGAGAGAGAGAGAGAGAGAGAGAGAGAGAGAGAGAGAGAGAGAGAGTCCAAACAACAAAATGATGCCGTTTGGCGTCTTTCCCCCAACTTGAAACCTTAATCCCCAAATTGAGAGAGAGAGAGAGAGAGAGAGAGAGAGAGAAAAGGCATTTCGCCTTCTTCTTCCCCGAAGAACAACACTAGCAGTGGCACTAGCAATGGCACTAGCAGTAGCACCAGCAGAGCACCAACAGCGGCACCAGCAACGACACCAGTGGTGGCAGCGGCGGTGGCGCAACAGCAGCGGCACCTTCGACCCCTCTTCTTCCTCCTCCTCCTCCACCCTTGCCTCCTATTCTTCCTGCCACTTCTTACTTGAGCAACAATCTCAGTCTCTCCTCGCTCACCTCGGCCGAGCAACTACGATGGTGGCCAAGCGACGGTGGCCGAGCGATGGCCGATGAACAACGGTGGCCGAGCGATGGTCGGCAAACGATGGTGGCTAAGCGACGAACGACAAAGAAACCTAATTTTAATCCCCATATGAGTTATACAACGTCTTTTTCTGTGAGAATGTCCACGTATGACGACAAAACGACGTCATTTCTTGAAGAGGATGGAAAATGACATCATTTTAAAGCCGCTGCAACTTTTTTATTTTAAATATAAAAGCCACATAATTAATATGGCCGGAATCTCTCGCCGATGGCACCAAAGTGATCATTTTTTTTTTTTTTCCGATTTGACACTTAAGCCCTTGTTTGTTTGTGTTCTTTGTTTCTAGTTATGAACACAATTTCTATTATTTTGTTCCGAGGAACAAAAGAAGAACAGAAATGCGTTTATTTGCGTTTTTGTTCCAAATCTATTTTTTGTTCCCAGGAACAAATTTGGAACTTGTTTTTTGTTCTGGAACACTTTCGAGAAATAATTTTTCTCTCTTATATTTTTTTCTTCTCTTTCTTTTCTTCTTCTTTTTTCTTTGGCCGGTCACTAGCGACTAGCCGTCGAGGACCGGCGACACCGTCGAGGGCCGACGACCTCACCGGAGTGTCGCCAGCCCCTGGCGAGCCTCGCTATGGCTAGGCGAGGCCGCCAGCCCTCGTCGGCCAGTCGCCGACCATGGCCGAGGCCTGCAATTGGCCAAAAGGAAGAAAAAAAGAAACAAGGAAAAAAAGAAAAAAACGAAAAATAAAATAAAAATATTAAAAATTTATACAAGTTTACCAAACGTGTTTTTGTTCTTTCTCTATTCCAGGAACAAGTTTACCAAACGCGTTCTTTTATTAAAAAATTGTTCTCCGAAATAGAAATAGTTTTTTCTATTTCTGTTCCCTGGAGCAATTTTTAAACAGAAACGTTACCAAACACACCCTAAGTAATCCAACGGAAATTTTTGGCACCAATGTGAGCGTCATATACAACTTTTGGCATTGATAGTGTACTTATCCTAAAGCATCACGAGCTTAAAATAGTTTTGCCCACTAGTAGTTTTTGAAATAAAGCTGTGGACTTGTTTTGATAAAATTGAAAAATAAGCGCCAACCTCCATATTCTCAAGCGCTGAAAATAGAAAAAATAATTATTTAATAATGAATTAAAATGCATAACTAATTATGATTATTTTCTCACGAAATATGGAATTGTGATTATTATTGACAGGTCTTAAGATTGATATTTATTTGAATCTTATAATGGGGTGCTTGTATCTTTCTCTGCCTCTGTTTCATAGGGTTCGGATGCAATTTTGTCGTTATCGGATTAGTATTTTCGTTTCATCGTTAAAGTCATCACAAGAAAAATCCATCTGTTCGGTCAATTCATTTCTTGTTTGTTTAATGCGAGACAATAATCCCGACGCTTAGTTTTTCAAAGTCAGTATCACCTAATCGTTTACAAGAAAAGATATCTATTTTATTACGACCCTATTTGTACTCACTCATAATAAATAAGTCAATATCTTTTCCCATTATCCCGTTCACATTCTAATGTAGAAATTGTACCGTACCATCTGATTTATTTGAACCAATCCATATTCTTTATAGGCAAATCTTATTTTTGGACTGATGAATTTATTCACAAATTCCAACCATGTGAAGGTTTTTCTTTTTTTGTTTTTAAATATTTTCATGCCGTGGGTAGTTCAACAAGAGAGAAAAACGTGTGTAGATCAATATAATAATTGTTGCAGGACTCGATTAGGAGTTAAAAGGACGTGAGAAAGATCAAATCGACAAATTGTCAACTTTTATTATATATGAATTCAACATTTAACTATTTTCGTTCTTAATAAATATTACAATCTTATAACGAGCTTAACAGATGAGTTTTTCACGAATTTCATTGACAAATAATACAGAGAGATCTGAAGTCAAATTATATCATGATAATATAACTAATGACACAACTGATTTATAGAAGGAAGTGTCAGATTTTTTTATTGTGGAGGCTTCTCCAATTATCATAATATTCACCCATAATATATCACATCACTTGATAAATCATTTTTGTTCATCATTTTCTTGTTCTTCTACTAGATCACTCCCAGCAAGCAAATTTATGAACACTTCTAAAGTTTACAACACCATGTTGTACAACATCATATGTCAATCATCAAGTAGACACTTATTGACAAATAATAACCGTCAAATGATAATACCATATGATATCCTATAACACAAAGCGTAGTTCAAGTCTCCTCTCTCTCTCTCTCTCTCTCTCTCTCAATGTTTCTAGATCCATGTACTTTCAACCCCTAGTATTTCATTATCATAACATTTGTTCTTGGATTAGATTATGTCAAGTTCACGGGTCAAATAATAAAAGCAAAAACAACCACAAAATCAAAGAACCATACCTCGGGCTGCCTTTCGGACATAGCAATATGTAAGACAGTATTACCATCTTCGTCTTTCTAGTTCAAGATTTCTGTTAGGCAAACTAGCTTAAGCCATCCAAGCAAAACCTCGAATGCTTTGAGGTTGTGGTTCTTGATGACAAGGTGAACCGCAGTCTCACATCGGCTCGTCAAGTCCTCGATGGAAGATTTGCAAGTGGATAGGAATTCAGCCAAGAGCTCCAGCTCACCATCTCCTTTTTTCCAGGCGACGTAATGCAAAGAGGTGATCCCACATCGTCCTCGAACTCGAATCAACTTCGGGTCAAGGGTAATCAATGCCCTCACAGTGTTATAACGCTCGTGTTGCAAAGCCAAGTGCATCGGACTGTAACCCTCCGGATTCAGCTTCCAAGCAAACGATGGCTTCAAGATGGCCATCTCCATGGCCACTTGGGTTTTTCCTGCCTCCGCAGCAAGATGTAGAGGAGTATCTGGGAAGGGATGCTTACATACACGATCTAAGAGCACTCGCTCCTCCACAATTAAGTTATGTAGCTCAGCAACGTCATCATTTGCTATTGCTAGTCGAAGCCGAGATTCCCTAGCCTCTTGTTCTTCTCTTTTGGCCAGACTCTTGCCCATCATGTTAATGGGGAAATGTAGGAGCAGAAGAGGGGATTTGCTTGGTGATGATGATGGATGGAAGTAGGAGTAGCGAACTTTCAAAATCATGAATAGTGCTATAATCAACGCAAATTTGATTAGGTGAGTCATTGTCTATGATTTATCACGTAGGAACAATTTGATTGGTCAGGGAATCTTTCTTTGTCGGAGAACTTGCATGCGTATGCCTGACCTAGTCAACAAGATAATTTAAATTAATCTAAGAAGTCTAATTAGTCCTAGCTCAATGATCTGCAGTCTGATCATTTTGTTTTTTTATATCGTTGCGTGTCATTTCTTCGCAACTGCATGAAGTTGTGGGGAGTAGCACCCAAGGGCGTCTTGATAAATCACAACTACACCCACCTGATTTGCAAAAATGGTATCTACTTAGAACTACGTGAAGCATAAGAATTTCATTGCTCGAATTCTACTTAAAGCGAACTCGTCAATCTAATTAGAGCTTAATAAAACTTTAACTCTTTAATTGACTAAATGCCCAAACTCAAGCCCCTTTTCTACATTTATCCCCATTTAGGTCAAGAAGATTAAATCAATATCTATAAACCGGTGAGTCATTAGTGGGTTCTTCATCACTTGTTCCTTTTTAATGCAATTGGCTATTGAGTCCTCCATAATTATAAATAAGTGGATACTATTAGGAGTGAGCAATCGGGCTGGAACAATCCGAGAATCGACCTGAATTAGCCTTATCGGTTGCAAGTTGGTTCACATGAGAATCGGTTCAATTTCTGGATAAAATGATTGGGAAACAATCTTGATCAATTAGGCTCCAATTCTATACCTAGAACCGATTGATTTTACCGAAAAACCAGCCTCGCAAGACAAAGTTGTAGGATTCAACCGGTTCACCGCTAATCACAAATTAATATTTTACTCTTTTATGAGATGCCTTGACCGAACCCCCACCACCCCCCCACTCTCTCTCTCTCGCTGAGATTGGTCAGGCTTCTTTGACGCCGCGCGACTGCCCCTCTTCAACGGCTCGATCTCGACTTGGTTCGTGATTGGCCATTCTCTTCTCCATTCCGAGGCACTCTCTAGGTTGGTTTCGTTTGTCGACTACCTCGTGGAATGGTATCTGAGCTAATTTCTTCCGCCGTCTACGAGATAATCACGACTACGTGTGAGGAGCACTAGGATGGTGGGGTAAGGTCAAGATTTTATTCAGTCAGTGGTGATGCCTTATGCCTGAAGGTTTTCTGGGTTACAGCATTAAAGCTGAAGAACGCTTGCCACTTAAAAAAAAAAAAAAAATGACTTTTCGAAAGAATGACTTTTGATGAAAAAGGAAAAAACCGTGACCAAAATAGCTATTCTTTTGAAGTTGGATCATTCTTTATGATTTATCACGTAGGAACAAGCAAACCGGCTTGGGGTCTTTCTATGTCAGACAACTTGCATGCGAAGATTCCTAACCCGTGAGCCAAGATAGTTTAGATTAACCGAAGGAGTCTAAATAATCTTAGCCACTAAGGTTTTGTTTTGGCCTCTTGAAGACTTAAAATTTAGGAAAAAACTCCAATCAGATGTGGAGTTTGTGATGGATTGAATTCCAAAATTGGAATTCTTATCGTCCTCATAGTTTAAGTAATCACCACCTTCACGTGCCGGAGTGGGTGTAGTTGTGTTTTATCAAGACAACCTCATAAGGTACTCTCCACAATTTCATGTAGGAAAAGAGAAATGGGGAAAATTGTCTAAAAAGTCATTTAACTTATTATAAAACAGTCAATTTAAATTTTTTAAAAAATTTATAAAAATTGTCCACATCAGCGTTGGCTGTGTCATGTAAGATGGAAAACGCCAACTTTAAGGATTTTGGGCCAAAATTGATCAAAAATACAAAATTGGCAAATAATCAAAAAGTTTAACACTAAATTGATAAAATTGAAAATTTTATAACTGAATTAAAATCTGTATAATATATTTAAGTGTTTTTGGTAATTTTTAGGAGAAATGGCACTCAATGATACTAAAAGAAAAGAAAATTAAGATTGCAAAATATTGGCTTAGGATTAATTAGACTGCTTCAATTAATTTAAATTAGAGTTAATATCACGAAAAAACCCTTAACCCTTTTGTTTTTTAGCATATTGTATTCGAGGTATCCTTCTGCCTTTGCGTAAAAATATAAAATAAACTGATCAGACCACCAATCATCAATTGACGTATGAATTGAAAAAGAAGCGTATGTGGAACCACATGCAAAAAGGCTTCCTTTTTCTCTTTCCTTTTTCCGAATGCTTTGAAGACCCGAGAATTATAAAGCCTAGGGATGATAGGAGACTAAAATTCAGCTTTGTATATCTATGTCATTTACCAGACAAACTTCTTTTTCTATTCTCTTTTTTTCTTTTTTCTTTTCTTTTTTTTGGTGTTTGCCTTGCTATATGTCAGCTCCTATTTGTGTTTTTACTTTGCTATCATGTATACAATGTATGTGTTACCATGTCTTTATCTCGTTCTGGAGACGCAAAAAGTAATCTACTTTGCATATTTGACTAATTAATAGCATCTTTAATCTTGACTACTGATTTATATCCCAAAAGAAAAAGAATAATATCGACTATTGGCAAAACTCAGGATCTAGGTTTATAAAAATTGGGGTTCCCGTTAAGACCATCTATAGTCTTTATTATTGATAGCCAACAAAAAGACAACATAAAGTCCTCAAGCAAAGCCAACTCGATATTGTCTATATGAGCACCACATGAATGTCTCTTAAAGTTCATTGACCGTCACATGGATGATTTATTTCATATTGCAATGTTAGAAGTAGATTTAGTTTGGCGCACAAAAGCTGACTTATGATAATACCTAATTATAACATAATATGTCTGTTCATAGTTTTATGAACCTCCTTTTTTCCTTCTTTATTTTTTTGTGGTCATTAGTAAACTTTACAAATCTTAGAAGGAGAGGACATGGGGTTTGTTTCCTGATTCCGCTGGACTACTTTTTCATATTCAGCTTTCCCGCGTTAAAAAAGCATTTCCTGAGTTCGTGTCCACAAGCATTGGGGTTCATACCCCAAGTGTAACATTTTCGATTTCAACCTTTCTTTTGGTCCCAATTAGAAGGCTAAGCTAGATAGGCCTTGGACTAGTCAAAGTTTCTTATAAAAACAAGTATGAACAAGTGTGAATTAATGTGAACGCATTAAATGATGTGTGAAAAAAAGGGAGTCCCTATAGCCTAGGCCTAATCATACCCTAAATACCTAAGTGTGAAATGTAGACTTTGGAGGCCACAAGGAAAGGGCCACACACCCAAGAGGAAAAGAGAGAGAAGCCAAGTCAAGTTCAAACTTTGAACTCAAGATAAGTTCACATTAATATCTCTTGGAATTTAGCCATTCAATGAGCAAGATGAAGTGTCCAAACTAACCCAGTACCTAGTTGGAAACTTAGAGGATAAGGATGTTGAACAATTAATGCTTCTTGACCAAGTAAGGCGCCACCTCTCTCCAATTAGATATGCTACCTTTAATTTTCGAAACTACTGGACCTTTTCCACTTTCCAATTTTATAGAGCTCTTCATGCTTCAAATTTGGAGAAAATTCCTTCATGAAAGTTGTTCAAGGCGTCTTATTCTATAACATACTTAAATTTCAGATTTTTCTAAGGTGAAATGGTTAGGACAAAGGCCCAATCAACTACCGTATAGAATCTGCCCAGTATAGTGAAAACGGTAACCAAGTTACTTTCTCGAATTCTTATAAAATCTTACCTTTCGAATTGGGACATTCTTCCTTCACAAAAGTTTTAAATGTCATCTATATCTACAACATATTAAAATTTCAAAGATTTTTGTGAAGATTTGGACTTCAAAATAAGTCTCTCTCTCTCCGATTATTGATTCTGCTCGACGGACGAATATTTGGATTTTGTTAAATGATTTGCTGCTCTTTCCACAGCACGAATTTAACTTGACTTCCTTCACAAAAAATGTCGTTTAAGGTCTTCTCTAAAACATATTAAAAATTTATAAGTTTTCGATTCCGTTTGATGAGGTAAAGATATTGATTTCAAAAATTATTCAAAACTGTTTTTCTCACCCATGAGGTATGAGTCACGCCCAAGCTTGGACTCAAGTCCTTAAATGCCATGTTGAGGTGTATCTAATGATCTCTTCCTTGGCCCTAGAATCAACTTGAATGATAGACTTTTCTAGATTGCCTTCTTGAGGAAGGAAAATTTGCATTATTAAAGAAGGAAAGGAAAGTAGAAAGAAAAACTCTAGAATTCCTTCATGAAGAATGTGAGGTGTCCCTTGACTTTTCAAAGGTCATGATTGTGGTCCAAAACATCTTGGATATTCTAGAAAAGCGGCATACACATAGACCAATTGGAGAGCGATACACGGGCCCTTATTAATGACCGGAGACTCTAGAATTTGCCGAGTTAGTAACTTTGGCATTATTATTATCAAACTTCATTAAATGCTCATTTAATACCGGGTTTAGGTGGACCAACGGAAAAGTGAAAAGCGAGTCACGATGACACCTATGAGCTTAGGTTGCCAAGTAAGGCCTTTTAGCCTTCCAACTCATCATTTAGGCTTCAATTATTGAACTCACAGCCTTGCCACCCAAGGAATTTAGGCGGGACACTTGGAAACATTGGAATGAACCGCTTGACATGATAATAATGGCTCCAAGGGCTATAAATATGAGGAGCTCTCTTCATTTTCCTCACTCTGCTTCCATTTTCTCCACCCTTCATCTCCTTGAACGCCTTCCACCTCACGTCTCTCTCTCTCGGCCTTCAAAGTAAGGCACCCTTCCTTTGTAGTTAGTGTCTTAGCTCAAGGTTCATCGAAGGTAAGTAGAATCTCTAACTATTGACTAGGGTGATAGCCTACGTCGTCGAGTTTAGTGGTGTGCTCACCCGTATAAGCTATGTGTAAGTTGTAATGTTCTTTGGTATGGTTTGCTCATGTTCGCATGATTGAATGCGTTCACACCATCGGATTTTGTATGCATTGACTAAGATGAAAGATGAAGAATCGGTTTGTGTGATGCACTTATATGATGCACCTAAAAAGGAAAAAGCGCGCGTTGCCACATAGCGTTGGCGGCGATGCCTCGTTCATTGAACGGCTTGGTTGAGCCGAGAAGCTTGGGTTTGAGCTTGGATGCCTCGGGTAAGATAGCCCCGGGATGCCTGGTTGAGTTAGGATGCCTAGGTTGAGCCCGTATGCCTTGGTGAGCTAGTGTCAAGATGCGTTGGTTGAGCTAGGATGCCTTGGTTGAGCCAGGATGCCTAGCTTGAAGCTGGATACCTCGGTTGAGTCGGGAGGACCTAGTTGAGCCAGGACGACGATAAATGAATTTCCATGAGTGCCGGTATATGCATAAGTATGATACATTGATATGTTCATTGACAAACTGAAGGTAAGCATGCATTGAAACATGTTACAATGGACTTCGCATGTAGTTGAAGTGTAGCAATAAGTTTGCTAATGATCTGCCATAGATATTGCATTGCGAGTATTGTACTTAGTAGATTTTGATGATGAGATATCTTCCTAGTAGAGAATTAGGGGTTTTACTTATTGAGTTTCCCCAAAACTCATCCCTCATCCTTTCATTCTTGTAGGCATGGAAGTCCCAGGTCAATTTTGGAAGTTGCAATCTTGCTAGAGGAGCTAAGGTTTACCTTGACCTTTTGAAGATGTGATAGTTGTAAATATAACGGCCGTGATAAAAGGGCTTGTAAACGTAGTTGATGTAATTGTATATTTTTTAAATGGTTGTTTTCCTAGCTGCTTGTTGTTGTTCGGGTGTTGTATGTATGCTTCCGTATGTGCTTAATGAAAATATTAAAAAGAAATGGGACGGTGACGCGCTTGGGATGTCGTGAAAATAACCCTTGCTGCTCCTGATCTTGGGGATGGAGTTGGGGTCATGACACTAGGCATTTCCCCGATAGATTCTTTAGGCCATTGTTAGATATCTTCCATTTCGAGGCAAATTTAAATTGTTTTTCTTTTATGATATTTTTTTTTAGATGATACTTGTCACGCCCGAATCCTCGAGTGCACACTCATCATGGCTTGGTCGATTAAATAGCGACGTCCCAAGATGCATCGCCGACCCATTCATTTAATACGCATGTAGAAGTAGATAAATAATCCCAGACAATAACACAATTTGATAGGAAAGTAGGGTCACACTTATATACATTGCAAATCGTACTGTATATATTACAATACGAACTACCAAAGTTAGGTCCTACTCAAAACCAGTTCAGAACACAGGGTTTGCAAACAAGCGTGGGGTTTCCAATCCACTACGGGTCATCATCCTCGATCTCTTCTTCTTCCACACTCTAACTGGAGCCTACCGCTGAGTACACCGGAGAACTTGGATCTTCAAGCTTAGGGTCCATCGAGTCCACCACCGAACCACCCTTAGGGTCTGCCATGCCCTTACCAAAAGTAATCTCCATCACATACAGAGATATTTTAGATTCCGGTACGAGGCCCTCTCCATTACGATACTGGCGATACCATGCCCTGTATTGATGGGGCACCTTTTTGGGTAAACTCGCATCAACCCAAACTACGGACTTCACCAGCATGTACTTTAATCCTTCAAGGTGCCCATGTATCAGAATATGGTAACTATGTTCTGTGAACTTCTTCGGTTGTTCAAAATGTTCAGAGGGGCTGCCAATTAGGGACTTGAAATGTTATCCCACAATGGGGTGAGACGACGTCTCAGCAAGTTCAACCCCCTAAGATCCGACTAGGAAGAAAATACGCCCTAAAGGCTACCTAGGCATAATCACGAGTCAGAGGACTCACCTTAGCCTCGATTTCCTTTCTGCAAATCAATACAATTCACAATCTCATCGAGTCATATCGACAAATCAACTAATTCAATCGGATTGAATTATCGATCTATCGAATCAATCGATTCCATGTCATTAAGACCATTCCCCGGTCTTCTCAATAAATACTATCTATAAGTTCGACCATAATTCAGGACTGCTCGCTCTAAGCTGATATATAGATAGTATAGCTCACACTAAGTTGATAAGGTTAAGGTATACTACTCTCGATAAGCTGACATATCAAAGCCCGTAGGATGATGTAGTATATTATCCTGATCATTTCACAAAATCACCATTTTTCTCATATCCGATGAAAATAATCGTGTGTAGATACATGGTCGGTTTTAGCCCAAAATACGATTTTCTACCACTTGAAAATCCCACCAATTTTAATAGTCCACAATTACATTTTTGCACTATAAAACCAACGCTCGGTGATTTTCTAATTAATTATTGAAATTAATTAAATTTAGGAATAAATTCCTAAAATCACAATCACACTCAATCAACACAAAGTAGAACTCGATTAAATAAACAGATCACACCACTACAATCAGCATAAAACACCAGCTATCCCAATCTAATTTTCGAAAATTAATTAATTAATTAATTAATTAATTAATTACGGAAATTAATTATTAAATGCAAATAATTAGAACTTAGGCCCATAAAGCCTACTTAAAATCCGAGACGAGCCTGGAAAATTTCTGAACTACTCTAGATAAATACTAGTAGGGGTGCTCGGCAGGCGTCACGGCGGTGGATGGACGACCCAGCAGCTTCGGTGACGGCGGGGCTATTGCGACTAGTTCGAGGGATCACCTAGGCTCACGATGGAGGCAGAACCGCATGCTGGAAGGCGTGGGGCTGGCGCACGAGCGGGCAAAGGGCAACAATCGATGGGCAAAGGCAGTCCAACGGCTGGCTTGGTTGCTCCGGCGGCTTGCTGGCTTCTAGTCGGCTTCTCTGGAAATTTTGAGGCTCTCAAGGCACAATGAAGGGGGCTAGTCGACCGGTCGAAGAGAAGGAGAGGCAAGGGGACAAGTTGCTTGAGGGGGGGACCGCTTGGTCTTCTCTTCTTATCCCTTTGTTCCCTAAAATTGGTCCCCACCACCAGCTAGCTTGCTTAGCCAATTTCCAGACCAAAGTGCCCTCTTCTAGAAGCTTGAAGTGGTCCAAAAGGTTAGGCCTATGGGGGCACACGAATTTCACTTGATTTTGCTTCAATTGGACACCAATTCATCCTTGAATCTACTCGATCTGGCCTCTAAAAATTCGACCGTCAAGTCCTCGATCAAATTGGTATTTTTCCTCGCCAATTGATCCCACTTGCATCCCAATTTCACAACCAAAAGCGGTCCTCTCGAATTTTACGGACAAAACGACCATACCTCGACTTTTTGCCAAAAAGTCTCGATTTGTAGAAAAATTTTCAGAGGATGAGTCGACATTCCTAAAATGACTCGTGACATGACACAACTTCCAATTTCTGAAATCGGATTCAAATTCGTGATTAATTTCAATTCGGCACGATTTTAGTGTGACTTGGGCTATCGGGTAACTTTCAGAAAATTTTAGTGCAAATGACCCGTGGTCAATTTTCTTCGAGCCACAATGAATCCATTCGACACATTAGCGACTCTCAATTGTCGTGAAAATCTCAAGGATTCAAATACATACATAGGGTACCAAAACAACAGAAAAATCAGTCTAGTGTCGGCCAACGAGAATTTTGTAATTTAGTGGAATCACCCACGTTTAGCCACACATCTCGGTCAAACCAACCTATCTACGATCTCTAATCGACTTTTTTTTTTTTTTTAATTGTGCCGTAATGACCTCTAAAGATGAGCACGGTCGAGTAGTCAATTCCCGATCGAATTCTCAAGTCTATTGCATTAAAATTCCTTAATGGCTTTCCCAAATGGTCTAGTTATCTTGAGAGTGATCAGCTCTGAGAACAGCCCTATAGGTGCGTTGATGAAAGGCCCGATTAATTTAATTGAAAGAAAAACTAGAAAATTCATGATGTCACAACTCTTCCCCTCTTATAAAAATTTCTTCCTCGAAATTTAAACCATTACAATACTTTCAGCAAAAAGGTGGGGGTACAAACGTCTCATCGACTCTTTAGTCTCCTAGGTCGCTCCTTCAGTATCGTGGTGTTGCCAGACCACTTTGACCAATGGGACAGTCTTTGTACGTAGAACTTGCTCTTTTCTGTCAATGATCTGAACTGGGCTTTCAACGTATGACACTCTATCATCCACGTCCAATTCTTCAAAATTAAGCACGTGGGTCGAGTCAGGCTTGTACTTCCTCAACATTGACACGTGAAAGACGTCGTGCACTAGCGCCAGTCTTGGCGGCAACACAAGACGATACGCTAGGGTCCCAATTCTCTCTAGAATTTTAAATAGACCTACATACCTCGGATTCAGTTTTCCTTTCTTACCAAAGTGCGAAGTTCCCCTCATTGGTGACACCTTCAGAAAAACGTGATCACCAATTTGGAATTCCAATGGTCTTTGGCGCTTATCCTCAGAATAGAAGTAGAAAAGTTTTGTCAACTTCAAAACCTAATAGAAGTTTTCTCAACACAATGAACAAAATGCTAGTGGCACCAGCTTTACCAGCTCAAATTGACAAGGCAAGTACATGAGATGATTGTCATGCATATCATAAAGAGCCATTATCGTGTTCAGGAGTCAGCACATTTCGGTAGTAGAGGAAACTGCAACTTCAGGCTCTATATTAACTGGGATGAAATAAATCAACATAAACTATTCGAGTAACATAAAAAGTTTTGTACACTTATGAGTTTTAGATGCATTCTTTTCTTTATTTGAAGATGAGATTGTGTCCAAGAATTTCAAGAAGTTTTACCATCTGCTATTTGATTTACACAGACGTAAATCTATTTCCCCTCCATATGATTCAAACTAAAGTGAGCAGGATTGAGTTGTTGTCCTAAGATTTATGTTGAGTAGGGTTTTTAGAACCTGTGCCTTATAGAGAAGACAATTGATGTTGTTGATTCGTAAAATTAGGTCCATCGGCATATTTGAAGTCACCATACTGCAAACGTTCGTGAAAAGCAAACATTTCAGTTACTAGTAGAATTGATTTTCCCAAAAAAGAAGTATCTCCATTTTTTGCACCATCTGTGCCTTGTAGCTTCTTCTGTGTAAAACGTGTCTGGCCTTTTAATATGAAGCGAAACAGAGAGAGCAGGCGGAGCTCCCAGCTCTATGCATGTAACTGTATAATTTGTTTAATAGCCTATTCGATTCGAAATATTCGTCTGCTGCCTTCATGCTGAGAGCATGTGGAGCTCGCAACCTTATGCATGGAGCTGTGGGTTGATGTGTATTCGAAATATTTGTCTACCTTTATGTAAATCAATCATCGTAACATCAATTGTTAATTGACCATAAACGGAAAAAGGAAAGGGTGATGAGAGCATGTTAATGTTAGAATCTTTAAAAATTAAACACCCCTTCATTTAACAATTTTAAGTTTTTACAACATTTAATAATGCTCCCAATAAATCTTTGATATATCCAATAGAAGGTCCTGAATCTAAATCTTTATAGACCTTTAATTGTCTCAATTATTATATACTCATATGCTTAATCATAGACAAAGATTCAGCCTACACGTGAGAGGGACTAGTAGAAAGTTGTTAAGTGTTAACCATGTCTTTACCTAACAAATTAACCTTTTTACATAACACATAGGTCGTGTTGATTGTGAGCTAGACTCTTTTGGCGGGACTTGGCTCGGTTCCTAATAAATATACCTTATTATATGAGCCCAACAACATCTCATAAAATCAAATGATATCAACTATGAAACGTGCATGTGCTAGGCTCCGCTCATTAAAATCTGCTCAAATCAAAGTGTTTCTCGAGATGAAGTCACCACAACGCAAGTAATCCAATCCTGCTCATGTCATCCATGAATTCAGCAAAGACTAAATTAATAGGACCATATAAATTCCTAATTTAAAGCAAACTATCTCTGCCTTGTCCTTTTGTTACGACATTTGTGCGAGGAAAATGGCGACCAAGCGTTCGGCAAGTCAAAGCAGTTCTTCTTTTATGATCCCAAAACGAATATGAATTGCTATTTAACCAGTTTTTCTGTCTATGGCAGACAAATCGAGGGGCGAGAGAAGTGGGAACGAGCTTGCTCGATTGATCTTAATGTGGATTGTGAACGTGAGCGTTGAGAAACGGAACTCTGTTGAGGAAGATCTGTTGAGCTGCCTTGACTAATTTGGAAAGCACGCAGGCACTTGGCGACTCCATGGCCTGCAAGTCCTCATCTTCATACCGTGTTTCTTAATTTCCTTGGGAGGCCTCCGTCTTTCAGCTACAGAAGGTGATGCAACTGTGAAATCATATTATTATGTTATCCAGAACAAAGTATGTAAACTAAGCATCTTACCGAGTGGAGCCTCCTTCGCAGAGCAGTAACTGTCGAAACCATGTGTCCTACACTTGCAGTGTCGTGCTATGCCACCAAAGCAAAGCAACGATTGATGATTAAAAAATGACTTATGTCTGGAGTCAAAGCGATAGAATCAACTAGCTCTGTCTAACAGGGTTGCTTTCTGCTGGTGTTCCGGAAAATGTAGCAGCCCTGGTATAATGTGCTTGTTTACTGAGAATGGCTGGTGCAAATGTATGAACTTTCAATAACTTGCCTATGATTTTATGGGCTTTTCCGTACGGCCGTGCCAATATTTACTATGTTTCACATGCTCATAAATCAGTATAAATGTAAACGGAGTTGCTTGTTTCAGAGAGTTTCATGAATTCGCTGCAAGATTCCCCGTTTGAATGGACATTTGAACCTGAAAGATTTCATTATAGATGGACATCACTTTTTCCGTTGCATGTACGTATCAAATATCAACAAGCAAATCTCCTAGCCTATAGATTTAGGGGAGATGCTTTTCTATCCTAGGATCAAGTGCCGAATGAGCAGAAAAGGGCAGGTAAGTCGCTGATTAGGACTCAACATAAAATGTCGAATCAAATAAGGCAGTGATTTTCATGGAATGATTATTGGGCTGATGTGCAAACAAGCAAATTCAATGTTGTCCTTGATTACAACAGCCAAAAAAGGATTGACGCTTTTAAATATCCCATTTGATAAGGTTGTCATAGAGGCTCTAGAGCAAGAAGTCCAAGTTCTTGAATATCCTTTAGAAGAACCGGAGGATTTTAAGCTTGAGGAAGAATAACAAGATGAGTAGGTTTTCTATAACGATAGAACTTATTTTCCAATTTAGATCTAGGCATGCTAACACTTGAATTTTTGTCAATTATTGAAATTCTCATTCTAAAAAAAAAATAACTAAAAGAAAAAAGAAAAAGAAGGGAAGACTGGGTTATAAAAAAAAAAAAAAAATGGAGAAAGTGTGACATCTTGATTTTCCAATTCTGTTTTCAATTGAATAAGTCGGGTATTTCATCTGCGCGCTATAGCTCTCTTCTCGAGTTGGCCACTCACGAGGTAACTAGTCTATCAAGTGAAGCCGTTAAGAAATCTAAACGCAATAGACTTGAGAATTCGATCGGGAACCGACCGCTCGACCGTGCTAATCTGCAAGAGTCATTATGGCACAAATCGATTAGAGATCGGAGATAGGTCGATTGACAGAACCATGTGATTAAATGTAGGTGATTCCACTTAATTGCAAAATTCTAATTGATCAACACTAGACCGATTTCTCTCGTCGTCTTGGTACCCCGTGTCCATATTTGAAACCTCGAGATTTCCATAATAACCGAGAGTCGCCAATGTGTCGAAGATGCACTTTGTGGCTTGAAAATAATCAACCACAGGTCAATTGCACTAAAAATTCCTAAAAGCTACCCGGTAGATTAAGACGTGCTAAAGTCACGCCAGATTGAAATTAACCATGAAATTGAACTCGATTACAGAAATTGGAAGTTCTGTTAAGTCACAATTCATTTTAGGAACGTCGATTGATCTCTAGAGATTTTTTCTACAAACTGAGATTTTTGGCGGAAAAGCAAAGTAAGGCCATTTTTGTTCGAGAAAGTCAGAGGGCCGGTTTTGATCACATCTTTGGGATGCAAGTTGGATCATATGACAGGAAAAGTCATGAGATGGATGAGGACACCTTGGCGGATTTATTTGGGCTTCAATTGAATTTGTTTGTTTGAGAATTAAGCTCAATTGAGTAAGAATTGAAGGAATTGAAGAGGATTGAATGGAAATGAAGGCTATTTGCACAAAATTCATATGCCATGGGGGGAGCAACATTTCAGCCATGAAGAGAGACTTCTTGAGGAAGATTTGAGAGAGAGAATGGCTGAGGATGACAGCCCAAGTGGTGGGGGCAAGCCAAGGGAGAGAGAGACAAGTGTTGAAGGCTAAGGAGCCTTTGGGGTCCCCCTTGTTCAGCAGCTCTTCTTCCTCCTTGAATTGAGGCTTTCTCCATTGTTGTGGCTTGGAGAGACCTTGAGAGAACCAGAGAAAACTTAGCACACCAGCCCCTCCACCATCGCACGCCCGGAAGGCCATCGTCGGCCGTTTTCCTCCCCTGTTTTCTCCTCGTTCCAGTTTTTGCTCCAGCTGACCCTTCGGTGAAAACATGAGTTGAAAGTGACCTTCTTGATCGAATCAGCCAACACTCCACCCACCGTCGCGAAGAGCACATCTAAAACGTTCAGGAGGACTTGACGGTACCCCGAAAGGAGCCCTGTAGCCTCCCGAAACTGGGCACGAAGGAACGGCCTGCCGGACCATCTGGAACCACCCGGTTCCACCTGTTTCGTCTGTTTCGCGGTTTTTAGCCACTTTCTCCCCATTTTTACCCTACCTCCACCCATACCAACCTCCCATAAGATCCCCAAGACCCTCGGGAGCCACCGGTTGCCAACCACCCGCTCGCCGGAGCTCCAATTGGCCCGTTTCCTCGCCGTTCAGCCCTTCTTCTTCTCTGGTTCAGTCCTTGGAATAGAAGCAGCAACCAGCAAGGTTTTGGAGACTTCGAGGCCTGTTTTAGGTGTCTTCTCGACCTTGCTTGGTGTCGCAGCCTTGAGGTTTATCGCCTGCCTTGGCGTCGCCTACGCCGTAGACTCGCCGGAACGTTAATCTGGTGAGTTTATCCTCTAATCCTTGCTTAGTAAGTTAATGACGCTTAAGGGGTGTTTAGATTAGTCTAATTAGGTTTATGTGGTTAGATTAGTTTATTTTAATGTAAATTAGATAAGTTGTATGATTAGTTTAATTGGTGTTTAATTAGGGCTAATTGTATGATTAAATTAGTGTAATCTTTTTAAGCCCTAATTAATTATTTTTAATTAATTAATTATCTCGAATTTATAAATATTATTTTATTAAATTATATTATTATAATATAATATTTAATTATTTAATTTTCGGAATTAAATTTAATTATTTAATAATTTTGAAAATTTTGTTGGGATGGCCGGTCATTAGAATTTCGTCGATCACAACAATGCGGATCGATTTGTGCTAATTGTATGTTTAAATTGAGAAATTGAGTGATTGATGATTATGGTTAATAATTCCAAAAGTGTGGAACTGAATGATATTGATGATGTTGTGGTATTTAACTTGAAAATACCTGGTGTTGGCTTTTAGCACCGTAATTAGTTTGTATGACTAGTTTGAATCGTTGGTTGTTATTGGATTGAATATCCAGTTCTATGGTTTATTATTGAATGATCAGCTTTGGCGAGCAATTATGATACACACACACACACACACACACACACACATATATATATATATATATTACAGCTCTTGGTGAGCTATTATATGAGCATCAATGTCAACTTGTGCGAGCATCATTGTCAGCTTGTGCAAGCATTATATATCACTTGTGAGAGCAATGATCGTTTATCAGCTTGTGAGAGCAACGATCCATTTATCAGCTTGTGCAGCGAGCAATGATCGTTTATAAGCTTGTGAGAGCAACGATCCATTTATCAGCTTGTGCGAGCTATCATCTATATATCAGCTTGTGGGAGCTACCATATATATATATATCAGCTTGTGCGAGCTACCATATATATATATATCAGCTTGTGCGAGCTACCATCTATATCAGAGAGAGCATTGCATCCATTTCAACTTGTGTGAGCCGTGATTGTATTGATGGATGAATAGATGGTATGGTTTAATAGATGGTATGAATTGATAGATGTGTGGATTGTATGATATCAATTGGATTGATTGAATTGATAGACCGATGGGTGTGTCGGTAGTTTCAGCTTGTGCGAGCATTGTTTGAATATGAATTGTATTGACGTGCAGGAAGGGACTAAGGTGAGGTAAGTCCTCTGTCCTCTTTCTGTGGCTAGAACGCCTGAGGTGTATTTTCTTCCTAATTGAGTCTTATTGTCTCACCCCGTTGTGGGCTCAACATTTTCAGGTCCTTAGATGGCGGTCGTGAAGGACTCGAAGCCATGGACATTTGTGAAGGTGGAGACCGAAGAATCGGCGAATGTGTCTGACTAATTGGTCTTAGGACAGTTCCTTTTTTGTTGAACCAGTCTGTTTTGTAGACAATCCAATGTTGTATGTAAACCTATGTGTTTATAAGAAAGCTTGTTTGGTTGTGATTGATTGCCTGCTTTTCTATCCCAAGTTAAATGTTGTCAGGGGATTTGTTTCGCTTCCACATGCGTAATAAAAAGAATGGGTCGGCGACGTGTCCTGGGAAGTCGCATATTTCTATCGACCGTAGAGGGATGCGCGCGCGCTCGGAGGATCGGGGCGTGATAGAAAGACCCATTCAAATTTCTTTATAAGAAGGCCAACCCAGACCCACTGTAACGCAATCCCTCTCGCGCAGCCCAATTCTGTCATATTTCGTTCCATCGTCATCGTCTCCGGCAACTTCTCCCTCTGATTTGATCGTTGCTCAAGGTTTTTTTATTGATTTGAGCCACCTCCTTTGATGATGTTGTGGTCGTATTGGTTTTAAATCACTTACTGCCATGCCCACCATGTGTTCATTGAAATGCCTGAGTGAAACTCGTGTGGCAAATCTGAGGAGTGTTATCATGCTTAGCATCTGGATTGGTTGTTGTTCGGTACAGGCGTTTAAAATTCCCGTCATGCGTAGTGTTTGTGTAACTGAGTAAGTCGTTGAAGCATGCTCATGGGATTGAAGTTTGTGTTCGCTGGTTGTGGAAGCAAGTTGAGAAAGGTCTTGAGTGAGTTTACCTGTACAACGCTTGTGTATTGGTTTTTGTAGTAAGATGTATGAGCGTAAGGTCCGAAACACTCTCTGCATTGCTTATTTCGCAAGTGAAAGTTTAGCTTGAAGTCCATGTGCTTATTTGCTTGAATTGTGAATTGAAACTATTCTTCACCGATATGAATTAAACCTTTTCTAGAAGCATCTGGCTTGAAATGTTGCATTAGTATCGCATGGAGAATCGTTTTCCAAGCTGCTCACCATTTGTTCGACGAAATGCATAAGTCAGATTCACCATTGTTAGTTTGTGTTATTGATCATTTGGAAAGAAATCCGTCATGTCTCGGATGATTTTTATTCAAAATTACTAACTACTTGTGGTGTTTGCTAGTCTGTTCCCTGTCAACCGATAATTTCCTTCACTTAATGATGATCTGATTTTATTGTCTTTTAGTACTTTACTGACCACCCCTTTCCACTATTGTGTCCATTCTATGTGACTCAATAGTGATTAGCGGTGGTTCCCAGTGAGAAATATGGTTTCAAATGACTGATACACGTGACGATTTTCCAGTAAATTTCATTAGCCGCATTCCAGTATTTACGTTCTCTTCCTGTGCATATCGGTACTGCTTGGTTTGTATTTGTTGAACGTTTAGTGGTTAATGGCAGTGGAAGTGAGGGTTAACAGCGGTGGCCGAAGATGATAGTTCACTGAGGTTATCCGGTGGCATAGGAACATGCTATAATTTGGACATAATGCTCCAAATTGATGTGCCCAAAAGTTGCTAAAACCAAGCCTGACTTTTCTGGTTGTGATTTGAGGATTTCTATGAGATGTAACTTTAATGCTAATTTGAAGCCACTGATCACGTTAGCATATACTTTTGTATGCTGAGTCGAAAGAGGAAATCCATGTTAATTATGCTGTACTTGTTAGGAAGAGCTGCATATCCCATTTACTGAGTTCCCATACTGTTTGGAATTGGTCAGCATCTGCAGTAGTGATGAGCCCAAAGTTGTTTTGGAGAAACCACAATTGATGAAGATGAAGTTAGACTTCTCGCTAAGGTGAAGATTTGTTGATTATGGCTCGAAGTTAATCCCAATTATTTTGAAATTCGATCCATAATTGAATTGCAAGGAAACTCAGGCCGTATTAGGAGGACTTTGCCATGATTGTGGGTGATGTAAAAAGGAAAAATAATTTCCTACAAGACTGCTTTTTTATACAAGATGAAGTCATGTTGACACCACATATGGGCTCATAATTTTTTTTGCATATGTTGAGCGCATAGTTAGTGTGCTTAACATGTGCGAAAATTTGGGAAGTATAGATAGCCATCATCCAAGAAAGTGGCGGTGTAATAAAACTCATTTCTTGTGATTGATTCTTATGGGTTTTTGTTTTTATTTTGGATTGGAAAACACTTATGATTCTAATCTCCTCTTTGCTAATTATAATGGAACCATCTCGTCAATCTCTCTACATATAGTAGGCACAATGTCAAACCATTCGGGTTTTATTTTTGCAATTTATTTCTTGTTCAAATCATTTTTTTTTTTTTTGTACACTTCTGCATTAGTCGTAATATATCACATCTTAAAGGTAGATGTGACAATATGGGTCTCAAATTCATTGCCTTCGCCCAACAATGAAACCGCCGTCATGACCACTCTTTTGGCATGAAGAGACTTCTCTCTAGGTCCTTCGTGCATGTATGCTCCAGGCATGCATGTGCGAGAGTTACAAGTCATGCTTTTCGTCTTCCTTGCATCGGGTGGACATTAGATCTGGAAGATCGTGGGAACGAGATGTTTGGTAGCAACGACAACTGTGAAAACTGCCTCATTGACAAAGATCGGGGCCTGAGCTATGATGGCAAGCATCTTAACAGAACTTGGAGCAGGCATCTCAACAGATCCTGGAGCAGCCATTCGGTTTGATGCGGTTGACTTTGGACGCCGTTACGAACTGACTTTGAGTCCTAGGGCTGGAGAGATACCTAGGTGGGGACAAAGAAGTTGTGTCGTGGGAAAAGGATCTCTGGGGGTTCGAGGGGCATAAACAGTAAGCTGGTCGACACAGAAGGTGTGGATGTGATGACTCGCGATTATTATGACAAACCAAAGGTTCCTTATTTAATGGATTTTTTAACCCGGAAAGATTTTACTGCAGATGGAGATCATCTTTTGCACTGCATATATATTTCCAAAGATCGACAAGCAAATATCTTAGCTTGTAGATTGAAGGTAGATGCTTTTTATGGGGTCAAGTGCAGCTTGAGAGGAAAATAGCAGGTCGATTAGAACGTGGCATAAAACGTGAAGTCAGTTAAGCCGGCGTTTTCTTCGTGGATTGATGATCGAGCTGAACAACCCGGCTTCATGTTATTCTCGATAACAACAACCAAAAAGCAATTGACGCTTCTCCTATAATTGCCGTTGATACGGATGTCGAGCCTCAAGAGCAAGCAAGAAGTGCAAGTTTTCGAATTCCCTCTTTAAGAACTGGAGGAGTTGGGGGATTTTGGGCTTGAGGAAGAATCTCAGGATGAACATGTCTTTCATGACGATGGAGAGATGATTTTAGAGAAAAGCCCCTCCCATGTTGATCTGAATTCAGATACAAATGAGATATAAGTGCAAAAATTGGAAGCGGTAAAAAATGGAAAGAGCAGAAGAATCAAATATTGATATCATTATGACAGGCAATTGGAAAAATCAATTGATGGATAGATCTTGCAGTTCCGTTGGGATCTTTTCCTACAGCAAGACATTGTGATTGATCCTGCAGATATTGTTCCAAATTCCAAGAGGATTCTAGAACATATGCTTTATTACATAATCCAACATTTCAAAAACTCGAGGTTGAGCTTTTTTCTAATGAAGGAAGAATGATGCCGGATGCCTTAAACTTGGATTTGCGTGTTTTATTTGATGAATTTAGGATAATGAAATCTGATATTTCCTTCTTTACGTAAGTTGGTTTGAGATATGCACTTAGTATATAATATTTGAGTTTATTGTTTCTATCATTTTAACCTTTTTTAATGAGTTGATATATTATTTTTTATCGGAAGATACCATAGGATCAAGTTGATTTTTAAGGTTTAGCTAAGCTTTTGTTATATTCGCAGGTTTATTTTTCTCGGTTACTTTATCTAGTAACAATTAGAGAAAGGGTTGCAACTGTATTAACTTCTTATGTTTTATAGGATCCTCTTTCTAGTAATAAAAAACCTAAAGAGATTTCTATCTATGCATTTTGTGCGCATAATACTTCGGGCATTCATATTTGCAAGTTGCAACTTAGTGCTTTTTATTTCCACCGCATTGAAGTTGAATTAGGAAAATAAAGCTATTTGAAGTCTCGGTTTCAAGCAAAGATTAAAGGCCTCTCGGGATCAGGGGATTAATAGATGAATCCATTACATGCAACTGATAAAAAGGAGTCTAGTTTTTGCCAAACTCAAGACTAGAAACATAAATTACATTGCACACGGGAGAAGAATACTTTAGAGTAAATAAGACTCGCCAACTATTTCCGATCCTTCAATTCAAGGAAGTTGCCGGCGCGTCTCTCTGCGGCAACCCTTTGGAGTGGGTATTTGTATTGGTTGTATTTCCACGAAAAGAACAAGGGGACCATCAACACGACAGCCAGCAAGATCGTATAAATTTCCACCATGCAGGCTCCTGCTAGCGCATCGGATTTCGGGAATTCGGTCATGAGGGTACCAAAGTAGGCTTCACCGACAAATAACGTCAACAAGTAAACCATGAGATTGTGGGGCAACAGGGGAATAGCGGTGATTCAGATTGTGATGATGGAGGTCATGAAAATCGTAATGTTAAGGGCCATGAACAGGTATAATTTTGGGCCAAAATTATTCAAAAAGACTGAATTGGTAAATAATCAAAATGTTTAAGATTAAATTGGTAAATTGAAAAGTTTATAACTGAATTGAATCTGTATAATATGTTTAAGCCTTTTTTTGATAATTTCTAGGAGAGTGACACCCAAAATACTGAAAGGAAAAAAAACAGATTATAAATCATTGGCCGAGGATTAATTAGACTTCTTCTATTAATTTAAATTAGTGTTCATACCATGTAAAAACCCTTATATCTTTTGTCTCTTAGTATATTGTATTCGAAATATCCGTCTGCCTTTGTGTAAATAAAATAAGATAAGGTAATCAAACAATCAATTATTAATTGACCTATGAATTGAAAAAAGGAATGCATGTGGAACCACATGCAAAAGCTTCCTTTTTCTCTTTCTTTCTTTCCGAATGCTCTAAAGGCCCAAGAATTATAAAAGCCCGGGATGATATGAGGCTGAAATTGTGACGACCCACACTTGGGGTAGTACGGAGGGATGGACTAAGATCGCCTCGGCAGTACGTGAGCGAGGCTAAGGGCATGTCGCTTGTCCCACATCGCTTAAGAGGGAAGTCCTGGGCTAGCTTATAAGACTTGGGTCCCTCTAATTATACATACGCGTTCTGAGCCTGCGGGCAGAGGAAACAAAACCTCGAGGGAGGCTGCGCGACTCTGATGGAGGGCATATGTACCCAAAAAGAACAACGGATATGCGTTTTCTTAGGATAGTATGGGTTGTATCGAGAAGAACAAAACCATGAAGACTTGGTGTCCAAAGCGGACAATATGTGTACAATTGAGACCTGGGTCCTTATAGAAATTGAGTTTTGTATATCTATGTCATTTACAAGACAAAACTACTTCTTGTATTCTCTTTTGGTTTTGGTGTTAGTCTTGCAATATGTCAGCTCCTCTTTGTATTTTTACTATGCTATTATGTATACAATAGATGTGTTACCATGTCTTTCTCCCGTTTTGGAGACACAAAAGGTAATTTACTTTGCATACTTGACTAATTAAAAGCATCTTCAGTCTTGACTATTGATTTATCTCCAATGAAAAGTAAAAATAAAAAGAAAAATCTTGACTACTTGCGAAACTCGGGATCTAGTTTTATGAAAATGGTAGTTCTTGTTAAGACCATCTACTAGCTTTGTATTATTGATAGCTAACAAAAAGACGACATAGGGCCTGTTTGTTTATTTTTATTTATGTTCCCCGGAACAAAAATTTATGTTCTTTTCTTCCGAGAAACAAAAAAAAAAAGAACAAAAACACGTTTGATAACACTTTTGTTCCCGAGAACAGATTTGGAACAAAAACAAAAAATAGAAAAAACTTGTTTTCGTTCCCGTAAAACAATTTCGAGAAACACTTATTTTTCTTCTCCTTTTTTTTTTTTCTTCTTCTTTTTCTTTCCTTCTTCTTCCTTTTGGCCGAGTCGCCGGCCTCGGCCATGGCCAGCGATCGGCTGTCAAGGGCCGACGACCTCGCCAGCCTGGCAAAGCTCAACCTCGCCTTAGCTAGGCAAGCTCGAGCTCGTCCAAGTCCGGCGAGGCTGAGCTCGCCCAGTGTTGACACTCGATTTTTTGTCGCAATTTAAACATTCTTTTTGCAAAATTACAAAAAAAAAATAATAAAGAGCCAAAAAGATAAAAAAAAAAATGAATGAATGAAAACATAAAAAAAAAAAAAATGAAAAGAAATGAAAAGAAAACAAGAAAAAAATGTAAAGAAAACAATAAAAAAGAAGAAGAAGAAGAGAGAAAACAAAAAAAAAAAAAAAAGGGGGCATTTTCATGAGGGGGCTCTCCCGCGCGCTCTCTCCATCGGTCTATCTCCCGTGCGCTCACTCCATCTCTCTCTCCCGCAGACTCTCTCTCTCTCTGATCGGCTCATCATCTGGTGCGTTCGAAACCCTAGATTGATCTCTGAATCCAATCGCGAATGGGCGAAGCAACTCTGTTCGATTCCCCATCGTCGCAAATTGCGCCGGACGACGTCGAAGAGCAGCGTCGCCGCCACCGCTGATTGGAGGCTCTCGGATCTCACCGCCTCGCGTCGCTCGGCCGGATTGACGGACGCTCTCAAAGGGACTCTCTCTGGATTCGTGAGGGTTCAATCGTTCTTTCGAAAGCTCCTTCTTCGTTGAAGCTCGGGTCGAAGGCTAGGATTTTTCCTCCATTAGCGGGGATCGGAGATTGGAGATTGAAGACCGACAGTCGGGAGTATCGAGGAAGGATCAGTCTCGCTCCTTACCCCGATCTCTTTCCCTCTCGGATCTGATTCTCTCTTGGCGGATCTCCCTTCTTCAGTTCTCTGCTCGTCGGATTTGACTCGATTTGAAACCGAACAGCGAGGATCGGTGACAGCGGCGGTGATGGAAACAACAGTGACGGCAATAGCAACGGTGACGACAACGATTAACTGATCTTCTCTTTGGATCGGGCTCACCGGATTGATCCGATTCTCTGTTGCTCGCTCGACAATTGTGTCCTTTTGGAGCTCGAGGTGCAGGGGTTCGGATCCACGCTGAGTCTGGAGGTTTCGGTTCAGCTCCAAGGACAAAACTCCGAAACCCCTCAGCGACAGCGGCTCTCTGTTTCTGGCTCGATCAGGTTTTCTCTCTCGACCACTCTTTCTCTTTCGATTTTGTACTTGTATTTGCTTTCTAGCTCTGAAGTTGCGTGCCTTCATTAGCTTCTTTCGCCAAGTCACTTTAGCTTGCGTGTCGTTCATGATAATTGCCGTGTTTGTGATGTTCTGTTTGGTGCCATTTGCTCCATAACTTGGAAATGTCCTCCACCTGTTTGATGTAATAAACAGCGGCTACCTTGTCCTTGCTGAAGAAAAATGGTCTTTCGAGGCATGTATGGAATATCTATTCATTTCGATATGAAAAGTGCGAAGCTTGGCCTTTAGCTAAAGATTATGATGCATGGGCTTAATGACGAATCATATTAGCTGATTTCCTATGCTTATTTTATCTCCTTATCTTCAATCTACTTGCTGTGCTGTGTGATTTTTGACTCAGTCATAATAGTTAGTTCCTATCGCATTATGTTTAGCGATGTTTCGAAGTCCCATTGAAGTTGCACTGCTCATGTTTTACTGCATTTCCCATATAAAGTTTATTAGAATGCAATTATGTGCGCTTTTAGTGGGTCAAATGTGGGTCACGTGCATTTGATGTTTGTTGTTCATGCGCGCATTTGCTATGTTAACTGATGTTGGAATGGTGGGTATGACTGTTCGCATTGACTTTTCTGTTTTTCGTTCCTCTGAATTACATTAGAGTGGCTTTGCAGTTGGGCAGTATATGCGATTTAAGTGAATACACGCAGCATGTATGCAGTAGATAGAGCTTGAGGACTTAAATATATGCTGCTCTGAACCTCGAAGTTACTGAAATTGTTTGGACAATGCTCTTTCTCTAAGGTTTCACTTCAAGTAATAAAAGAAAATGAACTCTTCACTGAGCACGGTTTACGTAATGAGTTAGACGATTAGAGGATCACCATGCATCCTCTATGGCTGCAGTCACTTCAGTCTTTTAGATTAATCCAATTGCCATCACTCGCCAATTACTCTTCAGCTAGTCTAGTTTCTGCTCTCTGCTGCTATGAAAATTGGAACTTCGCCACTCAACTGTTAACCATAAATGCCTCAACGATGTATGATTGTAAATCCAATAGCAGAAAATGCAAAAATGCATGCTCACATGATTTTTTCTTTTGTCTGCTTGGATGCATAAATCATTTGACTACAGATTTTCAGATTGTTTCAGAGGAAAAATCTATGGAGGAGAGGCTCTAACTTGAACACATGTTGCATGAGCATAATTCAATGGTGCATGTGTTTGAATAGGTGATCCTTAGTTAGTCTACTTATTGATTTGGATTGAATAAGAATCAAGATTATATGGCTTAAATGTTTGTCATGTTATACGCTTCGCATGTGAACATTAGATGAATGACCTGAGTCTGATGTTATGTAATCCTTGAGGTGTATAAATATGCATGGTGAGATGGGCATGTATGGATATGAATTGCTCATTAAATCGTCATTGTTTCTAGCTTTGAATATGATAAGGATGTTTGCTGGTCGCTTTGTTCTCATAGGGAATGCTCATGAGGAATGCGGGAATTTCAATGTCATTTTGATAGTGTTCTAGTTGTGTGAATATATAGAGAGATGTCGCATTGATGTTACATTTGTTTTTCCATCAAAGTGGAGCAATTCAAGGCTTGAAACACATAAGAAATGATAATATTCCATGTTGCCATGTTCTATTCCTGATTGATTTGTTCATGTTTCCTTGGATTTTTTAGAAATTCATGTATTAGAAATCCTGAGATGGTTCTTTCATGAAATTGTTCCTCATATGCTGATTACCCGTCATAGAAATTCTAGGATAAGATAGCTATTGATTGTGCTTTTATCAAGCCTACATCGAATACCCAGTTTCTGTGAAGGATGATTTGGTTGATGGATGCATATGCATTCTTAAAACTTTCTTTTAGAATATCATGCATACTAACTTTGATGATGTATAACATGCTGTCTTTTCTGTGGTTAGTTGCTGTTAGCTTTGAAATGTAATAATTGATGTCTCGAAACTGAAATTGGAATGCATTTTGCTCCCTAATGACTAGTCACATGTCAATGTTAATGAATTTGTGTGATTTTTTTGCAGATGGATTTAGGGTTAAATGTCTTAACCGAATTTGTTCCTCACATTTAGCCATATGTCATGTTCAACTTTCATAATTTTCATGCATTGACTAGATGGCTTAACAAGTTAATTACCATGCATCATTTTCTGATTTGCTTATGATTGATTCGCCATACCGTCTTGCTTTTGACTGTTTTGATATGTGATGATTGTTTCTTTCCTTTGTATGCACATATTTATCCTTTTTTCTTAGATTAGGTCTAGATTAGGATTCCAAAGAGGGACTTTGGTGTGAAGACGATGGAAGTCGATGTCCATTCCGACTATTATCTTGTACTATTTGTTTTTCCGACATATGTCTCGGGTTCCATGCATTGTATAAAACCCGACGAGTTGCAGGTTTCCTTTCTTTCCTGATTGTTTTCTCTTTCATATTCTTTAGGATTGCATGATTAGGTTTACTGCTTTTCTTGATTATTTACTTCATGTCTTGCAATTTTAATTTCATTGATTGTTTCCTTTTCATTTCTTAGAAATAGAATAGAATGAAAGTGACCAACAACGCGTGATCACTTAACTTAGAATTGGTAATCCCGAAAATATAAAAAGAGATGCATGGACATGTTAGGAGAAACACAACATACTGTTAGGTATCGAAAGGGCGCTAATAGCTATATTAGTGTAACCCAAGTCTCCAAATCTAGATATCTGGTTGCGTAAGAATCGAGGGAACTCGCCCAACCCTTGATTGGGTTTTTTCCGACCCCCAAAAAAATATATATAAGGCTAGTGGCGACTCCTGTATATTCTTAGGTTGTTAAATACCTAGATCGTATAAATAAATCCGCTGTCACGCGAGGTATGAGCTTGGGAGAGCTCGCGATCTTATGATCAAGTACTTTTAAACCTGACCTTTCCCCCTTTGACTCGAGGGCGGCGAGATCGGGTCGCGACACCCAGCCATTGGGGAGGCTTAGCCTCACCGGGCCACCGCTAGGTTAGTGTCGCCCAACGGTGGCCCGGCGAGGCCGCACCTCGCCGGTGGCTGGGCGAGGCCGACCAAAAGGAATAAAGAAGAAAAAAAGGAAAAAAATATAATAAAAATATTGAAAAATTTAAAGAAAAAAATTATACAAGTTTGCCAAACGCATTTCTATTCCTGGAGTAGAAATTTTTTGCAGTTACCAAGGGGGTGAATGATAACCATTCTGGCCAGAAATTAATTTCTGGAAGAGAAATAGATTTTTCTATTTCTATTTCTAGAAGAATTTCTAAGTAAAAATAACTGTTTAACAACAACACAAAATTTCTACTCTAAAAATAGAAATTCGTTTGATAACAACACAATTTCTTTCTTTCGGGCGGTGGTGGACCAAAGATACGGCGGTGGACCGATGATTAGCGGTGGTGGGCGGTGGCGGTGACGGCCGACAACTAGCGGCGGCGGCAACGGGCGACCAACGGACGGTGGTCGGCGGCGACGGATGAAGGACCGGTTGACGAACGATGGGAGGAATTTTTATTTCTCATTTCTGTTTCAAAAATAGAGAAATAGAAAATTTTTACTTTTAATTTCTATTCCAAACCTATTTCTGAAACAAAAATCTATTTCAGAAATAGAAAATTGGAATAATTTTATCAAACGGATTTATATTCCAGAAACAAGTTTGGAATAGAAAAATTGTTTCTAAAACAGAAACAGGTGGTTGTCATGCACCCCCCAAGCGCGTTCTTATACTCAGAAATTGTTCCCTAGAACAAAAAGAAAAAAAACTACTTCTGTTCAAAAATTGTTCCCCGAAACAGAAACATTACCAAATGCGCCCATAAAGTCCTTAGGCAAAGCCAACTCGATGTTGTCTATGCGAGCACCACAAATATATCTCTTATACTTACTTGATCATGACGTAGATGATTTATTTCAAATTGAAATGGTAGAAATAGATTTAGTTTGGCGCACAAAAGCCGACTTATGACGGTACCTAATTACAATATAATATGTCTGTTCAAAGTTTTATTAACCTCCTTTTTTCCTTCTTTAATTTTTTTTTGGGGTCACTAGTAAACTTTACAGATCTTAAAAGAATAGGAAACGGGTTTTGTTTGCTGATTCAACCGGATTACTTTTTCATATTCAACTTTCCCACATCAAAAAAGCATTTCCTATGTTCGTGTCCACAAGCATCATGGTCCATGCCATATGCATTTCCGAGAGAGATTCTTCAGGTCGTCGTTAGAAATCTTCCATTTCGAGGCGGATTTAATTTTTTTTTTGTCTTATTGTGATATTTTTTTCAGATGATGTTGGTGTAAATAATTTTTAAACATATTGTCATACTGAAATATGTGCATATATTTGGGTCAATATAAGCTCGTAACGGGCTACTTATGAATACCAAGAGAAAGCCAAATTAAAGGGTTTGTGGGTTACAAATGTTAGGTCAGAGAACGAATTATATATGTTTGTGGACTTGCGCGTGCATCACCTAGCTAGATTAGGTAATGTTTAGAGTTATCGCAAACAAATTTGATTTCACTCAAGTCAATTGAGCACCGAAAACTTAATACTAGTAGTATGCTCCTTAGAATTTGAGCTATGAATCTTCTAGAAATCAAAGACAATATATTTCTGAGTGTAGTGATGCGCGAGGAGGGAAGAATCAAGTGTTGCCCAAGATCGTTCAAAAACAATAACCCTGCTTGCCCTGTCCCTAAGGGCTCCAATAACCAACCCTATTCAAGCACTAGCGAAGGGAAGTGGAGCTGTAGGGTCACGAACTGAGATGCTCTTATTCCATGGAATAGACATACCAATAGGGAGCCGCTACATCAATAGGCGCGAGAGAGAAAAGAGAGCTGACAGCTCGAAGCATATGAACACGCTTAATCATCATTTAATTTCATGGGATATAACTTGGTATAATTTAATAGGGCTTTACTTGCATAATAGTTCTTTGGGTACTGTGAGGATAATAATCTATTTTGAGTTATAAATTCTTAAAGAAGCGGGTCTCACGGCAATTAATAATTATTTGTAATTTGATTTTTTGTGATCTAGAATAGATTGTTATTTTCATAGTACATTAAAAACTGTCACAAAACCATTTCTCAATCTAATAAACACACGGTGCAGCGGTGAAAATTTAAATATCATTACCACTAAAATTAGACATTATAGAGGGGTGTAAACTAGAGTCAAGTTTTTCATCAATGTGACGTTGGATCACGCATTAAAAAATCTCTCTATCTCTCGCTCTTCTGTGTTCATTATGCGCATAGGTGCTTTCAACCTGCCATGGAGAGAGGGGGAAGACTGTGATTCGATCGGGAGAGAGGGGGAAGAGGGCCACACGTTCAAGGTTCAAACCTTCACTGCCGCTTCATACTTTCTCCCATTGCCTACGAAACCACCGTCATGACCACTGTGCAGGCATCAAGAGATTTCTCTCTAGGCCATTCGTGCATGGATGCTCTGAGCTTGCTTGTGTGGGTTGATATTAAAACCTAGAAGATCGTGGGAACGAGGTGTTTGGTAACAACGACAGTTGTGAGAACTGCCTCATTGACAAAGATCGGAGCACGGGCTTTGATAGCGAGCATCTCAACAAAACCTGAAGCAGCAATTCGGCTTGATGCGGTTGACTATGGACGCCGTCCCGCACTGACTTTGAGTTCTAGGGCTGGAGAGATATCTAGGTGGGGACAAAGAAAGAGTGCCGTGAGAAAATTGAGCCCAGGGCCAACCATTCGATGAATCAATTTCAGCGGTGCAAGGTAATGGGATGTCCTGTTTATCCAGAGGCTTCATATTCGAGAGAAAAGGATTTCGAGGAGTTCGACTGGCATAATCAGTATGCTGGTCGCTACAGAAAGCGTGGATGTGATGGGTGCAATTATTATGACAGACAGAAGGTCGACATGGTGGAGCCTGTCATGGAGATCACCGCCAAGAATTGTGACCATTACCATTGTCTCAAAGAGTTCCATGAACTCCCTGCAAGGTTCCTTATTTAATGGATTTTTTTAACCCTGAAAGATTTTCTTGCAGATGTAGATCATCTTTTGCACTGTACATATATTTCCATGAATCGACAAGCAAACCTCTTAGCTTGTAGATTGAAGAGAGATGCTTTTTATTTTTGTGGAATCAAGTGTAGGTTGAGCGGATAAAAGCAGGTGAAGCCCCCGATTAGAGCGTGACATAAAATGTGAAATCTGTTAAGGCGGCAATTTTCGTGGATTGATCATCGAGCTGAACAAGCCAGATTCATGTTATCCTCAATAACAACAACCAAAAAACATCCAACGCTTAATTGTCGTTGATAAAGTTGCCGTTGAGCCTCAAGAACTAGCAGTGGAAGTTTTTGCACACCTTCTTTAAGAACTGGAGGATTCGGGGGATTTTGATCTTGAGGAAGCATCTCAGGGGGAGTATGTCTTCCACAACGATGGAGAGAAAATTTTAGAAAAAAGCCCCTCACATGTTGATCTGAAATTCAGAGAGAAATGAGATTTGGGCGGAGAAATTAGAAGCAATAGAAAATGGAAGGATGGACAAAAGAACAAAATTTGATTTCATTATGACATGCAATTGGAAAAATCAATTGATGGATCGATCATGCAAGTTCGGTTGCGATCTTTTCTTGAAGGATGAAATTTTGATTGATTCTATAGATATGGTTACAAATTCCAAGAGGATTTTAACACATGCTTTATTAAATAATCCGACATTTCAAAAACTTAAGATTGAGCTTCTTCTTTTTTCCTAATAAAGGGAGAATGATGCCAGATGCCTTAAGTTTGGAATTACGTCTTTTACTTGATGAATTTAGGATAGTGAAATCTGATATTTCCTTCTTTACCTAAGTTGGCTAAGGATATTCACTTAGTATATAATATATGAGTTTATTATTTCTATCATTTTAACTTTTTTAGATGAGTTGATATATTTTATTTTTTTACCGGAAGATACCATAGGATCAAGTTGGTTTTTAAGGTTTAGCTAGGCTTTTGTTATATTCTCGTTTTTTTTTCTCGGTTATTTTATCGAGTAACAACTCTTAGAGAAAGGGTTGCAACTATATTAACTTGTTATGTTTTACAGGATCACGAAGTTTGCCTCTTTCTATAAATAAAAAACCTAAAGAGATTTTCGTCTATGCATTTTATGTAGGTACCCTTCGGGCATTCATGTTGGCAAGTTGCCACTTAGTGCTTTTTGTTTCCACTGCATCGAAGTTGAATGAGGAAAATAAAGCTATTTGAAGTCTCGACTTCAAGCAAAGAGAAAAGGCCTCTTGTGATCAAGGGACTAATAGATGAGTCCATTACATGTAACAAATAAGAAAAGTCTAGTTCTTGCCAACCTCAAGACTAGAAACGTAGATTTTATTTACACGTGAGAAGAATACTATAGAGCAAATAATACTCGCCAACTATTTCCGATCCTTCAATTTGAGGAAGTTGCCGACGCGTCTCCCTGTGGCGAACTTTTTGAGTTGGATTTGGTATAGGGAGTAGGTCAACGAAAGGAACAAGGAGACCACCAACACGAGAAACAGAAAGTTCACGTAAATTGCCATTATTCTGACTCCTGCGGGCTCGTCGGGTTTCGGGAATTCGATCCTAAAGGTAGAAAAGTAGGCAACACCAACTGATACCGTTAAAACGTGAACCGCCAGAGTGCGAGGCAATAGGGTAGTAGCGGTGATCCAGATCGCGATGAGGGAGGCTATGAAAACCGTACTGTTGAGGACCATGAACCGGTAGAGTTTCGAGCCAGTCAGGATAGTGTTTCCGGCTTCGTGTGGTTTTTCAACAGCAATGGCGCTGGAATTGGCAGAAACGACAGTGGACTTGGCTGGATGATTTGGAGAGTCATCCCCCCAGTATCGTCCTGGAGGACTGAGTGCGGCTTGGTAAGTGGCAGTTGCAATTAAAGTGGCCACTGCAAGGACTATATTTCGAGCGGATTCATCTCGGAAGATGGGAAAAGATGTGAGCCACTCAAAGATAGTCAATTCCATGCTTAATAACTTTGATAGAGAGTGGCCGGGAGTAGGTGGTCCTCCCACGTGTCCTCCACAGCATAACAACTTCACAAGATTCTGGAAGATTTTCATTGCCGTCTTCTTCACATTTATTTTGAAATTCTCAACCCTCCACTTACAGATCTGGAAGAAATGCAAGGGACACAAAATGAAGTGTATATCCCTCGAATTATAACTACTGCTTTGTCACTAGCTTTACTATTTTGAACAAGATAACTTTCTTATAGCACTCACTAAAGTGACAAATTTTTATTCGTTCACTTGTGTGTCATAACATCTAAAAAAATATTCATTTAAGTGCCACTACTTTTAATCAATTACTTGAATGCCATGACTTAAAAAAAAATGTTCACAGAAGTGTCAGAAATCCGACGAGGTAAGGCACTCATAGTGGGCCTTTTTTAAAAAAATTATGATACTCAAATGATCGATTGAAAATTTATATAGGATTCAAGTGATCGAAAAAAAATAAATTATATCACTCAAATGAATGCAATATGAAAATTATGATACTCAAGTAATCCAAAAAAAAAGTTTACTAAACCTTATTTATTAAATGCAATCATTTTAACCCAAGTAATGAAATCCCAGATGTTTTCAAAAAAGTGCCATTTAGTCATCTTACCCAAAATTATTTACGTGATGGTTAGAATTGCCTTGTGAGTTGTAACGTAGGTGAATCCACAAACGTGCTAATCCGATTGACCAAGATTTTCCACAAAAATTTAGAACTTGATCAAGTCAACTGAAAGAATTAAGAATCAATTTCATTTTACACAAAAGTCCATTTGCAATGAAGAGAAAGACTACCTTAGACATGTGTGTTCATGTCCTTTATGCATAAGATTCAACTAATTGAAGAGTAATTTCTTCGTCCACACGGTTGTGTTGTATTGTCCTTGTTAGCTTCCATTTCACTAGCTTCTATCTTGTACAATATGTTCAATGGACAGATTTCGAAAGGAGGAAAAAGATTTTGCTTATCAATAGGAAAAACTAGATATTGGAAAATGATGAATTAAGTTACTATTGTGTGAGGTAGGAGTGTATCACGATGGTAAGAGTTGGAAGAGAAGTATTCATCCAAAACCATTCAACTTAGAGAGATCTAGAGCTCGCTAGAAACTGAGTCTTGTAGGGGTCTGAAGGGAAATCATTTTAATTTTACATTTTCTTGTCACTGTCTAAACTGTAAGCGAAGTGATCTTAATATCACTCCTTTCTTTCCCTTTCAATTTTCCTATATCCTCCAACCAAAGCAGTGTTTGGCCAATCAAAATGAACTCAAATTAAAAGCATCATGAGCTTAAAATAGTTCTGCCACCAGCAACTTTTGAAATGAAACTAGGGGTTTGTTTTTGATACATTTGAAAAAACAAGCGCTAGCATAGGTAATCTTATACGTTGAAAATAGAAGTAAAAAATCATTTGATAGAGAGAGGTTGCAAGTAGGAGATCTTACTACAGATACCTCAATGCCTGACCTCTTCCCATAATCTTGCGAGATTTCCCGAGCTGTTTTACCTTGGAAGTTCTTCGCATCTAAATTGACATACCCACGCAACGGCAGTATGATCTGGAAGAAATGCAAAGGGAACAAAATGAAGTATCTATCCCTTCAATTTCAATCACTGCTTGGTCACTAGCTTTACTATTGTGCATAAAGTGAGCTCATGATGTGTAAGTTTGAGTGACACTAGTGATGCAATGACTCATGTCCCATGGGAACAAGTTTGCAAAACCTTATTTATCAAATGCAATCATTTCAACTCATGTAATGAAGTCCCAAATGTTTCAAAAAGTGCAATTTAGTCATGTCGCTTGAGTTAATTACGTGATAGCTAGGAATTGCCCATGTGAGTTTTAACACAGGCAAATTTATAAAAGTGTTAATGCGATTGACTATGATGTTTCATGAAAGTTTAGGACTTGATCCAGTCAACTGAAAGGTTTCATGTTGTACACAAGTCCTTTTGCTATGAAGAGAATGACTGCCATAGAAATGTGTGTTTATATCTTTTATGCATAAGATTTAACAAATGGGGAGTAATTTTTCCATCCAAAAATTGATTATTTATGGTTGTGTCAGATTGTCCTCATTAGCTTCCATTTCACTAGCTTCTATCTAGTTCAATATGGTTCAATGGATTGATTTTGAAAGGAGGAAAGAGGCTTTGCTAATCAATAGGAAAAACAAAATACTAGAAAAGGATGAATTAAAATACTGTTGTGAAGGTGGGAATATTTTATGAAGGAAAGAGTTGGAAGAGAAGTATTCATCCAAAACTATCCAACTTAGAGAGATCTAGAGCTCACTAAAAACTGAATTTTTTTTTGGGTCCGAAGGGAAATGATTTTAATCATACATTTTTTGTCATTGTCTAAACCGTAAACAAGGCGATCTCTATATCACTCCTTTTCTTCCCTTCCAATGTCTCTATATCCTCCAACCAAAACAGTGTTAGGCCAATCAAAATGATTTCAAATTAAAAATATCACGAGCTTAATATAGTTTTACCAGCAGCTTTTGAAATGAAACTATGGGCTTGTTTCGATAAATCTGAAAAACAAGCGCCAGCATGGGTAATCTTAGGCGTTGAAGAAGTAAAAAATTATTTGATATTAGCTAAAAATACATCACTGAATTTCCTTAATTTCTTGCTAAACATGGAAAAGTGATTACTGTTGATAGGTTTTAATAATATAATTGTGAAGATTCTAATTACTATTTATTACACGGATCACTAGTTTAAGTGAGTATTTTGACCATATTGAGTCTTTTATGTCAAATACTGATTATCTTAAATTTTTAATGTTCAACGCTTAATTGGGTTTTCATAGAGGCCCATATGTGACTATTAAATTAAACAAAAATAAAACATAATCTACTTACTAATATTATCACTATCTTAATATGAGTATCTGACTTTTTTATTTAAAAAAAAAAGAACTAATTTTTTATCTAATTTTTCCAACCATCTGAATGGCATAAAAAATTTATCATACATTTATATGGAGTAATTTGAAGAAATATAAAATGATCAGAGTAATCACCAAGTAAACAAGAATCCATCCACATGCAAAAACTGCATTCAATATGAGAGAAGCCTACGCTCTTGTGATGTCCATCCCTCCTAATCCCTTTGCTTCACTCCCAAACAAACAAACAAACAAGGTGATCCCGTTCAAATCTCTGCTCTCTGAATGTTTCGAACATCATGTATTTTCCACTCCGGCTATTTCATTATCATTACATTTGTTCCAGAACTAGAGAATGTCAAATTCAAGGATCAAAGAATAAAAGCACAAACAACAAAGGAATTGATGAACTACACCTCTTTTTGCGGCTCTCCGGATGCAACAATATGCAAGACGGTATTACCATCTTGATCTTTCCAGTTCAAGATTTCTGTCAGATGGACTCGTTTAAGCCACCCAACCAAAATCTTGAATGCTTTGATGTTGTGGTTCTTGACTGCAACATGAACTGCAGTCTCACATCGGCTTGTCAAGTCTTTGATGGATGATTTGCAAGCACATAGGAATTCGGCTAGGAGTTCCAGCTCATTGTCTCCTTCTTTCTCAGCGAGGTAATGCAAAGGGGTGATCCCGCATCGTCCTTGGACTCGAATCAACTTGGGGTCAAGGTTCATCAATGCCCTCACGGTTTGATATTGCTCGTATTGCAAAGCCAAGTGCATGGGGCTGTCACCCTTTGAATTCAACTTCCGAGTGAATGATGGCTTCAAGATGGCTACCTCCATGGCCACTTGGGTTTTTCCTGCAGCCGCAGCAAGATGTAGAGGAGTATTTGGGAAGGGCTGCTTAGACACACGATCTAAGAGCTCTGGCTCCTCCTCAATTAAGTCATGTACCTCATCAACATCGTCATTTGCTATTGCCAGTTGAAAACGAGACTCCCTAGCCTTTTTATCTTCTTTTTCTTCTTTTTCAGCCAGACCCCGGGCCATCGTGTTACTAGGGAAATAGAGGAGCAGAAAAGGGGCTTTGCTGGGTGATATGATCATGGGAGTAGCGAACTTGCAAAATCATATATTATATAGTGCCACGGTCAACGAATATGTAATTAGCTAAGTCAACAAGTGTACAGGTGGGCTTAATGGCTGGTTGGGGTGAGTGGGGCCCGACGTTTCTTTGTCGGGTCAGATTCTCAAGAAATCGTTAAGACTTGTAATATTACGAGCCTCTTTTGCTTCCGACTTTTGCTATTTCGCTTTTTGTTGTGTTTTGCAAGAATCGCGTGACGCGATTCATCGAGAAGGAAAACTCTACTGTGTCATGGCTCGTATCTTGGAGTCGGACGGTAAAGTAGTGTACTGTATATATTTTTCTCTAAAATCTGGATCAAACATTTAATACTCTTGTGCTTCAAATGAAACTTATCTACAAATGTTTTGGATGGAATGTTGTTTATATTGGTGATATGTATGGTGCATGTTGTATTGTGGTTTCAATTTGATGCTCGTAGCCAACCTACATATTGAGACATGACATGATGTACTTGCTTAAGGACCGATTTTGTTTCAGGGGCACTAAAGTGTTTTTCGAGATTTAATTAGAGCGAAGTGATTTTCTAGGCTTAACAATAGTGAATATAATTTTCATGCTTCATCACTTGGCAAAGTGTGACCGTAAAGTCTTCATGACATGAGCATAAGATGAGTTTGACATATGTCGGTTATGCGATATTGCATTGTTTATGATATGGTGCATATCTTATGATTTGTTAGAATATATGCAACACTTGTAAAATGAGTAAACGCGATCCATACTCATTTTTAAAGTTGCATTATTCTTAACTTGATCCCATAGGAATGGTGATTTTGCGTTTTTTTTTTCCTTTTTCATGTAAATAAAGAGTGAATAAAGCCGAAAGCAAAATAAATAGTGCCACTTCCTTCCCATCAACCCATCGAATCTTTCCAAGGTAATAGAAAATCAATCACACATTACTTGTTATTGCTAATCCCAAACTAAAGAAGATAATTTGCAGAATTTAATCATACATTTGAGGAGTTAATAGCATCGGACCTACTTCCTCCTTCATTTGAACAAGTCCACTTATAAATTTACGAGATTTGGTGAGATTACTGTCAATTGTTATAAAAGTACCATCGGTCTTTGCCTTGTGCTAAATAATTATGCGATATTGCATTGTTTATGATATGGTGCATATCTTATGATTTGTTAGAATATATGCAACACTTGTAAAATGAGTAAATGCGATGCATACTCATTTTTAAAGTTGCATTATTCTTAACTTGATCTCATAGGAATGGTGATTTTGTGTTTTTTTTTTTTTTTTTTTCCTTTTTCATGTAAATAAGCGCATAAAGCTGAAAGCAAAAATAAATAGTGCCACTTCCTTCCCATCAACCCATCGAATCTTTCCAAGGTAATAGAAAATCGGTCACACATTAGTTGTTATTGCTAATCCCAAACTAAAGAAGATAATTTGCAGAATTTAATCATACATTTGAGGAGTTAATAGCATCGGACCTACTTCCTCCTTCATTTGAACAAATCCACTTATAAATCTATGAGATTTGGTGAGATTACTACCAATTGTTGTAAAAGTACCATCAATCTTTGCCTTGTGCTAAATGTAGATAGATTTAATTGGGTAGATAAATGAGTATTGACCACCTAATAGCATTAAAAGTTAGGAATTAGTCGCTAAATAATAAAAAAAAAAAAAAAAAAAGAAGAAAGAAAAGTAAAAAAAAAAAAAATTCATTAAAATGCATTGTGTTTTCATTATTGCACCGCATATTGAATGGTCTTTTTTTAATTTTTTCCAAAAAAAATTCGCCATCAAAAAGAAAAAGATTAAAAAAATATCAAAGGAAATTGATTAAAAAAAAGAGAGAAAAGAAAAAGAAAGGAAAATGAAAAAATGAGACCGGGCCGGGGCAGGTCAGCCCGACCTCTCTCTCTCCCTTTTTCTTTCTCCTCGCGTGGGCCGGCCCACTTTTCTTTTATTTTTGCCCAAGAGGAGCTCAACCTTCTTTTCCCCTCTCTTTGTCCTTCACGCATTCTGCAGAAAGGAGGAGAAATGTAGAAGCCAGAGGAGCAGGAGATCGCGGAGAAAATATTGGCTGCAGCTCTGACTCCAGCGTGTCTTCGTCCGAGTCCATTCACCGGGCGACACGTGTCGCCCGGCAGCCACGCTGGAATCAGAGTAAATTTTGGAAAATTGATATATTAGTTTCTCTCTCTTACTGGCCCATCAGTCCCTCGGTCAAATTTGAAAAAGCCAAGCGCGAAGCGTTCTCTCTCTACTGCACACGCTCTCTCTCCTCTGCAATGCATTTATTACCGAAAATCTTTTTCTTTTCTTCTCAAGAAAGAGGGCAGTTGTTCTCTCCATTTCTTTCTCCACACGAAGGTTCTGAAATTTTGAATCCCAAATTCTCCCTCCGCGCTCGTTGTTGCTCCGGCGTTTGTCAAGCGGCCGTTCTCCCGTCGTCTCTGACGAAGCACATAACGACCGCCCCTGCTCCGGCGCTCACTCGCTTTTCTGTCTTTGTGCTCGTTGCTGCTCCGGGCAAGGAGGAGGAGATCCAGAAGATCGGGAAGCTCAACTCGGTGCTGGAGGAGCGGGTGAAGTCACCATGCGTGGAAAACCAGAATTGGAGGACCTCGCCCAAGCCACTGCCAACGCCCTCCGCACCAACCTCGAGCAGGTCCTGGTGTAGGTCAGCAAGGATGACCGCCCCCACAGCGAGGCCTTCTTGGAGGACAAGGCGGACGTGGTGCAGCACATAGGGCAAGAAGGGAGGCACAGAGGAGGGGAGACAAGGAAACAGCAGATAAGGGAAGAAGGGTACCAAGCCACTGATGAGTCCGGCGGAGAAAGGGCGGCTCGCGAGGGCATCCCGATCAATGATTCCAAGTTCAGAACCAAGAGCTGAGTTAAAATGTAGGAAATAAGATAGAAAGATGTCTAGAGTTTGCAACTGTCGATATTTGTCTTTGTAAGGTAGCGTGTCTAAGTTTTTCATTTTTCCCAGTTCGAGGAGCCTAGCATGGTTCTTGTATATTTGTGCTTCTTGATCGCCTAGGACAATCACCGTAGGTACTCTCGTACTTTATTTTTTCCACCTTGTTTGCTGTAGTGATATAATGAAATTTTCTTCCTTTCGAACTTGTCGGAGTTGTCCCGTTCTTCACTACTTGCCTGCCTACGTGCCTCATGCATGTATGCCAACGTAGAAAACGAACAATGGCTGAGCCAGTGGCACCCAAAAGGGTCCTTCTACAGCTCGTTTTGATCAACTGTCTCATTTGATGATGCTCGACTTAGAACAATTACGATGGGGATGCCAAAGAGATGGACACTTGAAAGTGAAAACTTGAAATTGTTGATTAAGGTTCGAGTTAGCTATCCTTTTTGTTTAATCTCTTTCATTGGTTTTAATGTCAAGTTTTCGAACGGTGGAAAAAAGGAATTGGATGGTGCCATCGACGTGTGTGAGTTCTTTCCAGTCGTCTTCAAGTCCGCAAGTCGAGCATTTAAGTTCTCTTATGAGTTCCAACTTTATTGCTTCGCAAAATGGGTATGACCATCTGATCAAGAAATGAAAAAAGGAATGGCGATCAGGATACAATTCCACTGATAAAACGGAAGGAAGACCCACACACCGCGCACAAACACGCGGTTCCCGGTTCCTTACGAGGTTCCGCTTGGAACCTAGTGCCTACCCGCACAGAAGCAACAACAACATGCTCGCCTCCTTCTTCCTCAGCAACTTTGGGTGTGCACTTCTACGACCACGTCGTCATTGCCCTCCCTCTCCTCTTATCAACCTGCGCCTCCCTCCCGCCCCACCTCCCACTCTCCTCCCCGAGTTCGTAATTGCTGCTATGCCCGCAGCAGCAAATAACCAAAACATCACAACGCAGCATCGTCCGCTTCATCCTCCGATAATTTAGAGAGAGGCCTCGACACGAGAGTGGTCATCCTTGCATCGACCCACACTAAGATCCTTCAATGAGATTAGGTTCGAGAAGCATCTATATGAACTTAATATCCCACATTCAAAGCAATTGCTTTACATAAGAAGAATGAGAGAAGAAAAAAAGCTTGCCATCGAAAGTAGGATAAAATAATTATCAATCAAACATATAAATCTCACTTTTTTGACAAGAAAGAAAAGCAAAAAATGGAACCCATATACACATTTTTGGGGGTGCCACTATTAATGGCTGAGAGGCGTGAGCTGAAAACAACGAATAGCGTCCACAAGGGCGAACGGGGTGATGGGATACAAAGTTGAGGTCGGAGGCGGCTTGTAGCCATACTAAGAGACCGATCTACCTTTGTATTACATATACTCAATTCATCCATTAGCGTCGATGAAGCCCGTGGGGATGAGGCAAGAAGGAGGACACGAAGAAAGGGCCGGCCTTGTTGAAACTTTTGCCTTTTTCTTCTCATGGAAGGACCTCCTTCACTTTCCGAGCCACCATGGCGAGTTGCCCCCCATCGGTAGGATAAAATAATTATCAATCAAACATATAAAACTTTTTGACAAGAAGGGCAAAAATGGAACCCACACATTTTTTGGGGGTGCAGAGAGAGGCGTGACCCAACGAGCTCCCGAACGGGGTGATGGAGATTATATGGCGGATTGGATCGAGATTACAAGTGCTTGGGGAGGACCTCCTTCATGGCCACCATGGCTGTGCCCGAAGAAGAAGGGCGACACCAGTGTCGGGGTGGCGGATTGGGTGAGATTACAAGGCAAGCGGCGCACGAGAATGTCGGCGGCAAGCGATGTCGGGGGCGGCGGCGCGGCGGTGTCCACCGGGGACGGCGGCGTCCGGCGGCCGGAACCACGCTCACCCTAGACACGAGAGTGGTCATCCTTGCTGACCCACACTAAGACCTGCTCGAGGTTGGTGCAGAGTGCGTTGGCGGTGGCCTTGTTGGCCAGGGCGAGGTCCTCCAAATCTGGTTTTCCACGCATGGTGACTTCACCCGCTCCTCCAGCGCCGAGTTGAGCTTCCCGATCTTCTGGATCTCCTCCTCCTTGGCTGAGCAGCAACGAGCACAAAGACAGAAAAGTGAGTGAGCGCCAGAGTAGGGGCGGCCGTTATGTGCTTCGTCGGAGACGGTGGGAGAACGGCCGCTTGACAAACGCCGGAGCAACAACGAGTGCGGAGGGAGAATTTGGGATTCAAAATTTCAGAACCTTCGTGTGGAGAAAGAAATGGAGAGAACGACTGCCCTCTTTCTTGAGAAGAAAAGAAAAAGGTTTTCGGTAATACATGCATTGCAGAGGAGAGAGAACGTGTGCAGTAGAGAGAGAACGCTTCGCGCTTGGCTTTTTCAAAATTCGACCGAGGGACTGATGGGCTCCAGCAAGAGAGAGAAACTAATATATCAATTTTCCAAAATTTACTCTGATTCCAGCGTGGCTGCCGGGAGACACGTGTCGCCCGGTGAATGGACTCGGACGAAGACACGCTGGAGTCAAAGCTGCAGCCAATATTTCTCGAGATCGCAAGGGGCAGATGGTGGTGTGATCCGTGAGAAAATATTGGCTAGGTCTTACAGAGTAAGACCACTCATAAGTCGACACGTGTCTCCACGCAGCGTTAGAGATTCAAATTTTGCTCGGCCCACCGCGAGAAAATATTGGCTGGGTTTAACCCTCCACGTAGGTGTAGGGTAAGACCATTCGGCGATTGACACGTGGCTCCACGTAGGCGATGGTGTCAGAAGTTCAAAATTTGCCTGGCACGCTCCTGGGACCCACCACTCTGACGCTCTCTCTCCTCTGCTCTCCTCTGCGACGCCTGCGACCTGTCGACTCCTCTCTCTCTCCCCATTCTCCATTCCATTCCGTTGCGGGGGAGAACAAAAACGAACCTCCGCCTTCCATTTGCTCTTCCCCTCCTCTGCTCTCTCTCCCTGTTCTCGCCAACGCCCCTCCACCTCCGCCTCCGCCTCCACAGGTTGCCCGCAACGCCGACGTCCCTCCGCTGGTTGCCTCCGTCACCCCCGACTCCGACTCCGACGCCGACGCCCCTTCGCCTCTGCCTCCGCCCCCGACGCCGTCGCCGACGCCCTTTCGCCTCCCTCTCGCGACCTCTGCTCCGCTCTCTCCCTCTTTCCTCTGCGGAGAACCCTTGCTGGCCAACCCCAACGCCGACGAACCCCTGCTCGCATTTTGGCCTCCCTCTCCGCGAACGAAGGTCGCTCTCTCTCTCTCTCTCTTTCCTCCGCAAAGCGCCCCCTACTCCTGAACGCGGACGCCGCCGACGCCGTCGCCTCCTGCGAAGCGCCCCCTGCTCCTGAATGAAGGTTGCTCTCTCTCTATCTATTTGTGTTTGCTGGTAGTACTTTCCAGTTTTCACTGACAAGTTTACATGGGAGCAAACGGACCCTGATTTTATACATGTTGGAAAATTGACTCAAAATTGCATGAAGCTGAAAGCTGACACTCCAATAATGTTGTATAAGGAACTGGTGATTGCATGAATTCAATCTACTTCTATGTCAATGCAAGATGATATATTTCATTTGTTGTTGAAGCTTTTTTTATATGGAGTTCTGTGAAGAATTTGCAGTGCATGCTTACAATTAATATGTCTTCAGGCTTGGGTTTGGTAAAAGGAATCGAACTTTTTTAGCGCTTGAACAATTTTCTGTTCTGGAGCTATAAATCTTAAGAGTCTTTCAGACATTGTTTAGGTTGTTCTACATATTCAGTTTTAATAACGGGTTACTAATGTGGCCAACCACTCCAAAATTATGCTTTCAATTTTGAGCTGCAGTCTCTTTCTTGAGGAGAACAACAAATGGAAAGTTTTGATGTGCTAATTCTGTCATTTCCAACTATGATTTTGGGTGAGCTGAAATACCTTTTTATCTAAGCAAATTTCTTTCTTCAGTGATGGCGTAGAACAGAAGAAGTAGCATTTTCTTGTTATAATTGCTAGAATCACTTTCATTGTTTGGGTTGTTTGATGCTGGTGACTCTTCTCTACACTATCTTCACCGATGGTAGCCCTTTCTGGAAAGAACTTTTAACTTACGGAGGTTGTATAGCTGAACAAAAAAATCTTGCAAATCAACGTTCAAAGCATTGAGATTGTTCCTCATTACTTTAAAAGCAATGATGCAACAGCGAAGTCTTTCCGGGATGGTCACGCATTTTCTTGAACTGTTCGATTTTCCACCAGAACATGCAAGCTTTTTAAGGTAATTCATGAGATCTCCAATATAATCCTAGTCAATCAGGTGAGAAAATTTTCCTAGACCATCCAAACATGGTCCAAGGAGTGGGTGAGCCTCAGTCACATGAGTTGTACCAGTATCTCCATTAGGTCTGTAAAACAAACAGAAAGAATGAAGTGATCACAGTATCCCGTTAGATACCATTCACAAAGACAATTTCTAACTCGACTTTATGCACATATTTTTGGTTGATTATAGAGAAAGATTAAATCAACACAGCAAATGGACAGCATCACTTATAATTAAGCACTTTTTGTTCAGTTATACAACCTCATACTTGAATACAAGCCTGGAAGGTTAGCACTTTTAACTTATGGAGGTTGATCATCAACACCTTCTACAGCAACAAGGAGATCTTCCTCCGTGAGCTCATCAGCAACTCCTCCAATGTACATCTCCTCCACCTCTTTTTGAAGTACTAGGTTGCCTTGTTCAATGTCTTATGTCTATTAGGTGTTAGTAATGGCTTGCAAGCTTGAAGATAAGAGAGATTTATGTTTGCTTGAAGTAGCTGTTCGATGCCTGGTGAAGAGTTAAGAGTGTCATTTTTAGTTGATTGGATGGCTCTGCCTAAGGCATTGTTGAGAAATAATCGTGATCGAAATGCGATATTGTGATGCTGAAGGTGATATATTGATTCTGATTTGTGATCGGTTTGTGTGTGCGTTAGGCGTTGGATAAGATTAGATATGAGAGCCTCATGGACAAGAGCAAGCTCGATGCGCAGCCCGAGCTGTTCATTAGGCTGGTGCTGGACAAGGCCAACAAGACTCTTTCGATCATTGATAGGGGCGTTGGCATGACTAAAGCAGGTAATGTAATTGGGCGACAGAGATTGATCAATTTTCTTGCTCGTGTCTTTTGGCTATGGCTATGTTCCTACGCGATAACGGTAACTGTTACGCTGAGTTCATTTAAGTTGTGAGACTATTGGTAGATATTAACGTCTGAGATGAATTGGACAGATCTTGTGAACAACTTGGGTACGATTGCGAGGTCGGGGGTGAAAGAATTCATGGAGGCATTGCAGGCGGGAGTTGATGTGAGCATGATCGGTCAATTTCGTGTCAGTTTCTACTCTGCTTATTTGGTGGCTGAGAAAGTCATTGTGACTCCTAAGCACAATGATGATGAGCAGTACATCTGGGAGTCCTAGGCCGGTGGTTCCTTCACCGTTACGAGAGATGTGAGTGGGGAGCAACTCGGCAGAGGGACCAAGATCACCCTCTTCCTTAAGGAGGACCAGGTGAGTTCATTTATGGTTGCTTTTATGAATTGGTGGAGAAGATTTGCATTGGTTTTGGATGATACATGATGCTAACAGCGTCACGTCTCTGTTTTCCTCAGCTGGAGTACCTGGAAGAAAGAAGGATTAAGGACCTTGTGAAGAAGCACTCCGAGTTCATTAGCTACCCCATCTATCTATGGACTGAGAAGACAACCGAGAAAGAGATCAGTGATGATGAGGACGATGAGCCCAAGAAGGAAGAGGAAGGAGATGTTGAGGACGTCAATGAGGAGAAGGAAGAAAAGAAGTCCAAGAAGAAGAAGAAGATTAAGGAGGTTTCTCATGAGTGGCGGCTCATCAACAAACCGAAAGCCATCTGGCTGTGAAAGCCAGAGGAGATCACCAAGGAGGAGTATGCTTCCTTCTCCAAGAGCTTGACCAATGAATGGGAAGACCATCTTGCCATGAGGCACTTTTGTGTTGAGGGGCAGCTTGAATTCAAGGCTATTTTGTTCGTCCCAAAACGTGCTCCGTTCGACCTCTTCGATACTCACAAGAAGATGAACAACATCAAGCTCTATGTTAGGAGGGTTTTCATTATGGACAACTGCGAGGAGCTCATTCCAGAGTATCTTAGATTCGTGAAAGGAGTTGTTGATTTTGATGACTTGCCCCTCAACATTTCTCGTGAGATCTGCAATGAGAACAAGATTATGAAGGTCATCAGGAAAAATCTTGTCAAGAAGTGCATTAAGATGTTCAATGAGATTGCAGAGAACAAGGAGGACTACAACAAGTTCTATGAGGCCTTCTCGAAGAACTTGAAATTGGGTATCCATGAAGACAGCCAGAATAGAGGTAAAGTTGCAGACCTCCTCCGGTACCACTCGACAAAGAGTGGGGATGAAATGACAAGTCTGAAGGATTATGTCCCGAGGATGAAGGAGGGTCAGAAGGATATCTACTATATCAATGGTGAAAGCAAGAAGGCTGTAGAGAACTCTCCGTTCTTGGAGCGGCTCAAGAAAAAGGCTATGAGGTGCTTTTCATGGTGGACGCAATTGATGAGTATCTTTGTAGGACAATTGAAGGAGTACGATGGAAAGAAGTTGGTCTCTGCAACCAAAGGGGGCCTGAAACTTGATGATGAAAACGAGGAATAGAAGAAGAAAAAGGAGGAGAAAAAGAAGTCCTTTGAGAACTTGTGCAAGACAATGAAGGACATTTTGGGAGACAAAATTGAAAAAGTCGTGGTATCGGACAAAATTGTGGACTCTCCCTGCTGTTTGGTGACGGGAGAATATGGATGGTCTGCAAATATGGAAAGGATTATGAAGGCTCAGGCTTTGAGGGACAACAGCATGAGCTCTTACATGTCAAGCAAGAAGACAATGGAGATCAACCCTGATAATGTCATCATGGAGCAACTGAGGCTGATAAGAACGACAAGTCCATGAAGGACTTGGTGATGTTGCTGTTTGAGACTGCTCTTTTAACATTCGGGTTCAGTCTTGATGACCCCAACACTTTCGCAGCGAGGATTCACAGGATGCTGAAGCTGGGTCTGAGCATTAACGAGGATGAGACTGCTGGTGATGATGTTGACATGCCGCCTTGGAAGAGGATGGTCTTTGAGGAGAGCAAAATGGAGGAAGTGGACTAAGCTTCGCGACATCGAAGTGAACTCCATTTTGTACTAGTGCCATAGAAAGATGAGGTGTGTGTGATATGTTAATGGATATAGTGCTTCTAAATTGTTACTTCTATTATTGTATCCATAAGGCTTATGATCTGAAAGGAGTCCGATATTTTGTGCTGACGGTAGTGTGTAAATGATTTTGTTTGGTAGATCTTGTTATCGTGTCTGCGATAGAATTTCAGGGTAACAACTCCTTAAGGCGTCATTGTTGCGTGAATTGGACTTGGAAATGTAAGAAACTCTCAAAGTTCGGTGCATGCAGAGTCCCTAAGGGCATGAGCCTGTTCAAACAGTGAGTGCGGAATGATGGACTCAAACATGGTGGAAGAAATACATAGCACTCTTTTGAGGCGACAGCTTCTTGATCAATTATCTACCTACTTGTTCCTTGCATGTGCATGGCATTACCCACGAAAGGGTCCCCCTACTCAATAGTAGGAAGTCATGGTTGTACTATTATGCACCAAAGTTTGCGCAAGGAATGAAAGAAAAGTTTACATAGTCCTATCCGTGGGCTTTAACCATGTTTGGATTGGCTCATAGAAATGTGATTGGCAATCTCTACTGAATCTGTATATTCAGGACTGCCATCCCTGAGCGAGCAAAATATAAGTATATTACATTTGATCTCTCCGGAAGAAACTCCTGAGAGTCACTCGTACATACATGTAATGTAAATTGAAACCCATATTTCCATGCAGAGAATCCCACCCAGTTGAAAACTTGTAAACAGCACAAGCACTATACTATATGAGGGTTCCTCTAGGCTATTTATGTTGCGACCGTGCATTATCTGTGCTTTCACAGGGGCCTCCGGATTCATTCATCCCAAGATGTTGAAAAGAGTTTGATGACCCCTGTACAAGAAAATGACAAATATATTAATATTTATCTAAATAATATGCTTACATAAATGTCTCAAATAATCCCATATCAATAAAAAGTGTCAAAACCATACAAAATGACACATGAAATCACCTGGGCACAATTGACTGCATAGTATGCTTCAGAATACGAAAATATATCTCAAATACGGCGAAAGTGTTTCTCGATTTGCATCTTTCGGCGCTCCATAATATCTGGATCGAAGCTAGCTGCTTTATAATCAGCAGCAACCTATTTACACCACCAAGCACCTCAATTTTATGATATAAAATTAGAAAATTAGAGAAAGTAGGCAGTTGTTGCATAAGAATCCCTACCTCTTCCCTCATTTTCGACATCATTTCTTGCCTAGATTTCTTTCTATCATTCGGTTGTGGATGGCTTGATTCCTCTGGTCGGTTTCCTTTCTTATAATTCTTCTTTTTAACTTTTTTTATCCTTATCTGGTGCTTCAAATCTATGAAGGTCCTCGTCAAATGACAGAGACATAAGTACCTGAAAAAGCATTTTGATAGTTCTAACAGAGAGAGAGAGAGAGAGAGAGAGAGAGAGAGAGAGAGAGAGAGAGAGAGAGAGAGAGAGGGAGGGGAGGGGGTGAATTAAACAAAATAACAAAATAATTGAAACACAAAAGTTCAAAATAGTGACCTATTAAACATACGTGGATATTTGACCAAAAAGAGAACATACTTGAATCGAGTCGGGATGCATCGACAATTATGAGCTTTCACATAATTTGCAATCAATCGAGCATTTGCTCCAGTCACTTCACCACCGTGTTTACCCTCATTTGTAAAGAGTGACTTAATAGTGTCACAACAAAGTTTCCTGATGATATACATTTACATCTTTTATTCAAGAGAAGAGTAGAGAGGAAAAGGGAAAAATATACATGCAAAGAAATGCTCAAGGAATATGACCAGAAAACTAGAAGTAGAATTGTCTATCACCTATCATTGTAGCACTTGACTCTTTAAGGAGTAGCTCCTTTTCTTGTAGCCCCAACTCTGTACCAAAAAGTAAAAAGGTACAATAAATAGAATGGTATCTACTATTTTTCAGACTTAAACATAAAAAAGATCATACTACATTGCATGCATGACTTCATACAAGGGCACATGCTCACAGATTTACATAACCACAAACATAAGCCATTGCATCTCTAAATGATTGCTAAGCGATGCTTCATCTATTTCCCTTTTGTTTGGGCAGGGAACTTAAACCAAAAGCAAGCAGCAACTTATATTCATAGATAAAACAACATTGGTGATCTTATGAGTTCATCGTCACGAAGCACCCAAGCCATTCACAAAATGAGAATAGAATTCTGCACCCAAATGACCACATTAACAAAAGTCTATTCTTGAAGTTCTCAATTATTCAACCATTCTCCTCATCTAGTCAACCAAAGGTCTTATTTTTATTGCAAACTCTTAACATAAGAAGAATAATGAGAAGTGAAAAATATATGGCTAAACCTTATGACTTCATCCGAGGAACTTGTGTTTCTGACAACAACTTCAACCAAGCTCTCGCGATAATTGAAATGAGGAACAGCATCTAACAAAGTACAGATGCAGCGAACCACCGCATGTTGATACAAGGAGACTTTTTCTAAAACCATCAACTTCTGCAGGTAGGCCTGTTAAATAAATTTTGAAATAGCTCAGAGTATATAAAATTGGATTGAAACAAATTCTAAATCAACATTAAACTAACTAAAACACGAATGTGTAAACCAAGATTTGTAGTGTTTTTTGTCCCATTTCTGGTGAGTGCACTTCATTCAACAATCACAAGAAAATCAAGTAAAACCTTGTATGCAGACAGAAGTGTCAATTCATAATACCGCATCTTCTTGACATCCTTTGAAACTTTCATCTCCAGCTCCTTCTCAGTAGGAAGTCTAATGCGGAGGGAACACATGGAGAGTAGACGTAACTGTAAAGATCACATCAAAATAAACTCGGCAACATACCTAGGAATGATGTCTTTGAACACAGCCAACAAAGATAGAAGCCTAAGCTTAACGATAGCATGATTGTGATCATTGCACATCTGCAGCATTTCTTTTAACAGTTTAATATTAGACTCTAGATCAGCAAGCAGAGCAATTCCCAGTTCCGCAAGTTTACACTTCTTAGTTTCAAATGACTCTTCTGCAGTGATGTCCTCTTTCAACTCAGCCTAAAGAAAACATGACATTGCATAAAGATGAGAAGAAATGTATTGATGTTAAAGTCTTGTATGATAACCTGTACAATGATACTAGCAAACTTGTGATAAGCATCTAGGCATAATATCAAGTCCAAATCTTCATTGCATTTAAACCAATGACTCAGTATAAGCAAGCTAAAGTGATCCCACAAGATATATGCACAAGTTAAAGCAAAGCTTACTTTGACATAAATTGGTAGATGACTAATATAGGTATACCAAGAATGTGTCAAAATGGGTACACTAAATTATGTGACATGAATTAAATTGGTGATGACAGGGGTAGATTCAGATCACAAGATGGTGACTTATTCATATATCCAATGTTAACATCATTTAGTATGACGGTGATTGTATAACTTTAGTATATCGAGAATTATTCTTGACAACAATGGAACACCAGTGAATTTTCTAGAAAGAATCGGGCCCTATTTCCTTTCTATTGAATTTAATGTACACGATAAAAACAGAGCATAGGAATTTAAAAGCTTGTCTTAGCTACCATAGAATCCTAGTTAAAACAACAATATCACACAATCAATGAATCAATGGAGTGAAACTGGTCTTAACAGTAATCGCTATAAAAAAGCTACCTCGGAACAACTCAAGGTTCTGCATAGTAGCATGATCGAGATTAACAATTGAAGGCAACCCCTTGCTTGCAGCAGCTAATTCCATCAGCTCCGGCTGTTCATCCTCCATAAGCTCCATGGATTCCTTGGCAATTCTGTGAGCAGTGGCCTTCTCCACTGCAGCTTTTCGTCTCTCTGCTTCTTTTTCTCGATGAAGCTCTTCTTTTTTGTCTCTTTTTCTCCGCCTTCCAAACAAAAAACCAGAGAAGTTGGTAAAGAAGAGAGAAAAGAAGAGATGCTGCTTAACCAATCAAATAAAGCAAAAGAAACTAACTAGTGAAAATGCAATATCAAGCTCAAATACTTACCTTAATAGATTCTTTCTGTAAATACTTCTCCCATTGCTCTGATTCTCGCCTTTGCTCACGTAGAAATCTCTCCTCCTCTCTCTGCTGTTCACGCATCAACCTTTCTTCTTCCTTCCTTCTTTCACGATCAAATCTTTCCATCTCTTTCCTCATTCATTCCTCAGCCTGCAATAGAAAAATACGGGATATCAGTACATGCCAAAGTTTTCTCCACAAAGCTCACATATCCTTAAGTGATAAATGAAAACATTTCTCCTCAAAATATTTTTTCTCTAGTGCTTTGCGAATTCGGTTTTCATTAGCTTCAACTTCCCTGGCAATCTGGGCTTCTTCAATCTGCAACAAAATGACATTTTTGGTCACCCTAAAGCTATATCAAAAAGTGATGACAATACTCTGCTCTCAGAAGCATCAGAATTACCTTGAATGTTAACAAAAAGACAGTAAAAGTGATACTCATGGTGGAGAAGTCTTGAAGCAGCCTGGATAATCACACATAACACAAATATTGGCAATCCACATATGACTTCGAAAATTGAATGTTAACAAGTGAAACTATCATCATAATTTTATTAGATTCTTCTAAGAGCAGTAAAAGTTCTTAAAATTAAAAAAGACAATTCCAGTTTTCATACAGAAAGACAAGAAGAACAAACTTGTAAAAGTATCGGGAAAAAGGACATGTAGGGTGTAAGTATATAGGCAACTACCTACATCAAGCTCTCAAAAGAAAATTGGCATGAAAAGGTAAGTTTGAATTGAGAATTACATCCCCTCCAATTTTCAACAAAGTATTAGTACCAAAGAGTTCTTGATAACTGCACTAAAAGGGATTGAAACTATTCAATATTTTTTCCAAGCAGAACACTCATGTTATCATAAAAATATTTGTGACGACATTCACAAACATATTCTTAATTCACAAGCACGAAGAAGTATGATCCTTGTAAACTTCCATTAACCCATGCAAGTGTAATCACAACATAATATTTGCAATAGTTAACCACAAAACAAGGGGAAAAAAAAACATCACACAGGCAGAGCAGTAGGTAATACAAAATACACAGTAAAAGCCAGCCAACCAGCCAAGAGCACTAGGACTCATTTTATAGAGATATTGATGCATAAATACCTTTCCTCTAAGTAAAGTATGCACCTGTCTTAGCTAGCCTAGATTCATTTCATGGAACTAACATTTATCATAATGAGTACCTTAGAGTCTTAATGGATTATAGCCCTATAACAGTCAGCACAACTCTTCAAAAAGATTGAAACCTTTGGAAGATGACTACATCAAGGAAATAGCAGCAAATAACAAATTAAACGTCATACAATCTCCATATGACAAGTAATGACCAACATACTAGAAGGGGTTCCTCTCTCTGTACAAAATTGCATATGTGTGGCTTTTCTTTTGCAGCCGTTTAGTATAGGGGTAGTACCCCCTTGGTACCTTCTTAATGGAATTTTCTTTATTGTTCAAACAACAACAACAACAAAGACATCTCAACAGGGAAAAGAAGCCACTGACTTTATTTGACATGGCATCCCGTCGAACAGACACTTTGCCATCATAAGGATTCACGGGTCCTTTCTACTCTTCATCTACAACTACACAGATAACATGTTAAAGTCAAATAAGTGATGGAGTAAACATGAAATGAGAACTAAGAAGAGGAAGAACTCAGATAGATAGAGAGAGAGCAACCTTCGTTTAGGAGCAGGGGGTGCTTCGCAGGAGGCAACGGCGTCGGCGGCGTCCGCGTTCAGGAGCAGGGGGCGCTTCGCGAAGGAAAAGAGAGAGAGAGAGAGAGAGAGAGACCTTCGTTCGCGGAGAGGGAGGCCAAAACGCGAGCAGGGGTTCGTCGGCGTCGGGTTGGCCAGCAAGGGCGCTCCACAGAGGAAAGAGGGAGAGAGCGGAGCAGAGGTCGCGAGAGGGAGGCGAAAGGGCGTCGGCGAAGGCGTCGGGGGTGGAGGCAGAGGCGAAGGGGCGTCGGCGTCGGAGTCGGAGTCGGGGGCGACGGAGGCAACCAGCGGAGGGGCGTCGGTGTCGTGGGCAACCTGTGGAGGCGGAGGCGGAGGTGGAGGGGCGTCGGCGAGAACGGGGAGAGAGAGTAGAGGAGGGCAAGAGCAAATGGAAGGCGGAGGTTCGTTTTGTTCTCCCCCAACGGAACGGAACGGAGAACGGGGGAGAGAGGAGTCGATAGGTCGCGGGCGTCGCGAGAGGAGAGTAGAGGAGAGAGAGCGTCAGAGTGGTGGGTCCCAGGAGTGTGCCGCGCAAATTTTGAACTTGTGACGCCATCGCCTACGTGGAGCCACGTGTCAATCGCTGAATGGTCTTACCCTACGCCTACATGGAGGGTTAAACCCAGCCAATATTTTCTTGGCCCACCGCTCTGCAGACCTGGCCCACAGGTCTGCAGAGCTCTGACGCTCTCTCTCCACTGTTCGAACTGCTCTCCTGTTGACTCGTCCTCTCTCTTCCCGTTCTCCGTTCCGTTGTGGGGGAGAACAAATAACGCAGTGGAGCCACGAGAATCGAAACACGGCCAAATCACGCAAGGCATCTTCATTTAGCGCCGAGACGCGTCGATCCTCGCTCCTTCATCCTGGCGAAGAAGACAAAGATCGAAAGAGCTCGTGAGCGGAACCGGAGCATGGAGGTCCCCGTCGTGAGGGGCGACGGCGACGGCGACGGCAGTAGCAATGGCGGCAAGATGGGAACGCTTTTCGAGAATTTCATGCGAGGCCAGCAGAGCTCGCTCAGGTCCTTCTTCATCCGCAAGAAAACGGGCGCCGGGGACGACGCCGATTCCCCCAGGCCCCTGCCCTTCCTCTCCCCCATCGCCAACTCCGTCGCGTCTCGCTGTTCCAGGTGAGCGCCGCTTCCGATTCCTTTCTCCGCTCGCAACCGACCGACCGACCGGCCTGAAAGTGAATGTGCTTTCCCGGGAGATTCGAACTCTCTATCGAGTGAACGTACCTCGAGGTGTCGGCGGAGGTTTGTGCTGCTCGGTGCGCCATGTTCGAAAGAGCGGCGGCGGCTTTAGGTTCAGACTACGCGGTGATATGCATTTTGTTTTTTGAAAATTTTGTGTGGACTTAGGAATGCTTGTGAAATTTGAATCCGTGACGGCAGCTGTAATGTATGATGGCTTGTGCTGACTTGATTGGGCTTGAATGGCGGTTTTGATATTAGGCTTATGTTAGCATTGGGCAGTGACTGAAATCGTACATGAGCTTGTCTATTGTAGTTGCTGCCAAAATGTTCGCTTGAGATTGTGAGGAACCTATCTATTGTTCACGCTTGCTTGATGTTTAAGGCATGTAATTGATGGTTTCGCTCAACGAGATGCCAATGAGAAGTGTCTATAACTGAGTGTTAAGTCATCTGTCCCTTTGCCTTCGGTCTTTTATTTAGTGCTGATTAAACAATGATGAAATTGGAGAAGATGAAAGATGTTCAGGGAATCAGTCAGCTATTTGTGATGTGCACATGCATGTGCGGACGTGAGTGTTTCCATGTGTTTTGGGCAAGCAGTCAGCAGCTTCTTGCTTTTTGATGGTTTTAGGCAAATATTCTGGAGAGAGAAGTGGTTTTTGATAGGTGCGGCAGTACATACTGTTACTTTAGTATTGTTTCAGATATGGAGCTTTAACTTAATCCTGGAAAGTTGCTTGAATGGAATATTTAATATTCCTCAATGCTTATGGGAATATGCCACTGCTTATCTTTGACTTGACTTGAGTGGGAACCTGAATGATGAGTCCAGGTGGGCTTCAGGAGTTTAGATAAAAAGTGGTATTTGCATTCAAAATGAAAATGGCACTTTTAGGATTGTAGTCTTGCACTCATGTAGCTACCTCGATCCAACTATTAGCCTGATTGGGTGCTTTTTCTTGTATGTCTTATAAATTGATTTGATTTATCTACTTGCTTATATATTCAGGATCCTTAAAGTTTCCACTGAAGAACTATGCCATCGTTTTGATGAAGAGATACCTGAAAGTGCTAGGCAACCTTCAGTCTACCCTAGGAATTTTGTAGAGTTTTGCTCATACAAGGCAATGAATGCGACATCAAAAGCTCCTGTTCTGCCGCTTGACATTTGATATGATGCTTGCCTGGGAGTCCCCGGATGGTGGCGAGTGAAGTGCTGGCCAAAGTGAGACAAGTTTTTTGATAACCTACCGATATTTTTAAAACACCCACTAATTTATTTAATGGGTGCTAAAATCCTCATTTTGGTGATTTGAAGGAACTGGAACTCTACTGCTTCATACAACTGACTTTGATTATCTTGATCGCAGGAAACACCTACTTGCAAAGAAGCAGAAGGTGCTGATGGATGGTCACTCTTTTACGCAGCCTCAACTACCACGGCTGTTCAGGTGCACAGTGCTCTTGCATGGAGTCTCCAGTGTCTTGCTCAATGCCAATTGTTAGGTTACTGCTTTCACAATAGTCCTGTTGATAGTAGGGCAAGACATAGAATTGAGATTTGTTTTCTTACTCCATTAGGTTGATGACAAGAAAACTGCTGGGATCGATGCGTTTGCACGAATCACTCCAGCTTGTGCTGCCATTGCTGATGTAATAACTGTCAAGAATCTTTTTAATGCTCTCACAAGCTCCTCACGCAACCGGCTTCATTTTCTTTTATATGACAAGTACCTTCGAAGTCTCAATAAGTAAAGACTTGCTCCCTTTCTTGCTTTTCTGGCTGTTATAGTTTGTACTGTGACATCGTCTGCCACTTTACTTATTTTTCGCCAGAATTTTACAAAGAACTTTCAGTGTTTCTTTTCCTTCTAGTGTTTGGTCTAGATAGTTTAATTTCCATAACAGGCTTATATGAATTGACCAGATAATGCTGGATCTAGTTTTGTTTTTTTGCAAGGTTAATTTAAACATCATGCAGCTGATAGGCTTCTCTACTAATTCAACCCATAGACAAAGCACAAAAAGATGCAACATGTACTTGATAGGCTTTGCTAGTGTGATTTTCTGTACTTCCAAGCATAATATATGTCCACCAAGATAAAGAAGGATCATCAACTAGCCCAACATCAGTGGATTAATCAGATCAACCAATCAGAGTTAGCTTCAGTTAGGGCTCCAAATTGTTTGCATGAAGTTTCACAATACAGACCGCTGTATCATGTTGTTTAGGCATGGTCAAAGTCAATTATCTCTAAAACTGAAGGTTGTTCCCTTGGAGCACCTGCATATTGGACTGGCGATTTGATTGAGTTGTTAGGTGAAGGTAAACACTCCAGAAGACCATGACATCCTGGCAGGGAGGGTGACTAGGAAACAGACAGAGAAGCATAGAACAAAGACATTCATTTTGATCCTTAGAAATTCAGTACAGTTCTTTGGAGATTTAAAATTATACCTTATGTTTGGATGACATAATTGTTCAAAGTAGGAGTCAACAGCTATACACAAGTCATCTAACTACTCAGGTTTGTTAGCCAGATTGAGATGATGACCAGAGGGAGGACAGCGAAAAGTACTAGGGGGTGGAAAGATTTGAACCAAAATGGTACCGCTGCCATGTAGTAGACAATAGAAAACTCAGAAAGACCAGGCCCTAAAAATGGAAGCAGACCAGAAAGTTGACTTGCGGGAACTACAATTTTTGAATTATTGATAGTAACTGCTGTTCGATGCAGTATCTAGTTGATTGCTCTAAAATTTTATGATGTCCATGGTATGTTAAGAAAGCTTTTGAATATGCGAAGCAAGACCTTTTAATTTATAGCCGTTGAGAAAGATTTTGTTGCTTTCTTTTCATTTTGAGAAGAATATAGTTTTTACAACTACATGAGAGGGACCGTTCATACTATTTCAAGTGTTGCAGATTCATTATGCATCTTGATTGCTATTTCACACTTTTTAATGGATTGGATGTTCACTAGCAAATGGTTGTCAACTACTACTTTGTTCTCGATCCATGCAGAGTGATTAAGGCTGCAAAGAATGTTTCGGGACCGACATTATCTAACCTCCAGCTTGCTGAAGGAGAGATTATTCTTGATATAGATGGCACTGTTCCTCTGCAACCTGTATTGCAGCACATTGGTATCTCAGCTTGGCCTGGTGAGTTCTATCCTGACAATCGAGTTGTGGGAATTTATCTTAGGTTGGGTTCCCTGGTTGATTGTGTGGATCATCATCTGTTAGCTGGTGGGAAATCAATTCCTGGAATGATGATTTGACTGTATCGTAGCTGCTGGAGTTTGATAATCATGGAACTTTTACGGGCAAGATTACTTCTGACTGAAGATTGAATTCTTCAGCCTTGGAAACTCTTGATTCTCATCCCTAGCTTCCATTTGTTATAGGCAGAGCAAATTGAATTTGAATTTGCCAAATGAAATATATGTCCCACATACTTCAGCTTTAAGATGATTTCATCCAAATATCTTCTAATTTGCAGCAAAGTCAGGATTTAGGAAATGACAGAGGTAATAAGTGGGCAATTTTTATTTATTTATGTAATTTGGTGGTTTTGATCCCATATGGTAGTTATAGATTTTGAAACACAGGTTAAGGTACAGCTCTATTGGCAATGTTGCTTCAAGCTTCATATGGTGAATTCAAGGTGGGGGCCTAGATTTTAGGGTTGGTTTGCCTTAACTACCACAAACTCTGGCTAAACATCTCATGCACTATTAGGACAGAGACTAGCTTGTCAGTTTTAGAGACATGTCCAAGATGGAGAAACTGGAACTTTTTTCTAGGTTGCTTAGTGTTGCTGGTTAACCATGTACTATGTGAGTTCAAGAACGTGTCAAGTGGAATTCAGGGAAAAATGAACCTTTTTGTGCTGTTTCTCTACATCAACAAGGCTCTCAGTTAATTCTGTCATGGAGCATGGCACTTTGGATAAGAAAAACTCTAGAATGGTTTGTCGGGGGACTCTTCTATGCAAATGATGCTTATATTGCAGACTTGTACAGAAATCTGTAGATTGCATTGTGGGGTGAAATTTTGAAGGAGCTAATTGGAGCCTTCGAAAATGCGAGTTTTTTTATTTATGAGGTGAGAAAGAAGTGGGAGATGCGATATCTTTTGGTGAGAACTGTGATGGGGGGCTATTTTAGTATTCTCTCGGAGCGCTCTCGTCACGCTTTGATGAATTTCTTGGTGGTAGTTTTGGTTGAGGTGTGTTGAAGATTCCATGCTGAGATATTTCTTTAGTTGAGTATAATGAGTTTAGGTGAGTCAGGGAATGGCATCTGTTGCTGCTAGGGTTAGAAAACCTGACGCTTCAGCCTCCACTGTCGCCCCTGACTCCGACGCCGATGCCCCTTCACCTCCCTCTCACGACCTCTGCCTTCATCCGTGTCTGTTCTGATGGTATTATTGCTTACTGATGGAGGGAGGAGCTCCTGTTTTACTGTTTCTGTTTCTTGTTTCTGTAGTTACACAGGGACATGTAGAGACATGTATCTCTTGTTACTGTTTCTTGTTTCTGTAGTTACACGGGAAAAAAAAAAGAGTTTCTGGTTTGTTGTATGGTGCTATTCTGGTAATTGAGTATACATGCGTATGTACATAAGCAGGCGCATGCCTCCATGTGTATGCGTGCACGCTTTCATTTCATTTCCAACGTCACTTCGGCCTAGGATATTATGTCATTCTAGTTAAAATGAATTCAAAGAAAGGGTTCGCGCCCTAGACATGTGTGTTCCTGTCTGCCTGCCTTTCTTTGGGCATTCCAACTCATGCTACTGTTTATTTTCTATTGTCCATGCAACTTTAATGTAAGTTTTATGCTTTAGATTCGTTGAGTGCTTTTCCTCAGTCTGTGCGATTAAAGAGACCATTTGCATTTCAACCATGGACCAATTCAGAGGAGAACATTGGGAATCTTCTCATGGTATGTTTGACTGTTGAAAGAGATATACATAATTTCATAATAGCTTATTTTTTCATGATAGCTTGCACTTCCATGATAAGATTACTATCTGAAAATGTTGCATCTTTATTGTGGAGACGTACCATTGTCCTTGAGGCATCACAACTCATCTTTTATTGATTCCTCACAGGTATGAGAAAGATATGCTGGCATTTACTGGCTGCAGTCACAATTTGACAGCTGAGGAGGATGAGGAACTACGGTTGATAAGATATGAAGTAAGTCATTGGAAGGAGAAAGAGATTAATGGAACAGAGAGGAGGTTACTTGGCGGCTGTCCATTGACTCCTATGGAGACTTCACTTCTGCTAAAGGCTCTTGGATTCCCATCTACTACCCGCATTTATTTGGTGGCTGGTGATGCTTATGGAAAAGGAAGTATGCAATGTCTGAAGGACGAGTACCCCAACGTATATTCACATTCTACTCTGGCAACAGAAGAAGAGCTTGCTCCTTTCAAGAATCATCAAAACATGCTTGCCGGTATAGATTACATTGTCGCTCTTCAGAGCAATGTGTTTCTTTATACTTATGATGGGAATATGGCGAAAGCAGTTCAAGGCCATAGGCGGTTTGAGAATTTCAAGAAGACAATTAATCCAGACAAGTAACTATTATCCTGTTCCTACTCTTTTCAGTTTGTCTGATTTGTTTTATTTTTCTCCCCATTTTGATATTTGGTTTTCTTTCTGTCTTGATATGGATCATCGACAGGCATCTCATCTTCATCTCCTCTTTGTGCATGCAGGATGAATTTTGTTAAACTGGTTGATGAACTAGATGAGGGGAAGATTTCTTGGAAGCAATTCAATTCCAAAGTGAAGAAACTTAACAGAGATCGAACAGGAGCTCTGTATTTGAGGGAGTCCGGGGAATTCCCAAAACTAGAGGAAAGTTTTTATGCAAATCTGCTCCCTGGGTGCATTTGCGAATCAACAAAGAGAAGGAAGTAAGGCTAAAAGGAGAAGTGTCTCCTTTCTCCGTGATGCAATTTTGGGTGCATAAGAGAGATGAACGCATGCTGTCAAGGTTCAAGAAATCTTGTCAGCCGAAGATGCCACAGTTAAATAAGAAAGTTCCTTGGCCTAGTGCTCAGGCTGGCCAGTATTACATTATCGTCACTGAACTGCTGAATTTAAGGCCGCTCAAGGGATTCTGGTGAATGATTTATTCAGAAGAAAATTTACAGAATACCATTGAAAGAAAGATTATGAGCCCATGGTGCCAAAAAAATAAACAAAATGATAGGAGACTTTTCTGTTTAGGGGATTGGAGAAATCCCATGAAGTTAAATTATAGTGAATTTGATTGTGTGGCACAGAAGACCTTGTAATACTTCAAATTACACGGAATGAAAGATCTCCCTTCTTTATCTTTATCTGTAATTTTTCACTTTGGGTTGTCAAAATCTAGTTTAGTTACATCCCATATTCGAATGCAAGGCTGTTATTTCACTCATAGTTCTTGTATCATGCTTATCAACAATATCAGGTTTCAGGTTATGTATATGAAGTCGGCACAGAACAAGGGAATGCCATGCACACTTTCAAGCATAGATCTACAGGGTGTGAGAAATGACTTGAATAGCTGGAGTAGTTTCTTACTAGACTAACAGTTTTATGTCTCTGCTACAGTCTCAATGACCACTAGCATCAAATCCCGGGGAATTCTGGTCTCAGAATGAGATTGCGGTCGGCAAATACTTTTCGTATTCAATGCAAACTTGTGATTATGTTACCGAACATTACAAGTTGTGAGAGATGATTCAGATGGAAGATTTTCAAAGTATGGGAGTACCCAAAAAAGGAGGAACTTGAACCTCTGTAGAAATCAATTCTTATTATGCTGCAGAGAATTGCGAATGTTGTTTCAAGCATTTTCTATCGACAGACAAGCAAGGGCTTCTCTTGCAAGTCCCTCAAACGTCTTGAATGGATGAACTTTCTACAGAAGGATCACAAAATTCACTACATGCTCTAAAACTGCACTAAATGACATTGTGATTGGGAGACCAAGAGTTTTCTTGTTTGATGTACATAATTTACACCAAAACAACATATATAAACACACTGAAGACAAGGCGATGAATTGAATCAAGATATCTCATTCACAAACGACGAAAAGAAGTTCGCCAAAAAATCTCAATCTAGATGATATCCAAAAGAAGGGGGAAAAGGGAAACAAGAAAACAAAGGATAAACAAAACCCCAACCCCAACCCCACCCCACAATTGAAGAATAGATTTGACAAGTTCATTAAGTGGCGCAAGCTCCTCTTTGTTGATCAACCGAAATTCCTGCATCAAATTAAAGCCAATCAAGACAAACATATATTTCACATTGTATGAGTAAAGAATTACCTCCAATTCAGTCATTCGATAACTTTACACGTGCAAATTAACTGAGGTGATGTCTTCAAAATAGAAATAATTCTTCAAGAGTTCCCTTCCAATAAAATACAAAGCAAACATTTTTAGAATAAAATCACTCACACTTGTCCATATCAACCAATTAATTCTAGGTTATGTTTAAACCTTGACTGCAAATGTCCTATTAACCAATTTTAGAATATGTGATCAAAGATTTTTTTTTTTTAGACACTTATGCAATTCTTCTTGTTGTTTTAAAGCATGACAAAAAAAGAAGTTATTTATTTAAAAGCATCCGAAAGAACTCAGATAGTTTTGCATGAGCTAAATGTGTATCAATGTGGTAACTCTCATAAGAATTCACCTTTGTGATTTATAAGAAAATTTTTAATTTGTATAAGTTGATAATTATGGTAAAGTTAAACTTGCTTCCATCTATAACAACTTGCAAAATCATGAAAAACCAATTAATCTTCATCTCAAATGCTCCTTTCTCTATCCTCACTAAGAAAAAAGCCAAATATACGTAGTCTATTGCATACATGCTGCAAGGTTATACCTACCAGCAATACCAAATGGCTGGCTATGAATCCAGTATATTGAAGCTTAGGTATAGATACAGCATCACTGGGCTACAATAGAAATCTGGAAAATGTAGGTAGGTGGTCTTTGTCATTGATCATCGGCATATAAACGATAAAAGACGACAATCGAGTACCACTGCATAATATGATCAATAATCATCCAACAATTTTAAAAGTTCTCTCTAATGCTTGTTAACCGGTCATTTCAATGCTCCGGACAATACTCATAGCAGTAACATAAACTTGGTAAATATGGATATATTACCTGCCAAAGCATATCAAGAGAAGGATCCACTCAAATGCACTAAGCCAACTTGATTCCTTATAAGCAACCCAAACCTGAAAGACCATGAGATCGAAATAGAAATGAGTTACACAGGGTAAAACAAGACAAATGTCTCATCCCCAAACTGTAGCCATCAAACAAGAACTCCTAATTGTGGGCGTCTAAAACCAAAGGTGCTGCTCTCAAATCTAATAGGCATGATTGCAGGCAATGGTTCCATAAGCTTATGAAGGATAAACTCTGAAGTTGATGAAACCATATGATCTCGCTTCACAATCATCCTATCCATTTCTAACAGACACAGTGTCCTTTTTATGCATGTCCTCTATTCTATCAGACGAGTTAAAAAAATTGCATGCACTAAAGTTAGCCAATAGAAGCATTAGAGACATACAGAAAGAGCAACGACGTTGATGTAGAAGTCAATTAGCATCGCTATCATCCACGTGCAAATTGATAGCACCATTCAGTACATTCATAGGACAGAGACTAATATGCTTACATGTTAAAAAATTGACTCGGATGCAAATGAAAGAAGTAGGCCCCCCTCATATTTATATTAAAAAAAAAAAAAGAGTCCAGCCCTGGCATGGGGACCTGCTTAAATTGCATGATCTCATGATTGAAAAATAAAAGTACCAAAAGAAAAGCATAGAAACCTCCATACTTAAAACGTCAATCTAATATCCCAAGGGAGAGTTTAGTGCAACATTTTAGCTTGACGATATACTAACATCTACCTCAATAGTATATCCGTCACTGATCAGCATCACGCTATAAAATGGGAACTAGCATGACCTGGTATGACTGACTTGGTCAAACCAAGTTATCTTGACGGGAGAAAACAAGCTTCACTGAAACTGAGCTGTTGGAGATGGGAATTTATTCTCACCTTTCTTAACTAAGCAACACAAAACTAATCAAATATGAGATACCATTGTTACCTTAGCGGAGAGACAAGACAACCAAGTCTTCCAAATATTATTTCCATGGAAGTCCAGAAAGACAAAATGCTGACCGCAAGAAAAGACTCCAACTAGATAATGTACAATCGCAATTAATTTTCCTTTTATTCCACAACTTGAGACAAAAGCAGCGAAACTCAGAGAGGATGAAGGTACCAATATTCCTTGCAATTATGCTCAAGCATATTAGTCTTAACGAACAATGATTAGATAAACGAAGTAGCTTTTCCACCAAAAGCATCCATGCTCGAGCTCCCTGCAAAGTTACAACTGGCATCAGAACTGAATCCAGAGATTTGCAGTTAATGTATTTCAAATCCTTTCAGCTTAAGAATCAATCCGATGGAAGAGATGCTCTACAATTGCTGAGAGAGACACCATGTAAAAGCATCCACGATGAAGAATACAAATCAGAATACCTGATTATTTAAAGGGTGAACAAGATGCTCGAAATAAGTGACAACATAATAAAATTAGCAAGGGCACGCATCAATTTGTAAACCCAATTATTCATACACTAAGTTGACATTTTTGTTGTTAGATAAAATTGATTCATTATGCCAACCTATTCTAAACTGTCTCTACATTCCAAATGCCCTCTCGATATCTTTTCTTGTAGCATTTTTATCTCTTTCGTTAATAATAACTTCCCAAAGCATCCCTTAAGATGCATAAATCTTCACTAGAACATTACAAATATTTTCTCGGTGTGCATATCAAATAGCGTCGGGAGAACAATGAAATAATCAGTACAAATCTCTATTAAACCACAGAACACCCGCCCCCACCACCCCCCACCCCAACCACCACCCCCCACCCCCCGGCCAAAAAAAAAAAAAAAATAAATAAGAACACCCACCACCACCACCACCACCACCAATTAACGCAAAATGTAATTTCGGCAGAACAAGCGGTAGACCTTGCAAAACTCAAGTTGTTGATCAAATACGACAGTAGACCATCATTGCAAACTTACAATGATGGTCTACTGTTGGATTATCGCTCAAATGGAAAAAAAATAACATGATCACAAAAAGGTAAGAAAAATGCAATATGTGAACCTCTCAAGTGAAGTAACCAATTGTGAGTATTAGTATATTCAGGCAATATTGACAAATATCCATTCAAGCACCAAACTGACTAAAATGTTAAGCATCTCCAGCTTCAAACAAATTTTTCGTGCATGTGTGCACATTTGGACCGAGAGAGAGAGAGTGTATGTGTGTGAAGCACTTAATATCTTTGTAGCTTTGCAATTAGATGATGCATTTAATTAGACTTAAGACATCATTATACATGAAGACAACTTTATTATAATAGCACTTTAGCAAACATAAGTATATGAGATTTTTTTCTCCTATGAAATTGTCAAATGTGATTGTCAAGATGGAATATCAAATTTATTAAAAAGTTTTAAGAAAACTAAACTTACAATATTTGGCCCATCTTGTTTGACACCTACACTAATTAACTATATATTCTAAGGGAATAAAATATCCCAATCATTATCGTTTATGAGTAAAATGACATAATCCTACTATTAATATGCATGGGCTAATAATGAGAGACATTGGGACTAAATTCCACGTGAAAAACAAACCGTCACTGAATAAAACTGGATGAACAAATGCCTCCAGCTTTGTCACCAACCATCTCTACCTATTACTCATGCTACATCAGGCGAAGAGGAATCAGAGAAATGTATGATAAGCAAATGAATTGCAACAAATCACAAGGCAAGGTGAATCTTAGGTTATAACAATATAAAGCAAAAGGGTTTATCAAAATGATACAAAGCAAAGAAAATCTTCCTTCACAATCTACATTATAGTGGAAACTTGCTTTCAAAGAGCCATCTATCTACAAGAGCATGTTTACCATGGAGGTGTAGACAATCCTAATGCAAATGTGCTCCATCCTTATCCAACTATAAACCTTAACATGAATTCTACTAAGTGGAATCCAAAAAAAAAAAAAAAAAAGAACCTTCGGACGTACGAGAGTCGCCAATGGGGTGCCTATCGGTGGGGCTTTGGAAGGCGACGACGAGAGGCGACGGCATCCACAACGTCCACGTTCAAGAGAGTAGGGGGCGCTTCACGCGGAGAAAGAGAGAGAGAGCAACCTTCGTTCACGGAGAGGTAGGCCAAAATGCGATTAGGGGTTCATCGGCGTCGATGTTGGCCAGCAAGGGCGCTTCACAGAGGTCGCGGGAGGGAGGTGAAAGGAAATCGGCGATGACGTCGGAGGCGGAGGCGGAGGGGCGTTGGTGTCAGAGTCTGGGGCGATGGAGATAATTGGCTTGAGGGGCGTCGGAGTCGAGGGTGATGGAGGCAACCGGCGGAGGGGCGTCGGTGTTAGAGTCAAGTTTAGGGACTGAGGCGGAGGTTGCGTCGGCGTTGGTGTCGGTATCGGCGTCGGCGTCGGCGTCGGCATCGAAGTCAAAGTTGGGGGTGACGGAGGCAACAGGCTAGAGGGACGTCGGAGTCGAGGGCGACTAGAGGCAATTGGCGGAGGGGCGTCGGCGTCAAAGTCGGGTTTAGGGGCGGAGGGGAGGCTGCATCAGCATCGGCGTCGGCGTTGGAGTCGGGGGCGATGGAGGCAACCGACGGAGGGGCATTGGCGTCGCGGTTCACTAGAAAGGGCGTTGGCGTCGGCATCGCAGGCAACCAGCAAAGGAGAGAGAGCAGAGGAGGGGAAAGAGCATACGGAAGCACCTGCGATTTTTGTTCTCCCGCAACAGAACGGAGAACGGAGAGAGAGAGGAGAGAGAGAGAGAGAGAAAAAGGAGAGAGAGGACGAGTTGATAGGTCGCGGAGGAGAGAGAGTGTCAGAGTGGTGGGCCCCAGGAGCGCGCTGCGCAAATTTTGAACCTCTGATCCCGTCGCCTACGTGGAGCCACGTGTCGACTTCTGAATGGTCTTACCCTTCGCCTACGTAGAGGGTAAAACCCACGCAATATTTTCTCGTGATCCGTGGGTCGGGATCAATCCGGCCGGCAAGCTGGCAGTGGTAGATGCCATGCGCGCCTGCTGGTCGCCCTTAAAAGTGAGGGTCTTGCTCATTTGCAGAGGGGGGGTTCTCAATTGGTTTTTCGGGTCGAGCGAAAGCAAGAGAGAAGAAGAGGACGAGCCGAAGGGAGAGAGGGAGCTTGAACGAAAGCTTCGCCATCGTCAGTCGTCCACCTGAGAGCTGCCATCCACCGCAATCCTTTCCCATTAAGCCAGGTAGGAGCACCCCTCCCGTTGGAACTTGCTTGAACCGTTAGAACTTTTTGACCAAAATCTCGACAAGACGAAACGAGTTTAGGACGATCCATTATGTTTTGAGGCTAATGCATCGTGCTTAGGTTGAGGAATGCTTTCGGTTTGAACCCAGAACTCGAGTTCATGAACGCATACCAACTGCTCGACTTTTGCTCGAATGAAGCGTGAAACATTTAGGAACACCGAACTTGAGTATGGGATTTTTAAGTGAATCGTTGCAAAATAAGACAGATCCAGCATGAAACACGTCTTTTTAAGCTTGTATGCATCGTCTCTGGCTCGAAGGTTGCAATAAATCTCGCCCTGGAATATGTTTGTTAAATCGCGTACTGACTGTTTGATAGAATGCCTGATAGAAGGCCGAAATATCTATGCATGTTAGGGCTCAAGATCAATTCACATTTCGTCCTGTATTGGTTGGATTTTGTTTAATATTAGTATTTTCTCTGTGTTTCTACGCAACATGATGGAAAAATCCCGCTCGAGTCGGTTGCATATGCATTTTTCGGGCCGGAAAGCTCCTGTCGGAAACCCATCCCTCACGGCATTCCAGCAGTTCGAGGCCGTGTTAGTTAGACTGCTCTTACCTATTGATATGTATTCTTGCTTGTTGTTCACTGGGTTACTTGTTTTTTTTTATCTTTAAAAAAATGTCGTTTCGATATGGGTTGTCCTGAAATTTTGGAGGGGCCACCGGAATAGGTGGCCGGTGGGGGTTGGTGATGGTTGAAATGGGCGACCGGCGGGTGGATGTGTTTCTGTGACAGCGATGGACGACGGCCGGAGAGACGTTGCGTTGAGTTTCCCTTGTTCTGGAAAAAGTTACAGGCGTGGCTTCGGAGGGAAGAGCATCGCGAGGAAGGAGAAGACAACCTTCGAGAAAGAGAAAAGAGGGAGCAAGGAGGAGAGAGAACAAAATAAAAAGAAAAGAAAAAGAAATGAAAAAAAGCATAATGAAAATAAATAAAATGGACAAAACGGAGGAAAAGACGTGGGAGTGAGTGTTATGCGAAGAATGTGTTAAGCAGAAGAAGAAGCCGCAGAAAAAGACAAAATGGGAAAAAGACAAAAAGAGAAAATGTATATATTTAAAAAAAAAAATCCTTTTTCTTTCTCCGATGTGGGTCAGACCTGGGTTCGGATCGGATCAGCGGGTTGGATCGGTCATACCCGGTCCGAACCCTTTTTCCGAATATTTTATATTAAATATTAAAAATATATTAAAAATTCAAAAATTAAAAAAAAATCAAAAATTAAAAATTTCGAAAAATTCGAAAATTCATAAAAAATTTAAAAACCAAACGTTCCAAAGAAAATTAAAACTCTTAGAAATGTTTAAAAAATAGAATTTCGGGCTATAGAAGCTTGTCCATACATGATTGTGTTCAAGGTTGACCAAGCCCTTAAGGCTTTACCTTAGTTTTTTAATTGTCCTTAGCGACAAATGTCCTTGATTGCGCAATATTGATATGTTGATTTTGGCTTCTCTTTAGTCTAGTTAGGATTAAAATTCATTTTTTCCTTAGTGTTGAATCTTTGCTCTACCATGCAATTTATTTAATGATTTCCTTGGCTGTTGATTGTTATTTTAATTATTGCACACTCATATGATCACTTCACATATTAGTGGATTGGTCTAAAATTAATCCAAAACTGTTTGACAAAAATCTTTTTTTTTTTAAATGAACAAAATTATATATTGAAAGGGCATCAATTAGTTAATTAGTGTAATCAAATTCCCGACCATAGATTCTCTAATTTGAGTAGAAAGTGAAGTATACTATTATATCTCACTTGATTCCTAGCCAACTTCAATAGGTGAATGACGACTTTTTAGTATAAAATTTTTATAAACATCCTGATGCTGTGCAAGGTATGGCTTGGGAGAGCCCGTGCCTGATCATGGGTCGTAGGCTTGTTCTTTAGGCAATATCCCTAAACCTATTCCCTTCCCGAAAGGGTAAGTCGCAACACTTATCATGTCTTTTATGACTAAAGGTCGAGTTTTAATACTCATAAGATATGAGATTCTTAACATAAGATATTTAAACACTCCCCAAAATTAGTTATTAGGTATGTTATCTAATTTTGCAATACGGAATTGCAATGTGTAATTATAATTCACGAGAGCATTCCAGCAACTTCTGGGTCAAAAGCCTTAAAATTAACAGCAAGAAAGCTATAATAGCGGCTGTTTGATTTATGATTATAAAAACTCAATTGCCAATTATATTAAAGAGGAACAAGTGACGAAGAACCCACCTTTGAGTGACTGGTTTTTGGATATGGGCGGGATCTTCTTGGCGGTAATAGGGATAAGTGTAAAAAAGAGGACTTTAGGTTTGGGCAGTTGGTCAGTTGAAGATTAAAATTTTGGTTTGGCCGTTTGAGGACTTAAATTTTTTTCTTTATAGAAAACCCAGTCAGATGTCGAGTTCGCCGTTAGTAAAAAGCATTCAGCGGAATTTTATACTCCACACAGTTTAGGTAATTGCCACGGCACTGCGTACTAGTGTGGCTGCAGCTGTGATGCACCAAGACAGCCTCAGCTGCTACTCCTCACGACTTCAACTAGACGGGAAGAAAGACCACCCAAATAATTGAGTAGTTCCCATGGGATAAATCATAAACAATGACTCACCAAATTATATTTTGGTTGACTACGGCATCATTTATGACTTTGCAAGCTCGCTACTCTTGCTTTCAGGCGTCATCAACGAGCAAAACACCTCTTCTCCTACATGTCCCTCCTCAAACAATGGACCCTTGGCTTCAGCAAGCAATAGAAAATGACGATGTTGGTGAGCTCCATAGGTTCATTGTGAAGGAGTCAAAACACTTGGATCGTGCATCTAAGGACCCTTTCCTAGATACTCCTCGACATATTGCTGCAACCGCTGGGCAAACACAAGTGGCCATGGAGATGGCCATCTTAAAGCCGGCGTTCACTAGGCAGTTGAATCTTCAGGGTTACAGCCCCATGCACTTGGCTATACAACATGGCCGTTATCGCATTGTGAGGGCATTGGTGACACTCGATCCCGAGTTGATCCGAGTCTGAGGACGATGTGGGATCACCCCTTTGCACTATGTCGCTGAGAGAGAAGGAGATAGTGAGCTAGAGCTACTAGCTGAGTTCCTATGCACTTGCTCTTCCATCGAAGATTTGACAAGCTGATGCGGGACTATGATTCACATTGCTGTCAAGAACCACAACCTCAGAGCATTCACGGTTTTGCTTGAATGGCGTAGGCAAGTTGATCTGACAAAAATCTTGAATTGGAAAGACGAAGATAGTAACACTGTCTTACATATTGCTGTGTTCGAAGCGCAGCCCGAGGTATGGTTCTATGATTTTGTGGATGTTCTTGTGGATGTTCTTGCTTTTATTGTTTGATCCTTGCATTTGAAATAATCTAATCCTGGAACAATTGTTATGATAATGAAATAACAGGGGTTGAAAGCACATGGATTTAGAAACGCTGAGAGAGAGAAGAGATTTGAACTACACTTTGCATAACAATATATCATATGGTGTTTTACATTTGTCGATAAGCGTCTACTTGATCAGTGACAATTGATGTTGTATAGCATGGTATTGTAAACCGTAGAAGTGTCATAAATTTGTTTGCTAGGAATGATCCAACGGAAAAACTAGAAAATGATTACAAAAATGATTTATCAAGTGATGTGATATGTTATAGATGAATATTGTGATAATCGGACCGTATTGAGGCCTCCACAATTAAAAAACATATAACACATCCTTTTGTAAATCAATTATGATCACTAATATATATATTATCACGATATTGTTAACATATATTTAAATATTAAGCAACACTTACATCTAATAGTTTAATTTTTAGAATAATTGGCGATGATTCCATAAAATCTTATATAGTATCCGAGCATATAGGCTAAGGCCAAAATTCAACTTACACGTGCGGAGAAGTGTTAAAATATTTAAATATTAAAACATGCTTTCATATAGTGGAGTTTTAGAATATTTAAATATTACATAATGCGTTCATGTAATAATTTAAGCTTTTAGAAAAATTAGCATGATTCCATAAAATCTCATAGATATTTTGCGACTTCAACTCTCTCTATGAAATTTCGACCTCAAGTTTTTGCCGATAAACTATGTGAAAAAACCCATCTTAATATTGTAATATTTATCTAGAACAAAAATAGTTAAATATTGAACTTACATGGAATAAAAGTTCACAATTTGTCAAGCTTGTCCTTTTAACTCCTGATCGAGTCTCGTGACAATCATTATATTGATCTTTTATTGCCGCCCAATTGGATCTCCTCAAATCCGCAGGCCCTTTGGGCCCTTTTATTATCAGGTGCGTTTGGAAAGGCTTTTGGGAAAAGACTTTAAGGAAATGCAAAGACCTTTAGTTTAAAGGACTTTGATGAAATACAAAGACTGTTTAGTAAACTATAATTAAATGGTGCCTTGAAAAGCAACTTTAGGGAAATGCTGTTTGGTAAACACATATTTGGGAAGTGCTTTGGTGTGATCAATTTAAGGTTTTCTAATTTTTATTTTTTAAAAAATGAAAATAAAAAAAGTGACTTTTTTATATTTTCACTCCGATATATAATGTAAAACACATATATTAACAAATTCATAAGTAAAAAATCACATCAAAGTGAACTTTTTCTCAATTAAAAAAAAGAGTAATTTCATTATAATAGACATGGTTACATAAGCATCAAAGAAAGAAATAGGTTTTCATTGAAATTACTAAACTCATTGCTATTTGATCACGTAAATGCGTCATGTCAGAAAATAAATTATCATTTGAAATATTAGACCCATCATTTGTATTATCAAGGTCAACTGAATATCCATAATTGGGATCTAAATTTGCCCTTGCAAAATGTCTATCATTAATGGTGTTTCGTCGTATATAATTATGCAAAGCCATTACTGCTATAATAATTACTTGCTTTTCAAACGGAAAACTTGGCAAGTACTTTAAAATCTTCCACTTCTTCTTCAATACACCAAAGGCTTGCTCAATTTCCAATCATGGCAAGGAATGAGCATAATTAAATACCTCTCGACAACCTATAGAGGCAGGATCTTGTTAAAATTCTGACAAGTGATAGCTAACTTTTTTGTATGGTCCCAAATAACCCGTCGAATTTGGATATCTGGCATCTACTAAATAATATCTACCTACATAAATATAATGTAAATTTAATCAACATAGGCCATACTAATACATATTAATGTACAAAAACCATTAATTAACAAACTTGGAGGAGGAAGAGGAAATTGCATATCATGTCTCTTAAGGGGTTCATAGAAAATACGAGTGTCATGGGCTTGTCCCTCCCAATCAGCCCAAATATAAATGAATTCCATGTTAAAATTACACACTGCTAAGACATTTGGAGTCGGTATACCTTTTCAACCAATAAAACGAATATGATCTTTTGTAGGTATCACCGCTAGGATATGTGTGCTATCAATAGCCCAAATGCAATCCTAAAACAAAAAAGCAAATATTATTATATAATTGAAATTTGCATTTAGTTCTTTCTTCATATTGTATAATCAAAACATATCATAAAATAAAGATAAAATCTTCGATTATTCTTGATCTTCTCCGAACATCCCTAAATTGCCAATCAGCTGGTTGGATCAAATCTTTTCCCATTTTACATACTTTATCTAATACTAAGCTAAAATAACTGCTTATGGTTTCCCCTTAATGTTGAAAGCACTCTTGTGTTAACCTATTACCTATACCATGTCCTAAAATATGAAGAAATATTCCAAGCATTTCTATAACATCAATATTCCTAGTTCCTTGAAGACCATAACGTGTTACTAAATCATGCATTAAATTATTAAATACAATACTTATCCATTCTAAACATTTGATAACACCTTATCGGATTAGCATCTTCGCCTATCAACTCTCCTAACCATGCATTTCTTGTATATGATGATATCCTACAAGTTTTTTTTTTTTACTATATGTTGCCTGATAAGCAATTGCCGCTTGAGTAATTCTCACAAGTTGCCAATATTTCTCGTCCTCTTTTTCATGGATTTCTCTTTTAGGAGAATCGTCCATATTTGTTTGAAGTAACAAAACAGTAAGAAAAGTGAGGAATAATCATCCATCAATGGAACATTTATCATACATAATATATATGCAAACTCCACCCAATCAAAAAAACACAAAATAAAAACACATCTCACATTAGAACATAATTACGAAAAGAGTTCACAAGTAATGCAAATAACCAATCCAAAATAAGTCTCATATTACAACATAGATTAATATGAAAGAGCTCAAACACGTAACTAACATCCTAGCGACGACTATTATGCTCTTCTAGCTTATACTTCAGCCACTCGACTTTTCTTCATTTCCATCTAAGTTCATAAAAATCTGTCTGTTGTCTTTCTTTTCAGAAAAAAGATGTGAGAATATAAAGAAGAACTTTCTGTCTTGCTTGACCTCAAGTTTGGCTTTCAATGTTTGCACAATTTCTTTGTAAGGATCAAACTCCCTTACAACCGATGTTGCATTGCTCCTACTTTCAACAGTTGAACAAAGTCTGTCGATTTGCGATTCTAACTTATTAGGTCCGGTCAATTTTTTTTCCTTTCTTTCCTCTAGCTTGCTTCGTTGAACTTTCTACCACTCTTTTATGACTCTTACTTTGACTTGGTTGGGTATTCGTTTCACCTACATCACGCTCTAAAGAATCATCAGTAAGTCTTACGCAACCACTAATATCGGCTTGTGTGGCCGGAACATTCTCATTATTGTATAAACATTGTGTAGGATTCCAAATAATACTTCCAGTGGCAACTATACCCTGGAACATTTTATCCAACAAAACTTCAACATTCGGATGTATGCCTTTGGTTCAAAAGACTTTAAGTTTAGGATTGGCCTATTGTAATAAAATATTTTTATGAGTTGTATCATAAAATATGAACTTACCTAAAAAAACAAAAGTAACAAAAGAATAAATAAACACCTGGATTTTTCTCTCCCACCATTCATCACTCACGTCAATAGTTTTCTTCCTTGGATCTCACCCTAATCTTGTTTCCTTTTGAACCAATTGCTTCCATCTTTTCCATTCTTCCTTTAAATTGTCCCACTTACTCTTCATTTGATTTTTATCGTACTTTCCCCCCCCAGCTCCTCAAACTTGTTAATTATAATGGTCCATCCATCCCTTTTGTTGCTCACAGGATGATTGCCTTTTTCGATTTATTCAATGAACAATCGACAAAAATTTTCTACATCTTCTGGGCTCCAATATGCCTTTTCCTTCGATGAACTTGCCATCTTCAAATAAAATGAATATAAACATATTTGAAAAATGAAAACAAATGAGGTTAACTATGACCCAATTCCGTAAACATAGATGAACACATACATATGTACATTTTGACATAACATTAAGATAGACACGAGGCCACTTAATTTTTACAAAGGGCTTCACTAAATATACTTTTTTCCTTGAAGACAATCCTCTAAAATTTACAAAGTAAGGAGCACTGGAAATAAATCAAAATCCAATTCACATGAACCCAAGAAAGAGCACACCAAGCCAGACATGAGTGGGGAAAAAGAACAGAAACATACGGAATAAAATCGAAAGAACCTAGATTCAAGACCTTCTGAGCAAAGAGAGAGGCGAGAATTTTCTGCTTAATATGCCTCTAAAATTTTGATGTCTCCACAAGTCAAGAGTTTATCTACATGATAAATGTTGGGATATAATACGCGGAATTACCAGGATCTTGCAATTTACGTCTACGCGAAATCATCGGAGAAAATAAACGAGAAAAATAAGGACACCCGAAATTTACGTGGTTCGGTTCGAGTATCGGTACCTACGTCCACGAGGAGAGCCAACAACAAATAATTCACTAAAATCTGAAAATCAGAGTTTACAATCGCTCAATCGCTCAAGTGTTTCTCACACCTAGATTTAACCCAAAACCCTAAGTGTTTATAAATAACAACTCAATTGGGTATAAACTCACGGCGCAAAATTATCGCGCGTTCAAGCTCAAACACAACGCTCTACGTATGCTTGATTCGCGTACGTACGGAATTTGCATTCTTCTTTCTTGATTGCGCTTCAACTCGATGACTTGCAGCTCCTCCTTTTAATCGTAGGTCTTCGGCGAGCAACTTTCGGAAGAGGAGAAAACCTGCAATAGAAAAATTCTTATTTTATAGGTGGGTGTGCCCAAGGTCATAAGTTTGACCTTGGGCCCCAGTTTTCCCTTTTCGGTTTCACGCACATATCTTCAGCTTCACGGCCAAATTTCCTTTTCAAAGGAATTCAAAGACTGTAGGGATTCCTTTTTATTTTATATTTCATCTTTTATAAATCCCTCGTGGAGTCCAACAAATTTCAAAACTCGAGTCATAAATCAACAATTCTCCACCTTGGCTCGATGTTTGAAACCAAGTTATAGTGCTCATCATCCATGCTGCTCTCCCAACGCCCCGACGGGCGCTCACTCTCTACAGACACCAAGAGAGCTTGAGCTTCGCCGAAGGAACAGACTTAGTCATCATGTTTGCCGAGTTATCTGCTGTAGCAATCTTTTTGACAATAACAATACCCTTAGCTAAGACATCTCGGATGAAGTGGTACCTGATGTTGATATGTTTCGTTCGCTCGTGATAAACTGGATTATATGCCAAATATATTGCACCTTGGTTATCACAGTGTATATCCACACTTTTATGTTCTAGCCCAAAGTCCGAGAGCAAACTTTGTAACCATATTGCCTTTTTCGCTACAAAGGTTAGTGCCATGTACTTTGCCTCAGTCGAAGACAAGGCAATGTGATCCTGTAAGGACGCTTTCCAACTAACTGCACCACCCGCTAGCGTAAACACGTACCCTGCTAAAGATCTACAATCATCCAAGTCACCGGCATGATCTGAATCCACAAAACCAGTGGTTTCACTGCCATTACTGTCCCTCCGGTATACTATACCCATGTCTATTGTCCCCTTCAAATATCTGAGGATCCACTTCACAGCTTCCCAATGAGCTTTACCAGGACACTTCATATAGCGACTAATCACGCCACAGCTTGTGAAATATCAAGCCTAGTGCATACCATAGCATACATAATACTACCCACGACATTAGAATAAGGAACACAGGACATATGCTCCTCCTCCTCCTCAGTCTGCGGTGATAATTTATCTGAAAGTTTAAAGTGTTTCGCTAAAGGTGTACTTACAGATTTTGCCGACTGCATATTAAAACGCGCCACAATCTTCTCAATATATTTCTTTTGAGATAGACGTAAAACTCCTATAGTCCTATCACGCAAAATCTCCACACCCAAAATTTTCTTTGCAGCACCTAAATCTTTCATCTCAAATTTAGCATTTAACTGCCTCTTCAACACATCAATATCAGACATATTCTTAGCTGCTATCAGCATATCATCAACATATAAGAGTAGATAAATCAAAGAACCATTCTCCAATCTCCTATAGTAAACACAACTGTCCATCTGACTTTTTGAATAGTCTTGACTAGCCATGAAAGTATCAAAACGTTTATACCACTGCCTAGGAGATTGTTTTAGCTCATACAAAGATTTCTTTAACAAGCAAACATGATATTCCTTACCCGGAATAGCAAATCCCTCTGGTTGCCTCATGTAAATCTGCTCCTCCAACTCACCATGAAGAAACGCAGTTTTTATATCTAGCTGCTCTAACTTGAGATCCTGCGAAGCAATTAAGGTAAGTAAAACACGAATAGAAGTATGTCTTACCACAGGAGAGAACACCTCATTGTAGTCAATTCCCTCACGCTGTGTATACCCTTTCGCCACAAGTCTCGCCTTATACCTCGCTACCTCGACACCGGGAATGCCCTCTTTCCGTTTGAAGACCTATTTACTTCTGACAATCTTTTGGCTCTTGGGTACTTTGACCAGCTCCCATGTCTGATTTCGATGGAGTGATTCCATCTCTTCACTCTAGCCCCTAGCCACTGCGACGACTTCGTACTAGCCATCGCCTCACAATAAGACGAAGGCTCATCTGTCTCCACCTCATCACCTACAGTCAATGCATAAGCAATATCTGTATAACCATAACGTACCGGTGGTTTAATTTGCCTTCTCTGTCTATCTGCGGCTATAGTCTACTGCGGCTTTACTGGTTGTTCACTATCACCGACTTCAGGAACTGCGGCTTCATCTGCAGTCTCAACTTCTGTTACCTTCGAGGTCTCTAGAGTCTCCACCTGAAGCTCCACCTCACTAATGACACCATGATCTATCTTCTCTGCTGGTTGTGTCTCAGAACTCCTCCTTTGAAGCATTTCAGTCTCGTCGAAAATCACATCTCTGCTGATTAGAAAACCGGGTGATCTGGGATCAATGCACCACAGCCGGTAGCCTTTCACCCCATGTGCATAACCTAGAAATATGCACTTCTTCGACCTCGGCTCAAGCTTATTATCACTCGCATGAGCATACGTAGGACATCCGAATATATGTAATCCGAAGTAATCAACAGGTTTCTCCGACCATACTTCCTCAGGAGTCTTCCACTCAATAGCAGACGATGGAGATCGATTTACCAGGTAACATGACATGTTTACTGCTTCGGCCCAAAATTCCTTGCCAAGTCCTGCATGCGAAAGCATGCATCGAGCTCACTCAAGCAAAGTTTTGTTCTTCCGTTCTGCCACGCCATTCTGCTGTGGTGTCCAGTGCTTGTGCGGTGTCTTACAATACCTTCTTTCTCGCAGAACTCGGTAAAATCTTTACCACAGAACTCCATGCCATTATCGGTTCTCAGGCACTTGATTTGTTTATCTTATTGCTTCTCAATCAATGCCTTAAATTTCTTGAACCGATCAAACACATCATATTTGTGTTTCAGAAAGTAAACCCATACCTTCCTCGAATAATCGTCAATAAATGTCAACATATATCGGGCACCTCCTTTCGAAGGAATCAAAGACGGGCCCCAGACGTCTGAGTGAATATATTCAACTGGTCGTTTGGTCGAATGAATGGCTGTAGTAAACTTAACATGATGCTGCTTCCCATAGATGCAGTGCTCACATAAGTCCAGCTTCCCTGTCTTCTAACCCTTCAACAACCCATTTTCACTCAACATCGTCATACCTACTTCACTCATGTGCCCCAAACGCATATGCCATAATTAAGTCAAGTCAGAATCTGACTCACCTGATGAAACTGCAGCGGTTCCGGTCACGGTCTCTCCCAGTAGATGATAGAGAGTATTCACTTTCTTCCCTTTCATCACTGTCATGGCACCTCGAGAGATCTTCAGTACTCCACCTTTAGCGGTGTACCTGCACCCGATGTCATCGAGTGTGCCCAGAGAAATAAGGTTCTTCTTGAGCTCCGGTACATGCCTCACATCTGTCAATGTGTGAACCACCCCATCGTGCATCCGGATCCGAATTGTCCCTATCCCCATAGCCTTACAGACTGCATTATTCCCCAAAAGAACCCTACCACCATCTGCAGTCTGGTAAGTAGTAAACCAGTTCTTATGAGGCGTCATATGATAAGAACACCCCGAATCTAGCACCCATTCGTCTCTTGACGAAGTAGCAGTCACACATAAGACAGCTTTTGCATCACTAGTGCTCCCCTCAGCAACGTTTGCCACACTGCTTGTGGCATTCTGCTTATCAACTTTATTCCTCTACTTTGGACAATCTCTCCTGATATGCCCCTCCTCGTGACACTCAAAGCACTTCACGCGTCCCTTGGACTTTCTATGGCGTGATTTGTTGGAAGATATGTGGAATTGTTTCATATCTTGATTAATTGTGTTTTATGTATTTATGTCAATTGAATATTAGATTTAGATCTAGATTGATTATTAGATCTTGTACTTCCTTGCATAGAATACAACTTATATTATTTATTAGATTGAATTGTACATTCAATACACATTGGAATACAAAAAAATTCCTACACAACATTCTCTCTATTTTCTTCCTTCTCCTCTTGCCTTTCTTTCATGGTATCAGAGCCCTTGGTCTCTGACTCGCTCCGCCTCAAGCTGCTGCTGCCGAAGGAAATTTCCTACCTACAAAAAGGATTGATCATTCGGCATTAGAAGGCATACTCTTGAAGGAAGAAAATTTTTTGAATACTTATCATGACTTCTCGCGGGACTCCAACGGGTGCCGCGGCGGCGAGAACACCGGAGGAGAAGACAATCCACAAGCTCCGCTGCACCAGAATCCTCCCGCAGCAATCTCAACATCTGATCAACTTTTAATCCAGGCCTAACCTCCGCAATGGCGGCCCACGCAGGCTCAGATCCACTTGGGGCAACCCACGACGAGCCAACCATACTAGTGGATTCCATATCCACTTTATTTTGGGCCAAGCCCAATATCATCACCACCTGGTTTCGTGGGCCACCAAAGTCACGATGGGGGCCCGCCAGCCACAAACGGGGCAAGCCTAGCCATCGTGATAGAGCAGACGGGCGGATCAAGCGGTTCGGGCGACTCGGGTACGGGATAAAATCCCTACCAGGGATATCTCAATGCGGGTCATCCGATCAGGTTGGGCGAATCGGGCCAAGGGACGAATCCTTACCCGAATTTCATGCCCGGATTTCTTCCTGTTCCGACGGCAGCGTTCACTGGGCGACGGACCAGAGCTTCGACTGATAAGCCAACAACTGACCGGAGCAGAAATATATTCGAAGTGGTCACAGGAGCTCCGGCGGGCATTGATAACAAAGGATAAAGATGGTTTCCTCGATGGAACCATCGCAATCCCTTCTGATGAACGCCATGCCCGACATTGGCGGAAGTGCAATCACCTCGTCCGAACATGGATCGGTAATTGCCTATCCCCAGAGGTCGCGGCTGGGCTTCCACCCACAGAGGATGCCAAAACCATGTGGGAAAACATATGAGAAATGTATGGTAAATTGGATCAAGCGAAAATTTTTAACCTAATGCAGGAAATCAGCAAACTCAAATAGGCAAACACGACGGTCACGGTCTGCTTCAACATACTATCGTCTCTGTGGAATCAACTCGAAGCAGCAGAGGAAAAGCTAGAAGGGCCAGAATCAACTCTCAAACAGTATAAACAGATCAAAGAGAGAGAAAAGGCCACGAGATTCCTCATGATTCTAAACGAATCATACCTCACGTTCCGATCCCACATCCTGGCCATGGATCCCATGCCATCGATCGGACGTATCTTCCAGTTAGCGATGCAGGAGGAGAGTCAGCGACTCACATCAGTCGAACATATGAGGAACATCGAGAGCATCGCTCTCGCCGCCCGTGGAGAATGAAGAGACACGGCCGCCAGGACTCCCTCAACCCTAGCTCGCGAAAGGAAGACCCTCTTAGGGTTTGGCGATGCAGATCCACGCTCCTTTAAAAGGGATGGAGCAAACGGTCCAGATCACACGCAAGGATCAAATGGCCCAGATTTCGCGAGAGGATCGAATGGCCAGGAATTCATGTGAGGATCGGACGGCATCCAAGGGGGCGAATATGCGCTCGGATTGGACGGCGGACAGGAGATCGCGATCAAAGGAATGGACGGATAGATCTTCGCCACGTCATCCAGAAATTTCGCAAAAAATTTTAAAGGAAAGGGTAAATTTTTTTGCGATTATTGCAAGCGTACTAATCATACTATTGACAATTGTTGGAAATTACACGGGAAACCGGGTGATAAGGAGAAAAAAATTTCCACAGCCTATCAAGTGACTGGACCAACTGGTCCAAAAATTGATAAGGCTATTTCAATTGGCTAGTACCAATAGCTCATGCAGGCATTACAGAAAATGGATATTTCCAACAAAGGGGGAAATTTCTCAGGTATTTCACATTGCCTAATTAATTATATTTCCAGAAAGGCATGGATTATTGATTCTGGGGCAAGTGACCATATTATATGCGACAATGGATTATTTTCATATATGAATGAAAATTTAGATCATCCTGTCTCCATACAATTACCCAATGGCAATTTCACCTATGTCAAAGTGACAGGAACAGTGAATCTCAGTCCATAGATTGTTCTCCAGAATGTGCTCTATGTCCCAGAATTCCAGTTCAACCTCATATCTGTGTCTAGAGCCTGCAAAGAAAATTCATGTCGGGTATTTTTTGATGCTGACACCTGTTTATTTCAGGCCCTTTCGGCGCGGCACCGATGAGCTTGGGTAATCTCTCTGAAGGACTCTATTTCTGGACAGATTTTCCAAGTAATTTCAATTTTCCTTGCAATAAGAAATCATTGTGTAATTCCACTACAAATGATAGAAATTTTACTATGCACATGAGATTGGGTCATAGTGCTTCCTTTCCATATCCTGAGTGTTCTATTTGTCCTCTTGCAAAGCAATCAAGAACACCTTTTCCTTCTAGTACTTCATGAACTAGTGACATATTTGCATTAATTCATGTGGACATTTGGGGACCATATCATACAGTCAATCATGATGGTTCTCGTTATTTTCTTACTATAGTAGATGACTATTCTCGAGCAACATGGCTTTTCTTGATGCATTCTAAGAATCGGGTCGTTTCTCACCTGAAGAATTTCATCTTACTATCTAAGAATCAATTCCAGAAATCGATTCAGCGGATACGTATTGATAACGGGAGTGAATTTTTTAGTCATGAATGCTCCTCATTGTTCAATTCTCATGGCATTCAACATGAACATTCATGTGTGTATTCACCACAACAAAATGGCATAGTTGAAAGAAAGCATCGACATCTACTGGAAGTTGCTCGTGCCTTAAAATTTCAGGCATTTATTCCAGACAATTTTTGGGGCGATTGTGTCACTACAACAACTTATCTTATTAATCGAATGCCTACTCGAATCCTGAATGGGCGAACACCATTTGAGCTGCTATTTGGAAAGAAGCCAGACTTAAACCATCTCAGGATCTTCGGCTGTCTCTGTTACATAGCAACGTCGGGACCTCGAGATAAATTAAGCCCACGTGCATGGCGATGCATCTTTATGGGATATCCCAATCTACAGAAAGGATATTGAGTTCTTGAGATTTCAACAAGAGAATTCTTCGTCAGTCGCGATGTGATTTTCCATGAGAATATTTTCCCATTTTCAGAAAATGCATCTCCAAATGAAGGTCCAGAGACAATCCCCAGATATCAGAATTTTTCTAATGAGGCTTCTTATCAAGATCTCTCTTACATACCAGTGACACAACCAAGGAGTCTTGATTCTTCTCACCAATTTGTTTCGCCAAGTTCTGATGCACACTTGAACACTTCAGAACATATCCAGCAAGATGCAGAAGAAGATTCCATTGCCACTATGGATATACATGACCCTGCACCAACTTCCTCACAAGAACCATCACAATCTCCAACTGGAGTTGAGTATCCTAGGCGGTCTGGACGGGCTACAAAACCTCCAACTTGGACAAAGGATTATGTATGTGCTGCTCACAATTCTCCGGTATTCAACATCCAATCTCCTCCTATGTTTCTTTTCATAGATTATCTAAGGAGCATAGATGTTGTATTAGTCGTTTATCCGACGACAAGGAACCGTCTAGTTATAATGAAGCCTCCACTCATCCAAAATGGCAAGAAGCCATGACGGCAGAATTGAAGGCTCTTACTGATAACCATACATGGGATCTTGTTCCCTTACCACATCATCGGAAATCGATTGGATGCAAATGGGTTTATAAGATCAAGTATCGTGCTGATGGCTCTATTGAACGATACAAGGCAAGATTGGTAGCTAAAGGATTCACCCAGAGAGAAGGCTTTGACTATCACGAGACGTTCTCTCCAGTTGCCAAAGATGTTACAATACGTTCTTTCTTAGCTGTTGCTGCCATTAATGACTGGCATCTACACCAGATGGATGTTCATAATGCCTTCCTTCATGGTGATTTGGATGAAGAAATATACATGGATATTCCTCAAGGCATACGGAGACAGGGGGAGAATAAAGTGTGTCGTCTCCGTAAATCCCTTTATGGATTGAAACAGGCATCCAGACAATGGTATGCCAAATTTGCTAGTGCTCTTACAACAGCAGGCTTCAAACAATCCAAGCATGATTATGCCTTATTTTCACGTATTAAAGGTATGTCATCTATCTATCTGATGATTTATGTGGATGACATACTTGTCATGGGAAATGATAGAACCTCTATAGAGAATTTCAAGGAATATTTGCATGCTACTTTTCATATTAAAGATTTAGGAGCACCGAAATACTTCCTTGGAATTGAAATTGCTCGTTCTGACAAAGGAATTTCCCTTAGTCAGCGGAAATTTATTTTAGAGATCATATCAGAGGTAGGTCTTTCGGGATGCAAACCAGCTATAATTCCCATAGAGCAAAATACTAAGCTGACCACCGCATATTATGATAAAGTAACGTCTCGAAATGATGATCCTGTACTCAACGATTCATCAGGCTATCAAAGACTTGTTGGGAAACTTATATACCTAACAATGACTAGACCCGATATCTCATATGCGGTTCAGACACTCCGTCAATTCATGCATCAGCCAAAGCGATCTCATTTGGATGCAGCCTTGAAGGTCGTGAAATACTTGAAGAAATGTCCAGGACTTGGGATACTTCTATCTAGAAAGAGTGACTTAAGAATGTCAGCATATTGTGATGCAGACTATGCAACTTGTCCCATTAGTAGAAGATCTGTCACTGGATATTGTATCAAATTGGGAGAATCTCTTCTTTCTTGGAAGACCAAGAAACAGGCTACTGTGTCTCTTTCTTCAGCCGAAGCAGAATATCGAGCTATGGCTAAGGCTACGTGTCAAGTAGTTTGGATACGAGGATTACTCAAGGATCTCGGAGTAGAAGTACAAGGATCCACAAAGCTGTACTGTGATAATGATGCGGTTCTTAAACTTGCATCTAATCCTATAGTGCATGAAAGAACCAAGCATATAGAAGTGGATTGTCATTTTACATGGGAAAAGGTCCAAGAAGGAGTAATTGAGACAAGAGGAATTGGGACAATAGAACAACCAGCGGACATGTTCACCAAGCCCTTATGTCAAAGACAACACGCATATCTACTAAGCAAGCTAGGCGTCTTGGACATCTACAAGCCACCAGCTTGAGGGGGAGTGTTGGAAGATATGCAGAATTGTTTCATATCTTGATTGATTGTGTTTTATGTATTTATGTCAATTGAATATTAGATTTAGATCTAGATTGATTATTAGATCTTTTACTTCCTTGCATAGAATACAACTTGTATTATTTATTAGATTGAATTGTACATTCAATACACATTGGAATACAGAAAATTCCTACACAACATTCTCTCTATTTTCTTCCTTCTCCTCTTGCCTTTCTTTCATGATTTTGATCTGCTTTTAGCTCTGCTGCTGCTAGGCTCTCGATGTTGTTCTTTACCCCGAATCGTCAGTGCTTACGCTGCTCCTTTAGCCAGACCGTCATCTTGCAACTTTCTCTACCACTCCTTAGAGAATAAGGTGGACTTTACCTCCTCTGAGGTAATAGTAGTACACCCCTGCAACAACGAATCAGTAAAGTGCTCCCATGACTCTAGTAAAGAGGCTAACAACATCATGCCCTATTCTTCATCATCAAGTATCTTACCGACGTTCTTCAGATCTAACATGAGTTTATTAAATTCATCTAGGTGGATTCTGATAGACGTACCTTCAGTATATCTAAATTGAAACATCTTCTTCAGCATGTACAAGCGATTGTTCAAACCTTTCTTCACATAGAGTGCTTGAAGTTTTGCCCATAATGCTGTGGCATCCTTCTCCTCAGCAACCTCTATTAAGACCTCATCCGTCAAATTTAACAGGATTATGCTATTTGCTTTTTCAATAAGCTCTACCCTCTCAGAGGTTTTCATTATAATCGGCAACTCATCTTCACCATCCAGTGCCTTGGCCAAACCTTGTGTTGTCAATAAAGCTCGCATCTTGGCCAAACCTTTCTTCACATAGAGTGCTTGAAGTTTTGCCCATAATGCTGCGGCATCCTTCTCCTCAGCAACCTCTATTAAGACCTCATCCGTCAAATTTAACAGGATTATGCTATTTGCTTTTTCAATCAGCTCTACCCTCTCAGAGGTTTTCATTATAATCGGCAACTCATCTTCACCATCCAGTGCCTTGACCAAACCTTGTGTTGTCAATAAAGCTCGCATCTTGATGCTCCATAACACAAAGTTGTTGCTCCCATCATACTTCTCAATCTTAGATTTCCTCTCAGACATAATTGCAATAACAGAATTTCCAGATAATAATTAGACAAGCAAAAAAGCCCCAAATCACAATCAAGAAATCCAACCCCAAGCTTTGATACCAATTGTTGGGATATAATACGTGGAATTACCAGGATCTTGCAATTTACGTCAACGCGAAATCACCGGAGAAAATAAACGAGAAAAATAAGGACACCAGAAATTTACGTGGTTCGGTCCGAGTATCGGTACCTACGTCCACGGGGAGAGCCAGCAGCAAATAATTCACTAAAATCTGAGAATCAGAGTTTACAATCACTCAATCGCTCAAGTGTTTCCCACACCTAGATTTAACCCAAAACTCTAAGTGTTTATAAATAACAACTCAATTGGGTATAAACTCACGGCGCAAAAATATCGCGCATTCAAGCTCAAACACAACGCTCTACGTATGCCTGATTCGCGTACGTACAGAATTTGCATTCTTCTTTCTTGATTGCGCTTCAGCTCGATGACTTGCGGCTCCTCCTTTTAATCGTAGGTCTTCGGCGTGCAACTTTCGGAAGAGAAGAAAACTTGCAATAGAAAAATTCTTATTTTATAGGTGGGTGTGCCCAAGGTCAAAAGTTTGACCTTGGGCCCCACTTTTCCCTTTTCGGTTTCACGCACATATCTTCAGCTTCACGGCCAGATTTCCTTTTCAAAGGAATTCAAAGACTGCAGGGATTCCTTTTTATTTTATATTTCATCTTTTATAAATCCCTCACGGAGTCCAACAAATTTCAAAACTCGAGTCATAAATCAACAATTACATGATATCACAAATAAAAATATTATCTCATTCTCATCTTCAGCTAAGATAGTGATCCCAATCATTAAGTTCTATCATGTCATTGCCTCTAAACACCAAAACCTCAACACTACCAAAAAAAAAAAAAAAAAAAAAAAAAACGTAAATGTACATAGCAAGGTTTATTATTAGAAGCTCCATTTAGCAACTTGAAGTTCGCCAAAAGAGGAAAACAAGATTTTGCAATATCTAAGAGAGGTGAAGTGTGATGCTGACATTACCCATGAACTCAAAAAGTGAGAAACCGTTTAGAGATCGCTAGTGAGGTATGTGATAATTTGAGATTAAAACCAGCTTCTTCATGGAAACATCAATAAAATTGATATGGTTGTAAACCCTAATGCCTCAAGAAACTACAAGTGACACATGAAGCAGGAAACTACACCCTCAAACACACGAGCATACAAAGATGTATTTTGAAATTGAGAAGGAAAGAAATATTAGCAAATCCTAGGAACTAAGTATTCTTTTCTATTAATTGGTGGCACAGGGTATTTTACCTAGGCCCGACTGAATGAGATATCATCATCTAACAAGATATGAACACGGCCAAGCATTAACACTCGACAGAATGATTGCTGCAACAACAGTTTTAAAAAGAACATATCGAAGTAAAGTTTCCGACTCTTTAGTTTAGTTCAGTACGGGAAATCAAGTCTAGACTAACAGTAAGCACTTCAATGAATTAGACCACACTGGGTATTCGTATTTGCTATATCTATCCATTCGAAAAATACAAAGAAAAATGGTTGATCTCATGCAAATCAACCAGCATAAAAAGGCTGAGTGGTGACTTATATGAATAAAATCCAACACTCTTAACTCCTACGGTCACGAAAGCTGCTGCCTACCCCTTAATCCATGAAAAACATGAAAGAAGTTGACTAACATAAACACCAAACACATTTGCAGGTGCCAAGCTTCTCCCAAACTAGCAAAGTCAGGAATTCCAATGATGGTAAATTTACTGTACAATTCATAACAAAGATGCTGATTTGCTCCGCTGCCCTTAAATTTGCCTTCATCACTGGCGTGTCTCTTTATTGCATTCAATTATTACAATTTTTGGCAGGATTTCTCATTCCAAACATGCAGTCCAATGATGGGAAGTCCAAACAGTTAAAGATGATCATGGTTATCCTTTACACAGATAAATGCAGATGTTAAGAGTATTGGTTTATTAAATTTCAAAGTGTCTAGCCAGCGTTTCTGCTCTAATTCTTGCTTTCTATCATTTGGCAGTACGAAAGGGCAGGTCCTTTAAGCAAGCCTTTCCAAAGCGAAAGCGCTCACATGCACTCTAATTACCAAACAGCAAGCACAAGTATTGTCAATTTCCAGCATTATAGAATTTCTTCGCTGGGATGGAACCATTGAAATTTAAAGAAACCAGCAATTGCTAAACGAAAAGAGACGATACTAGAGAGAGGCAATCGGAGAGGCGAGACTTGGCGGGCAACCGAAGAGGCGAGCTTCGGCGGGCGAGCTTCAGCGACCAAACAGGCGAGCTTCGGCAAGCGATCGAACAGGTGTGCTTTGGTAGGCGATCAAAGAGATGAGCTTTGGCGACTGGAGAAACGAGCTTCAATGACCAAAGAGGTGAGCTTGAAGAGTGAGACCTGAAGAAGCGTCCGGAAGAGTAGAGAAGAGATGAGAGCAGAGAAGAGACGAACGCAAACGGCTCCTTGGTGTTAGGGACTAGGGTTTCTATTTTAAAAGGGTCAAATTTGGAATTCTAGTAAAATTCTAAGGGCAACAAAGGAAAAATAATTTTTTTCTTTAATCCCTCCTATAACATGCCAAGAATGCTAGAAAGCCCAAGGCAACTAGCTGCCTTGGGCTTTCAGCCTTCAAAAGGCCAGCCTTTGCATAAGGGGGCTTGAAAAAAATTAGCCAAACACCACATATTTGGCTCAAGGGGCTTTGAATGCCGAAAGACCTTTGGAAATGTTAGTCCCAAATGCACCCGTTAGCATTTAGGGGAAAAAATTAGGGTTTTGGCATTTAGCTTATAAAATTTGTTTCGAAATAGGACGGTTTGGTCCAGTTCCTAAATGGATATTCACTTGAAACCTATTCCCGAATATAGTCCTAGATCAGTTCCAACTATATCCGATTCCCAGATCTATTTTTCAAGTGGTCAAATCTAGTTCTAGGGTAGAACCAATCCGGTTGCACACCTCTATTTGTAACTGATCCCAAACTACAAAAGACAATTTGCAAAATTTAATAATACATTTGAGGAGTTAATAGCAATGGACTTGCTTCCTCCTCTATTTGAAAGTCCACTTGTAAACCTAAGCACACCATTATGACTAAAGCTATGAACTTGCATTGGTTCTTTGATTCAATTCAATACATGGATGTGAGTTCTCTACTCGTTACTATAACGATTTAATAAATGAATATTTTGAGTTTCAAGCTTAGCATCAAATTAGCTTGGAAAGTAAAGCTCTTTAAATCATGGATGTACGACAAAATTTGACAATTTATTTAAAGATATGTGTACTTGAAGTCTTAAAACTTATCACGAAAAATGTAATTGTTTTATAAAACTTTTAAAATGTGCAATTAAGTCGTAAAAGTTGTCATGAAGTACTATTGAATTTTACAACTTTTAAATAGTGCAATCAAGTTCTAAAATTTATCGAATTAGTTCAATCAAGTCCTTTCATTGATTGCACTTTTTGAAAATTTTAAACTCAATTACACTTTCGTGACAAAATTTAGGACTTCCAGTGCACTTATCACATTTATTTATAAACTAGTGAGTCAGTAATGATTTCTTGATCGCTTGCTTCCCTTCAATGTCATTGACAGTTAACATTGCTCTAACTCATTTCTAGTTCTCCTGCTATAGATTCTTAGCCTGTCAACAGCTATATCCTACCATCCAATGGTCATCCCCCAATGCAATTGTAAGAAACAACTTGCTATCAATCATCCAATGATCCTTATGAGTATGTCACCTTCCAAAAAGTTTACATTGATGACAGACTTACCATGGCACCTTCAAATCCTCCTAAGCACCTTGTTATACTTCTCTTGCTCTCTACCTATCAAGATCCTCATTCTCATGATCCAATCCATCTTCAGTGAACTCACAAAGACCATCAATATTATCATAGTTTTCCTAAAATTATCACCACATCATTACGAAGAACATCTACACTTGTCACGAAGATCATTAAGAATTGTTTTGGAATCATCACCATGTCAAGGTTTGTTCTGGAGTCATCAAAATACCATAGGGATGTTTTCCCAACAAAGAGCATTAAGAACCATCATCCAAGAGAATGACAAGGTCAAAAACTCATTTCTTATGATTGATTCTTGTGGGTTCGGGTTTAATCTAAAATTGGGAACACTTATGAGTGAACGTGTATCAAATGATTTTAATATCTTCTTTGCTGATTATAATAAAACCATCTTTTTGATCTCTCCCTGTGTAGTAGACACATCACCAAACCACGTAAATCCATTATAATCAATTTTTTTTATGCAATCTAATTCTTACCACATCATTTTTTGTAGTTTTGTCCAAATTGCCTTGGATTTCTTAACTCCCGACGATTTTGACCAGTTATTATTCATACATGATTCTATCACATCATACTTTCGTGATAGGTAATGATATATAGCAATGGACTAAGATTTATTTGGTATTTTTGAGTTCTATCTTCTTCTTCTTACATCCATCCTTTTGTTTGGTGGTAAGTCACTTGAATGGCCGCTTCTAAAGACAAGATGTTAAAAGGCAAAATTGATGATATTAAATTTATATAATATCTATTTTTACATGCGACCTTATGTTTCCTGATAATTCTATTTATTATTTCAGCCATTGTTTTCTTTTTACACTGGTTTTGCAATGTTGATTCTATCAATGTAAACACTTTTCTAGCATTTATCAACTTTAGTCGGGTATGATTCATCAACTTGTGTAATATGCGTATTTTCAATGACTAAAACTAATTTACAGGAATCACTTTAAAGAACTCTAATTTGATACGTCAAGAAACACTACCAGAGTAAAACTCGCTGTTTAATTAGGATACTTTGACTAATTTTAGTACTAATTTATCGATGTTTATAGCAATTGCAGTGGTTCAAGTGCAACCCAAAGTAACATCAAGAAACTGAAACCATTTGGCCAGTGGATAGAAGAAAAAAGAAACTTGAACTAGCAAAATTCGATGTTCATATGCAATCAATGTGAATTGCTTATGTTATCATCATAAAAAACCTGGTTGAATCCGATTGGTCAAGTTCTTCATTGAGTCCTTGTGGTTCTCTAGCTAAGGCTTGTCTTTACTTTTAGGCATCAACTGACAGACCATTCTTGGACTGACTTTGTCGGGCTATGCATAAACAGCCCCAGTATCAACTTTTGGACTATGGAGTTAATGTTCATGGCAAAAGATTGTGCTCGGCCCATGAGAGAGCTCATTCCGTCCATGCCTAATTGAACAAGTCATTGCTCTCGTAGATTTTTTTTTTTTTTGTCAGTCCTACACTAATCCTACTCTAACACTCACTTTGCTCTCGTAGATTCACCCGCCGTCTTTTATGGATTAGTATTAGATCCACCGCATCGCATGACGACTTCCGAGCAAGCCCATTGGTGACAAAATGGGCGTCTCATGCAATCAACGACGCTTATCACAAGCCTACTAGGTTCAATCTCGTGCAAAATCTTATCTTCTAATACGCAAATACATGTCTAAATATCTTTATAATATTTAGTTTGATCTGTCTTGTATATGTCAATTTAGAATAAATAGGTCAAAGTCAAATATAAATTATTATTTTCCACGAAATTGGACAATTATGAGACTCATGCCATATCATTTTTTTTGCAGTGTTAGATACAATGTTTGAGGGTTGTAACTTCTCGATTTTATTTTTCTCTGAGCTTTGATTCAACAGTTGCACAAACAACTATAGTTCGAGAGGGGGGCCATCGCTTGGTGCAAGTTGAAGATTTTGCACAAATGGAAGCATAAATAGATATAGAGTTTCAATGGAGGGATTTTAGTTTTGACTTTTTGCTTTATTCCAAATTTAGCAATGGATGCAACTTTACTTTTTTTCTGATCTTGAATGCCGAAAACTTCATGATTTATAAATGTAGACACGTAATATTTTCCACATTTTCCCAATATTTGCATAATATTTTAAATATGGAGCAGAAAGTGAAAAAATTACTCTTAACTATTCATAAGTCCCAACAAAAACCAAAAGCAAAGCGGACATACACAAAGCAGGAATCAAAGTTTGATCGAAACTTGGGTGGAAGAACTATTGAGAAGCACAGCCGAAACCCGATACCTTCACTTGAGAAAATTGCTAAGATGGGATCTTAGTTCAAACTGATCAACATATCTAGGTGAACTCACATTCACTAAGAAATTTAAACTAAGGAGTAATGAACTAACTAAAATATATTAAGTACTTCAATACCACACCATTTTTTTATTGTGGGACTTTTTAAACACAACTTACATGTACATATCAACAAGAAGAACCAAAGGAAATGAGACTCTGATCTTGATCCACTTACTCCTATTATGTTAATCTTATTCACTGCTATTGGAATCTTGGTTTTTTCCATAGTGACAATTATTTCTTATGTACAAATTTTGATGAACCAAGAGGATAAGCTAAATATGAAGATTCATCTCACGCATCAAACTAATAAATTTTAATGTGTTGCGGTCTACATGTGGGACTAATTTGTCGCATGCGCGTGGCTACCCATTATTGAAAAATTACCACAAATTGATCTAAAGGTTTAGATTTTGAGTATATATTAGGCCTTTTTTTCTTTAACCAGGACTCTCGCAAGCATGCTCTCATTTTGAAGAAAAAAATGACTCTTCAAAGTTGGGCAAGTCTCACTGAGAAGTAGCTTAAAATCTATTAATCAGAATGGATATAGCACTGATAAATCTTATTGTATAAATGATATAGCACCCGTGTATTTTAACTGCACCAAACATATTAATTCTAAAAATTACAAAAAAAAAATAAAAAAATCCAAGAACATCATACGGTACTTGCAGCAAAAAAGTGACTCATAGTCATTGTTGACCTAAGAAAGTTATATGCTACTTCCATTAGTCCATTAGTGTAGAGAGAGAGGGGGGAGGTGGGGAACCACACAGCAATAAAGCCAAGATCTGAAAAGCCCTCTTAAAAATGAAGTGAAATAGAGATAGCATGTGTAGCTCGCAGCTCTATGCATGGAGCTGTGTGTGGATATATTTTGTTTTCTAGCATATTGTATTCGAGATATTTGACTGGCCTTCATGTAAAAAAAAAAGAAGAAAATCAGATCATCTATTATCAATTGATCTATGAACTGAAAAAGGGAGTGCATGTGGAACCACATGCGAAAGGCTTCCTTTCTCTTCTTTCCTTTTTTCCTAATGCTCTAAAGGCCCGAGAATTTATAAAGCCTAAGGGATTACAGGAGACTGAAAATGAGTTCTCCATATCAAGGCAAGGCCAAGAGCGCTTGTTCCTCCACATGGACCATTTACCCCACGAACAACCCTAGCCTTTATAATATGGCGAGGGGTATATACAGTATATGTATCTGCAGGTGCAAATGCTCCATGTCGTATACCCGACAGGCTCCTTCTTCTATTCTCTTCTTTTTGTGGTGTTTGTCTTGCTACATGTCAGTTCCTTTTTTGTATTTTCACTTTGCTATATTAAATATAAAAATGTGTATATATATTACCATGTCTTTATTCCGTTCTTTGTCTGGGAAAGAATAGAGAAAAAGAAGAGGAGAATCCTTGGAGACGCAAAAAGCAATCTACTTTACATCCTTGACTAATAAATAGCATCTTCAATCTTGATTACTGGCAAAACTCAGGGGCTAAGGATATAATACTGGGGGTTCCCGTCAAGACCATCTCTAGGCTTTATTATTGATAACTAGCAAAAAGACAACATAAAGACCTTAGGCAAAGCCAACTTGGTTTTGTTTCTCGGAGCACCACATGAAAATTAGTTAAATCAAGACGATAGAAATAGATTTAGTTTGGCATAAGAAAGTTAATCTATGATAGCGATAAAGCCAACTCGTATTTATCTACATGAGCACCACATGAAAATCACTTAAATCAAGATGATAGAAATAGATTTAGTTTGGTGCACGAAAGTTGATTTAGGATAATAGTTAATTACACGATAAATTGAATGTTCATAGTTTATTTAATTTCATTTTTTTCCTTCTTTATTTTTTGGGGTAATTAATAAACTTTACAAGTATTTAAAAAGAGAGAGAGATAAAGGGGTTTGTCTGCTGATTCCACCGGACTACTTTTCCATATTCAGCTTTCCCAAACCAAGAAAGCATTTTCTATATCCGTGTCCACAAGTATCATGGTCCGTGCCCAAGGCATTTCCGAGAGAGATTCCTTAGATCATCGTTAGATATCTACAACTCCGAGGAAGATTTAAATTGTTTGTCCTTTTTCTTAATGCTGCTTTTTGTTAAATCATTCTCGCGTGGATAAATCTTGAACAGACGATCCCACCGAAAAATTCTTTCTTGAGCTTGATGGGACAAAAATTCTCTCTTAGTCCGAAGTTTCATAGGTTATATTTGGATATATGTCCGTCGATATAAAAAGTGTAATGAGCTACTTATGAATACCACATGAAGAAAAGTCAAATTAAAAGGTTCGTCGACGGGGGAAGTGACATATGTTAGGTGGAAAAAAGAATAATAGATATTCGTGGATTTCCATGTGAGTCACCTATATTGATTAGGAAATGTTTAGAGTCGTTGCCAATCAAATTTGATTTCAAACTCAAGTTGATCGGGCACCTAAACTTAGAACTAGTACAAAGCACCTAGAGGCTCTGAAGATCGACCCTAATGACAATTGAGGACCATAGATTTGTATGATGAGGTACTTCACGGGGTACATGGACACGCCAAATGATCATTTAATTTTGTGACATATGCTTGGTATAACCTAGCACAAGCGCCAGATCGAGGTGAAAACTTAAATGGGAGAATTATAAAAAAAGTCTAAAACCTATTATAATTGTACCAATTTAATTTTTAACTTTTTTATTTGGCCAATTGAATCGTAAACCTTTTAAGTTTCTACCAATTTAGTCTATTCTGCCAATTTTGGCTAGAATTCACTAATGTGAACGCCAGCTGTCCTATATGGCATTGGCCAGCACTAACGTTAATATTTTTTTTTTAAAATTTTTTAAGAATTTTGTTATTCTTTTCTTTCCTTTCTCTATCTTTTTTTTTCTTCTTCCATTCCTTCTTCCTTCGGCTAGTCATCGAACCTCGGCAATTGGCAAGAGGCCAGGGTCGACAAGGTTGGCCTCACCAAATCTAGCAAGGGCTTGCCCTGCCATGGCAAGGGTAACCTTGCCGTCTCTAGGAGAGGCTCAGCCTCAGAGATAGCAATGTTAGCCTTGCTAGCCCTCACCTCTAGCCAATCCCCAGACCTCAACAACCGGCTATAGGAAAAAGGAAGGGAAGAAGGGGGAAAAAAAGAAAGGGAAAGGAAAAGAAAAGAAAAGGAAAAAGAAATGAAAAAAAATTGAAAAAACATAAAAATAATCTTAAAATGTCCATGCCAACATCGGCCACAACATGTAGGATAATTGGCATCCATGTTAAAGATTTCCAATCAAAGTTGACCAAATGGACTAAATTAATATGAATGCAAAAGGTTTAGGACTCAGTTGAACAAAAAAAGGTGACTCAATTGAAAAAAAAAAAGGTTTATGAATGAATTGACATAAGTGTAGTAGGTTTAAGACAATTTTGGTAATTTCTCCAAGAATATAACCACCACTAAAAATTAGACATGAGAGAATAGGGGGTGTATTAGAGCCGGGTTTTTCATCTATTGTGTAATTGGAACGAGTAGTAGATGCACATTCGATCACACATTAGAAAAGCTCGACCTAATTCAACCCTTCTTTGTCCCTCTTGTGCGTTTATTATGCGCTGGTATGCAAAAGCTAGCCTAATACCAATTGATCATTACACCAAGAAAAAAAAATCTAAGGTAGATTAAAGAAAGAAAGTATGAATACAACATTAAAAATAAGTTTTTCTACCATAATTAGAGCATTATAATAGGAGAGTTAGATGATAGAGAAGATGATGGAGAAATTATTTTTGTAGTTCCTAGGATTCGCTAGACTAAACAATCCAATAAGTGGCCTACATGTTCTAAGCACAATTTATTGGCCAGAGCTCTTACAGCCATTTAAAGTGAGATGCATTTTTATTTATTAATAGAAGAACTTTCGATAGAAACTAGATGTGTGTCGGAGAAGATGCATGGTCAAGATTACACAAAAAGGTCCAACATGGGTTGCCGCTAAATTGAGCTTTGCATGTACTTTGTTGACACCTAAATTTTGGTGATGTGATCGTTTATTTGTTGCATAGAAAATTAGAGGTTAATTTTATTAATTTCATAGCATATAGATTTAGGTTGCATTTATTTTTTATTTGCATTTTTTGCTTTTTTATTGAATTGGTGGCGGATGGATTCAAATTAGTTGGCCAAGCCTATTTTTAAATGATCAAAAATTATGTTGTGAGAAATTAGAAATTAGAAATTTTTCCGAGATATGATGAATTTTTGGGTAGATATGACAAAATATTGCGAATTGGCTTTCCAGGATTTGGAATTAAAGAATAATCTTATTAAAATCTTGAATCGTTATCAATAGGTGAAAAATTTGTGAAAAAATGTTGCAGATGTTGATTTTGATGAAGAAATTGAAATCTTATTTTTCTTTTCCCTTATAAAAGGCTGTACTTGCATATAGTTTAGGGGGTTCTTTTCTCGATTGAAAAAAAGCATACACACAAAAAAGAGAAGGGGGTTCTTCCCTTTTGCCCTTTCCATTGGTTCTTTGGGAAAAGAAAACAAAAGGAAAAAGGCATCTGCTGTACTTTCTTCTGTTGTGCTGCGCTTTCTACTCCTGACAATAGAGAAGACAACAACGTGTAGCAGGGGAGAAACAGAGGCCAGAAGGAAAAAAAGAGGAAGAGCAGCAGAAGAAGAACTGTTCTTGTTCTTTGTGGGTATCCGCTGCTCTTTGACGCCAGCAACCTGCGGGTCGGCAGCCGAGCCGCTGCCGACCACCACTGCAGCAGCCACCTCCACGCCGCACCACCGCGACCTCACCTGAAGCTTGCACAGACCCATGACCAGAACTAAGCTCAAGCCAATCGCGACACCTCTTCGCTGCGACTCTTCCACCGCACCAAATCCAGACCCCTGCTCGCTCGTTCGTCGCCAACGACACCCTACAGTAGCCGAGCTACCGTGCACCACTGCCACCCGAGGACCGACGCCGATTCGCCACACCAGCCGCTCCCGCGGCGACGCACCGGTCTGCGACCTACCTCGCCTGTAAACTCCGGCTCGCTGAAGCTCGTCACGACCCAACGCTCTGCCCACGATCTGCCCGACGCCTTAGGTCCCGAGCCACACCACCAAATCCGCCCGACGCTTGGCCCGACGACCGTCTCCCCTTGGCCGTTCATCAGCCCCTGTAGTCGTGACGCAGTTTCGCCCTGTTCCCACCACCATCGGTCTACTCGCCGTCGGTTTACCCTCACCAAAACCCTTGCACCGGCAACTGCATCCCTACCGAACCTAGCTACACCTTGGAGACCTGCTAACCGCGCGTGGGAAGAGGAAAAAAAAGCAAAGAAACAGAAAAAAAAAAAAAAAAAAAAAAAAAAAAAAAAATTAGATAGTTTCTTTTGTTTTTTTTTTATTACTTATTTACTTATAGTTTTTTTATATTTTCCCTTACAATTTTTTTTTTTTTTGTGAAGTTGTTCTTAAATATATGATTGATATTTCGACATGAAAGTGCCCCCTCAAATTAGGGGTTGTCAGTCTGATTTTCGCGCCCAAAATCCGACTCGCGACAATCAGATCTTATGCCCAAGATTCGATTCACGATTTAATTTTAAAATTGGATAACCCGATCTCATGCGCGAGATATGGTTTGCCAATTTTCGTATATCAATCTTAGCTTGTTTGATTTGATGTCGTGGTGTTTAAGTCAATTTTATTTTTGTAAAAAAAAAAAAAGATTAGGTTTATTTTTTAAAATTATCTTGCATGGTTAAGATGGAGATTTTATTTTGAGTCATGAAAAAGAAATGAAAAAGTGCATTCATTTAGGATGTTAGTTTTTTTTTTATTATTATTATCTGAATTGCATGTTTAATTTTAATTTCGAATTTCATTAAAAAAAAAGAAAAAATTGGAATTATGACATTCTTTGCATGTCATTGCATATTAGATAAAAATTGCATTTTAGGTTTAGATAGATCTTTAGATAAATTGCATGATAGGTTTTTTTAAAAGGCATGTTTATAAAGCATTTAGAATAGATAGTATTTCACTTTAATTTGATTTTCATTTTTAAGTGATTTTAATTACGAATTTTCGTTAAATAAAATCATAGAATGCATGTCATTTAGTTTTTATTAGGTTCATTTAATTAGAAATTGCACGTCATTAGAATTAGGTCATTTTGATTAATTTAGACTGTATATTTAATTATTGCATGTTCATTAAAAAATCATTAGTTTTTTTAATCATTCATATAGTTTAGGACATTTTGTCATGACATATCATTTCATATTAGATTAGAAACATTGCGTTAAAAAGTGAAAGCAAAAATTGAGTGATTGCTTGTTAATTAAAAATCATATCTAGGATTGCTTATGTGAGTTCTAATTTAACATTGCAGATGTTTTCGTTACTTTGAGATAAGTTTTGCAATTTATTTATTGCTTTACTTGGGTGTTAAATTGATGGTTTGCGCACCCGGATGAACACCTCACATGTTAGGAAGGTAAATTGAAATCAATTTAAGCTGCTTGCAAAACATTTTTTCGAAATAAAAAGAGAAAGGTACTGAAAGGGCATTAGGATAGTGTAATGTAACCAAGTCCCCATACCCAAAGTCTTTGGTTCGTAGAAGTGAAATAATTCTCCCATTACTTTGCTTAGGTGTCTAATCGACCTACCACAAGCCGATTAGTAGCGACTCCCTTTTGCATGCTAGATATTTGAATTTAAATCGCGAGTTGGTATGGGCTTGGGAGAGCCTGAGCTAAGTCTAGACTTAGCAATCCATTAGCTTAATTTTAGGTGGTGCACCCAAAAATTTGGTCGCAACAGCTTGACGACTCCGCTGGGGACCTGAGTTGAAACTTTTAGTGGACTTAGGCCAATTTTCTTTTTTGAAGAATGTTTTTGTTTGGCAACAAGGATTCCGGGTACGTCCCTAACATTTAAGGTGTTAAATGTTTTTGCAGATTGGGAGATATAAGGGAAAGTGTTTGCTAACCCTTGTTTTTTTAGGGAGTTGTAGGAATGAATGGTTTACTTGCACATATGAAGTGTTGCTTGCTATAAACTGTTGTGCATGCTTTGCATTTATACTACACTTTTGCATACACAACCTGCCGTCGGACCTAGGCCGCATAGGATCATTTAGGACGGTGTTGAGATGGATACCACTCCGACCGCATGCTCGCAGTACGAGGCACCCATCTCAATCCCGAAGTTTATTTAATGGTGTCAGGAGTACCCACTCTGACATCCCGATTTTACAATTCTAGCTTCAATTGAATAAGTCGGGCATTTCGTCTTCGCGCCTATAGCTCTCTTCTCAAAGTTGGCCACTCACGAGATAACTAGTCTATCAGGTGAAGCCGTTAAGGGATCCTAATGCATCAGACTTGAGAATTCGACCAGGAAATGACCTATCGACCGAGCTAATCTGCAAGGGTCATTACGGCACAGTTAAAAATCGATTAGAGATCGGAGATAGGCCGACTCGACAAAGGTATGTGATTAAGTGTGGGTGATTCCACCTAATTGCACAATTCTTGTCGACCGGCACTAGACCGATTCTTCTGTCGTTTTGGTATCCTGTGTCCGCATTTGAAACCTTGAGATTTTCACGACAATCGAGAGTGGCCAATGTGTCGAAGATGTACATTGTGGCTTGAAAATAATCAACCACAAGTCAAATGCACGAAAATTTCTAAAAGCTACCCAGTAGGTTAGGACGCGCTAAAGTCGCGCCAGATTGAAATTAACCGAGAAATTGAACTCGATTTCAGAAATTGAAGGTTCTGTTATGTCGCAATTCATTTTAGGAACGTCGGCTCATCTTCCGAAGATTTGTCTACAAACCGAGTTTTTCGGCGAAAAATCAACAATTGACGGAATTGGATCGGGAAAGTTGGAAGACCGTTCTTGAGCATACTTTTGGTATCCAAGATGGATTCATGGGTATGGAAAAATGTGGATTCAAGTGTGGACACATGGCTGAATTTTTTAGACTTCAATTGAATTGAATTGAAGAGATTGGTTGAGGAATTGAATGAAATTGATTGAATTTGATGTACAAATGTACCAAATTCGTATGCCATGGGGTGCATGACATTTTGGACCATTTGGCAAGCTTCTTGAGGAAGCTAAGGTGAGGAAAATGGCTGAGGGTGAGGGCCAAGGCCGGTGGGGGCAAGAGAGAGGAGAGCAAGACAAGTGTTGAGCCTAGGGAGCTCTTGGGGTCCCCTCTCTTCAGCTGAGCCTTCTTCCTCCTTGAAGCATGGCTTTCTCCATTGATGAGGTGTAGAGAGAGCTTGAGAAACCAGAGAACACAGAGCAGCAGCCTCCCTTGCCGGTCGCACCACCGCCCAAGCCACCGGCCCTCTTTTCTCCTTTGTTTTCCCCGCGTTCCAGTTTTTGCTCCAACTGACCCTTCGGTGAAAACATGAGTTGAAAGTGGTCTTCCCGGTCGAATCAGCCAACACTCCACCCACCATCATGAAGAGAACATCCAAACCGTTCATGAGGACTTGACGGTACCCCGAAAGGAGCCTTGTAGCCTCCCGAAATTGGGCGCGAAGGAACGGCCCGCCGGACCGCCTGGACTCGCCTGGTTCCACCTGTTTCGCGTTTTCTTGCTGTCTCGCCCCATTCTGACCCTTTCCTTGCCCATTCCATACACCCACAAGATCCCCAAGACCCCCGGGAGCCACCGGTTGCCAACCACCCGCTCGCCAGAGCTCCAATTGGCCCGTTTCCTCGCTATTTCAGCCACCGGTTCAGCCTCTGCAGTCCAAGAACAGAAGCAGAAAACCAGCAAGGGTTTTCAGTCGGCGTGGCCCGTTTTCAAGCCCTTCCCGGCCTCCGTTGGTGTCGCCGCTTTAGGGTTTATCGACCGCCTTGGCGTCGTGGTCGTCGTGAACTCACCGGCACGCAAAACCGGTGAGTTTATCCTCTAAACCTCACTTAGTCAGTTAATCATGCTTAAGGAATGTTTAGATTAGTCTAACTAGGCTTAGGTAGTTAGATTAGATTATTTTAATGTAAATTAGATTAGTTGTATGATTAGTTTAATGGGTTTTTAATTAGGGCTAATTGTATGATTAAATTAGTGTAATCTTGTTTAAGCCATAATTAATTATTTTTAATTATTTATTTGTTTCGAATTTATAAATATTATTTTATTAAATTATATTATTATAATATAATATTTAATTATTTAATTTTCGGAATTAAATTTAATTATTTAATAGTTTCGAAAATTTTGCCGGGATGGCGGTCGTTAGAATTTCGTGGCCGATCGCAAAGAAGTGTGGTTGGTTTGTGCTAATTGTATGTTTAATTGAGAAATTGAGTGATTGATGATTATGGTTAATAATTCCAAAAGTGTGGAATTGAGTCATATTGATGAAGTTGTGATATTTAACTTGAAAATACCCGGAGTTAGCTTTTAGCACCGTAATTGCTTTGTATGACTAGTTTGAATCGTTGGTTGTTATTAGATTGAATATTCAGTTCTATGGTTTATTATTGAATGATCAGCTTTGGTAAGCAATTGTTCATATATTTATCAATTTGTGAGAGCAGTATACTGTATCAGCCTATGTGCTTCGATACGTCAGCTTGTGAAAGCAGTATACCTTATCAGCTTGTGTGAGCTAAGATCGTTTTATCAGCTTGTGCGAGCACGATCTATATATAGCAGCTTTTGGCGAGCTATTATATTATCTATCAGCTACAGCTTCTGGTGAACTATTATCTATATATAGCAGCTTCGGAGAGCATATGTCGTATTAACGACTGGTTTGATAGACGGTGTGGGATGATAGATAGTATTGGTTGATAGATAGTATGGATTGGAATGGAAGATAGATAGTTTGATTAAATTAAATCGCTAGATCAATTGTTTGATTGAGAATTGAATTGTACTGACGTGCAGGAATGGACTGAGGTGAGGTAAGTCCTAAATCCTATTTGTGTGGCTAGAGCGCCCTGAGGCTTATTTTCTTCCTGATCGAGTTTTAGGGGGTAGGACTCGCTGAGACATTGTCTCATCCCAGTTTGGGGAAAATATTTCAGGTCCTTAGATGGCAGTCGTGGAGGACTCGAAGCCATGGATATTTGTGGAGGTAGAGATCAAAGAATCAGCGAACGTGTCTGACTAGTGGTCATAGGCCAAATCCCATTTTTGTTGAGCCTGTCCATTTTGTAGACAATCCAGTGTTGTATATAAACCTATGTGTTTATAAGAAGGCTTGTTTGGTTGTAATTGATTGCCTGCTTTTCTATCCCAAGTTAAATGTTGTCAGGGGATTTGTTTCGCTTCCGCATGTGCAATAAAAATGAATGGGTCGGCGACGTGTCCTGGGAAGTCGCATAATTTCTATCGACCAGAGTGGGATGTTCGCGTGCTCGAGGTACGAGGCGTGACATCCCCGTTTAAGTGGTATCAGAGCGGGTCTGTGAATGGAGTGATAAGGTGCAATGAGTTATGGGATAATTAGTAGGAATGGTTTTTATTTCATGCTGGTGCATGTGGCTGATAGCTATTTGGTAGATTGTTTGGCGTGGATCACTCAAATTCTAATCTGGGATTAGAATTGAGAAATAGGTTTCTGTAAAGATCCTGTAGATGAGTGATCAGGAGCAGAGGACTCCTAGAAAGAACCTTTAGACTAGTTACTCGGGGTTGTACGCCGACCAGGTCGGTACCCGAGGTGGTCGTGGTAGAGCACTGGCTCAGACCAGCGTGGGTGTAAGAGTACCGCTGTAGGTCGGTACTAGTGTAGCAGCACCGAGCGATCCTAGGTTCGATGAGATCGTTCTGGCGCTAGTGTTCTTTGGGAGCTCGTTGAGCCATAAGCTCAGGATCGAGCCGTTGTTGTTGCCGTGCCTGTTGAGGCCCAACCTGGAGTTGTGATGTGGGAGCAAGCCGTTGCATCCGAGTCGAGGTTCAGAATCAGTAAAGATGGAAACCAGTTTGGGAAGGAGTCTATGATCGGAGAAAAGTATTCCATTTTCGTCCAACTGGAAATGTGGGATGGTTAGGTCAGCAATGAATCAGATTGGAGTGTGTCATGCTGATGGAAGCCGACATGGATCAGTCCCGTGTCCTGGTAAAACGGGTACTTGTTCTGTGTGTGACCAACAAGGTTACCTGGCTAGAAACAGTCTTAGAAAGCCGATGGGACAGATTGAAAGGAGTGTGCCATAGAACGCACCGTGGGATATTTAGAACAAGCCTCCAGTGTAAGAAGGAGTGCCTGCTGTCACCCGACAGGAGGTAGAGGACTCATTATTTGTGTGCCAAGTTTGTGAAAGCAAGCATGAGTGAACCCAGTGTTCGAATATAACGGGAGCATGCTTTGAATGTGGCCAGCACGGCCATCGGGATAGGAACCTTCTGCATAAGTCAAAGAGAACTCAAGCATCACTACCGCCGGCAGGACACCACTAGGATGGCGAAAGGAATATGAATGGATTGACCATGCATCGATCAAAGGAAGAATGTTTTGAGATGTTTTTATTAGAGTATCGCAGCGAGATTTTCAGTGAAGGTTGTAGAATTTTTGTTGCGGTGATAAAGTAATAGAAAGATGAATCTCTGACTATAGCCGTTCTTGAAGGGTTTGCTTATATATGACCTGGAAGTCATTTATAAAAAGGTCTGGCTCGAGGAGCTTTCTGGGGTTATGAATCGTGGTAGAGATATAATTCAGTTTGTTCAGTTAGCGTGTGAAAGTTTTGAATTACTAAAAGTCGGAAGGGACCTCCAATCCCTGTTATTCGTCACTGAAGACAACCTGGTTCTGGTTGTAGGTTGCCAAATCTATATGGCAACTGTAGTGGATACATCAGTTGAGGAACCGAATATGGAGAACATAGCCATGGTATAGAAGTTGTCTAAGGTGTTTCCTAAAGAACTGCCAGGTCTGCTGTCAGAAAGGGAAATAGAGTTCGTGATTGAATTAGCACCCGGAGCAGAGCCAGTCCCTAAGGCTCCTTACCAGATGGCTTTATCTGAGTTGAAAGAATTGAAGGTGGAGATGCAGGAATTGTTAGATAAGGGATTCTTACGTCCCAATGTATCACCTTGAGAGCATTGTTCTGTTCGTGAAAAAGAAAGATGGTTCGTTGCGTTTGTGCATCGATATTCTCCAAGATCGACTTGAGGATAGAGTATCATTAGTTGAGGATTAGGAAGAAAGACATACCGAAGTTGGCATTTCGCACTTGATACGGCAATTGTGAGTTCACTGTAATGCCGTGTGGTTTGACGGACACTCCAGCTGTTAGTATGGGTCTGATGAATAGAATGTTTAAGGGTACTTGGATTAGTTTTGTGATTGCGTTCATTGATGTTATCCTGGTGTGTTCAAAGAGTGCTTAGGAGCACAAGAGACATTTGAGGATGGTACTTCAAATCTTGAGGACTCTTGGATTTTACGATGAGCTTAGCAGATGCGAGTTTTGGATGACTCGTGTTGTGTTCCTAGGTCACGTGATTTCAGGTGAAGAAATCTTCGTGAATCCCACCAAGATTGAAGTAGTGATCAATTGGCCGAGATTTACTACAGTGACAGAGATCAGAAGTTTTTTTGGGTTTAGCAGAGTATTACAGAAAGTTTGTGGAAGGGTTTTCAACCTTAGCTTCGCCGTTGACTCAACTATTAAGGAAGGAAGAGGAGTTAGTGTGGACATACAGATGCAGGTGTAGTTTTCAAGAGCTTAAGAAGAGGCTGACTACCACACCTGTGCTGACCATTCCATCTGGTCCTGGAGCTTACGAGATCTACAGTGGTGCGTCGTTTAGAGGATTGGGTTGCATGCTAATGCAGCATGGCAAGATTGTTGCATACTCGTCCTGTCAATTGAGACCTCGTGAACGGAATTACAAATGCATGACTTAGAACTTGCAGTAATTATTTTCGCTTTGAAGATTTGGAAACATTAATTATGTAGAGAAAGACTCCAGATCTTCGTTGACCGTTAAAGTCTCAAAGTATTTATTCTCTCAGAAGGAATTGAATATGAGATAGCACTATGAACCAGATCTTTGAAGGACTAGGATGGTGGTATCTGGTATCACCTTGGAAGGATGAAAGAAGTCACTGATGCGATAAGTCGAGAGTCTTCATTTGTGCATATGCTGGTTAAAGTATGGATCTTACTTGAGAAAGTTCGAAATTTGATTTTCAAATCTAAGGTAGGCCACCTTCGAATTTTATGGCTACCCTCAGAATTGAACCAAATAATCAGGTTAGAATCAGGCACTTCAGTGGATAGACTCAGAGATTCAAAAGATTCTGCAAGAGGATACCGAGAAAAGGAGAACTGATTTTCAGATTTCTGAGGACGATTGTGTGTATCTGAAGATACAGAGATTAAAGAAGAGATCTTATCCGAAGCTGGTCGTAGCAACTTCAACATTGTTCAGACAGTACGAAGATGGGTTAGAATTTGTATCTACAGGATTAGCAGACCGGTATGAAGACAGATATCACTGATAGGTCGCAAGTGTCAGATGTGCTAACAAGAGAAAGCACTGATTTACAAGTCGAGAGGACCTTTGTAATCTCTCGAGATCTCCGTGAGGAAGTGGGAACTCGTCACAATAGATTTTTGTGACAGGTCTATCGAGGAGTCAATGTGTTAATAATTTCATTTCGGGTAGTAATTGACAGACGGATGAAATCAGCCCACCTTGTGGCTGTGCGAAAGGATCTTGATTTGATTAAGCCTGTAGAGGTGTTTGTGCATCAGATAATTCGTTTGCATAGAGTGTTAGTGTCAGAGTTATATCAGATTTAGACCAGAGGTTCCCAGTTTCAGCAGATCAGACAAATGGTTCCTTTTTTAGATAGTGCAGAGCTGAGTGTACAGAACTTCAGTTGTTGAGTTGAGATTAGAAAATGAAAGGTCGCAGTCCAGAGTCAGTTCAGCAGTCAGTGGATGTAGTTGCGAATATCAGTGACAGATTAAGGACCGCTCAGAGCCGCCGGGAAATTTACGCAGTTAAGCGTCAGAAACCTTTGAATTTTCAGGTTGAGAATCTTGTTCATCCTTGGATGTCGCCTAGGATAGGGACATCTTGAATTGTTAAGAAAGGTGAGTCGGAACTGTTTAAACGGTGGAATATTTTGAGTTTGAGATCAAATAAGGATTTTGACCTTAAAAGGAAAAAGGAAGCAATTTGGTGCACCGTCGGCACCTCTAGCCGAGTGGTACCCGGGATGAGGCCGCAGGTCCGAAGTCAGGGGTTCGAAGCCCTAACGCGGCAGTTAGCCGCTTAGTGGGAAAAAAAAAAAGAAAAGAAAAGAAGAAAAGAACCAAACATTTTACAAATTTCATTTTTGTAAAATTGGACAAGTGCTTAGCCTTTTTGGGAATCAAGAATTGGTCTAGCTAATTTGGAAATGTTTTGCAGCACCGAGGATCTTGGATAGCAGTATGAAGCAGAATGAAGGAGCAGAATTGATGAGATGACAATACCCCACCATTTTGAAGAAGAATTTTAATGGTTTAAATTTCGAGGACGAAATTTTTATAAGAGGGGAAGAGTTGTGACATCCCGATTTTACAATTCTAGTTTCAATTGAATAAGTCGGGCATTTCGTCTTCGCGCCTATAGCTCTCTTCTCTGAGTTGGCCACTCATGAGATAACTAGTCTATCAGGTGAAGCCGTTAAGGGATTCTAATGCATCAGACTTGAGAATTCGACTAGGAAACGACCTCTCGACCAAGCTAATCTGCAAGGGTCATTACGGCACAGTTAAAAATCGATTAGAGATCGGAAATAGGCCGACTCGACAAAGGTATGTGATTAAGTGTGGGTGATTCCACCTAATTGCACAATTCTTGTCGACCGGCACTAGACCGATTCTTCTGTCGTTTTGGTACCCTGTGTCCGCATTTGAAACCTTGAGATTTTCACAATAATCGAGAGTGGCCAATGTGTCGAAGATGTACATTGTGGCTTGAAAATAATCAACCACAAGTCAAATGCACGAAAATTTCTAAAAGCTACCCGATAGGTTAGGACGCGCTAAAGTCGCGCCAGATTGAAATTAACCGAAAAATTGAACTCGATTTCAGAAATTGAAGGTTTTGTTATGTCACAATTCATTTTAGGAACGTCGGCTCATCTTCCGAAGATTTGTCTACAAACCGAGTTTCTCGGCGAAAAATCAACAATTGACGGAATTGGATCGGGAAAGTTGGAAGACCGTTCTTGAGCATACTTTTGGCATCCAAGATGGATTCATGGGCATGGAAAAATGTGGATTCAAGTGTGGACACATGGCTGAATTTTTAGACTTCAATTGAATTGAATTGAAGAGATTGGTTGAGGAATTGAATGAAATTGATTGAATTTGATGTACAAATGTACCAAATTCGTATGCCATGGGGTGCATGACATTTTGGACCATTTGGCAAGCTTCTTGAGGAAGCTAAGGTGAGGAAAATGGCTGAGGGTGAGGGCCAAGGCTGGTGGGGGCAAGAGAGAGGAGAGCAAGACAAGTGTTGAGCCTAGGGAGCTCTTGGGGTCCCCTCTCTTCAGCTGAGCCTTCTTCCTCCTTGAAGCATGGCTTTCTCCATTGATGAGGTGTAGAGAGAGCTTGAGAAACCAGAGAACATAGAGCAGCAGCCCCCCTTGCTGGTCGCACCACCGCCCAAGCCACCGGACCTCTTTTCTCCTTTGTTTTCCCCGCGTTCCAGTTTTTGCTCCAGCTGACCCTTCGGTGAAAACATGAGTTGAAAGTAGTCTTCCCGGTTGAATTAACCAACGCTCCACCTACCATCGCGAAGAGCACATCCAAACCGTTCAGGAGGATTTGACAGTACCCCGAAAGGAGTCCTGTAGCCTCCCGAAATTGGGCGCGAAGGAACGGCCCGCCGGACCTCCTGGACTCGCCTGGTTCCGCCTATTTCGCGTTTTCTTGCTGTCTCGCCCCATTCCGACCCTTTCCTTGCCCATTCCATCCACCCACAAGATCCCCAAGACCCCCGGGAGCGACCGGTTGCCAACCACCCGCTCGCTAGAGCTCCGATTGGCCCGTTTCCTCCCTGTTTCAGCCATCGGTTCAGCCTCTGCAGTCCAAGAACAGAAGCAGAAAACCAACAAGGGTTTTCAATCGTCGTGGCCCATTTTCAAGCCTTTCCCGGCCTCCGTTGGTGTCGCCGCTTTAGGGTTTATCGACCGCCTTGGCGTCGTGGTCGTCGTGAACTCACCGGCGCGCAAAACCGATGAGTTTATCCTCTAAACCTCGCTTAGTAAGTTAATCATGCTTAAGGAATGTTTAGATTAGTCTAACTAGGCTTAGGTGCTTAGATTAGATTATTTTAATGTAAATTAGATTAGTTGTATGATTAGTTTAATGGGTGTTTAATTAGGGTTAATTGTATGATTAAATTAGTGTAATCTTGTTTAATCCCTAATTAATTATTTTTAATTAATTAATTATTTCGAATTTATAAATATTATTTTATTAAATTATATTATTATAATATAATATTTAATTATTTAATTTTCGGAATTAAATTTAATTATTTAATAATTTCGAAAATTTTGCTTAGGGATGGCTGGTCGTTAGAATTTCATGCGATCGCAGCGGTGTGGTTGGTTTGTGCTAATTGTATGTTTAAATGAGAAATTGAGTGATTGATGATTATGGTTAATAATTCCAAAAGTGTGGAATTGAGTCATATTGATGAAGTTGTGGTATTTAACTTGAAAATACCCGGTGTTGGCTTTTAGCACCGTAATTGCTTTGTATGACTAGTTTGAATCGTTGGTTGTTATTGGATTGAATATCCAGTTCTATGGTTTATTATTGAATGATCAGCTTTGGTGAGCAATTGAGAGCAGTATACTGTATCAACCTATGTGCTTCGATACGTCAGCTTGTAAGAGCAGTATACGTTATCAGCTTGTGTGAGCTAAGATCGTTTTATCAGCTTGTGCGAACACGATCTATATATAGCCGCTTTTGGCGAGCTATTATATTATCTATCAGCTACAGCTTCTGGTGAGCTATTATCTATATATTGCAGCCTTTGGCGAGCTATTATATTATCTATCAGCTACAGCTTCTGATGAGCTATTATCTATATATTGCAGCTTTTGGCGAGCTATTATATTATCTATCAGCTACAGCATCTGGTGAGCTATTATCTATATATAGTAGCTTTGGAGAGCATATGTCGTATTAACGAGTGGTTTGATAGACGGTGTGGGATGATAAATAGTATTGGTTGATAGATAGTATGGATTGGAATGTAAGATAGATAGTTTGATTAAATTAAATCGCTGGATCAATTGTTTGATTGAGAATTGAATTGTACTGACGTGCAGGAATGGACTGAGGCGAGGTAAGTCCTAAATCCTATTTGTGTGGCTAGAGTGCCCTGAGGCTTATTTTCTTCCTAATTGAGTTTTAGGGGGTAGGACTCGCTGAGACATTGTCTCATCCCAGTTTGGGGAAAATATTTCAGGTCCTTAGATGGCAGTCGTGGAGGACTCGAAGCCATGGACATTTGTGGAGGTAGAGATCGAAGAATCATCGAACGTGTCTGACTAGTGGTCATAGGCCAGTTCCCTTTTTGTTGAGCCTGTCCATTTTGTAGACAATCCAGTGTTGTATATAAACCTATGTGTTTATAAGAAGGCTTGTTTGGTTGTAATTGATTGCCTGCTTTTCTATCCCAAGTTAAATGTTGTCAGGGGATTTGTTTCGCTTCCGCATGTGCAATAAAAATGAATGGGTTGGCGACGTGTCCTGGGAAGTTGCATAATTTCTATCGACCAGAGTGAGATGTTTGCATGCTCGAGGTTCGGGGCGTGACACCCACCTCGGTTCGCATGCCGGCGACTTGGGTCGGCTCTTTGACCAAGCCGGAGTCATGAGGACCCGACATAGTCCACAAGCTCGTGGCTAGTCCGATCATCCTTGTGGCTTCACCTTGCTAAGCCTTATAGATTAGAAATCGAGCCACTTACCATACGCATGTCTATGTGATTGCTCACCATTGGTAAAGTAAGTTCTCTAAATTTTTGTTTTTGCAATTTACTTACTTTATCGCATTATTTTGTCGATACATGGCATTAAGGTTGTCACGAGTGTTGATCAATATACAATGGGGACGTCGGACATTCGAATTATTCTCTCTCCAAAGGAAGAGCTTTGCACTTGGTGGGACAAGTTAGACCAAGCTGGCCACCAATTTGTAGAGTCGCATATAGCTCGACTACTTCCACAGCTGCATATCAACATCCATGGCGGCATCATCCAAGCACTTGCCCATTGTTGGTGCCCTGAGACTTCAACTTTCATCTTTGGTGGTAAGGATGAGCTCACTCCTACCTTGGAAGAATATAGCATTGCCCTGGGAAAATCTTTGAAAGCTAAATTGATTAGTCCACCTATTGGAATTGATCCCGCTGTGGCCTTATTTGATTTTTTAAGAATCAAAGAGGACAACATAAGAAAAGTTTTGAAGGCTCACCGACATACTTGCCCATGATCTTTTCTAAAAGAATGTTTCAAAAATGGCACTTCATTTCAAATGTGTAGGGTTTTCCTTTTAGCTTTCTTTGGGTTCATAGTCTTTCCTTACTGCAAGAATGCTATTAACCCTTTGATGGCTCATTTACTTAAGCAAGTGTTGGAAGGGAAAAATTTTGTAAACACTATTCTAGCTGAAACCTTTCTTTCCCTCACTCGATTTAAAGGAGGCGGTGATAAGACCTTCCGTTCATCTCCCGAGCTTTTGTAAATTTGGTTTCTTTCTCATATAAAGGGATTTGGTGGTTTAATGACCATACATGATATTAGTGATTCTATCACCCTATTATAAAATTTGAGAACAACCAAAAACATGCACCGGATTACCATTATTCTAGGTGGCTAGCTTTCATGAAAAAACCAACTTCCAAGGGTTTCCTATAGCATGCCAAATGGTTCCAAGTTCGTGTGGCGAGACTCACATGTGGAGGTGTTGGCCCAATCCCTCTATTGGGATTCATTGGAGCATTGGAGTACTATCCGACTAGAGTAACTTGTCAGTACCAAGTTGTGCAAGAGCTTCCCCCGGCGTTACAAGCAGATCCACTCAAAGCCAACTTCATTGATGGAAACCGAGACGATGAAGACTCTATTCTCACTATCAAATCAGTGTGGGACATGTGCCACCTACGAAAACTCAAATGGCTCAAGGAAGAGCTGAAGGGTAAAGAAAGAAAGTAATATGCCTCGACTAAGTACATTTAACAACACAAGATTCCAGAGGAGCTGCTTTCAAAGATACCAGAGGTGCCGCTGAAGATCACCAATCGTGCTGAGAATAAATGCCTCAAAAGAGTTGCTGAAAAAGCTCAGGAGGAGAACAAGCGATTGCGCAGAATGGCGTCCCGAGTGTATATTGATCAAGCTAGATGAAGTGCTTGAATCAATCTTGCTATTTCTAGATTAATGTTTAGGAGGTTGAGTCATTTATTTTCCTAGTTCATTTGTTTAGGACACTTCAAAGTTTTTACATTGTCAATGTCAGAAAAATCTCATTAATGAATAAAAGTGTTAGACCTTTGTCATGAGCCAACGTACTTCATATGGGATGCTTATTTTTGTTCATTTTTTAATTTAGGTGATAACGGATCCCTCACGTTCGCCGATAATCACGCGATTGAGAGCTAGAATAGCCGACCAAACTGAAATGTGTGATTGTATGTCCGCTGTGGAGACTCAACTCCAACAAGTGCTTGCTTCTATACAGTTTATGACAGATCAATTCCAATCCCTCTGAGCGAATCTGACTCCTGCACTTGCTCTCCTCGAGATAGTAGTTTCAAAGCCAATAGACAAGGCCTAAATGATTGATGACAACATGCCTGGGCTGGAAGATGACCCACCGTTGATCACAGCCAAAAAGGCTAAGCCTGACAACGTCCCTAAGACGAAGTAAGATGAGCGCGTTGCGAAACTCAAGGAGAAAGTGAAGCAATTGCAAGAGTCACAGAGTTCACTGCCGTTCGACTTGTCCGTGTATGAAAAGGTCAAGATGCCAAAAAAGTTCAAAATGCCGGAGTTCGAGAAATACAATGGTACTTCCTGCCTAAAAGCTTATTTGCAGATGTACCACGTACGCATCGCCCAATATGTCAAGAATGAGCCCCTCAGGATTCAATCATTCCATGCGAGTTTGACTGGGCCTGCACTGAACTGGTACATAATGAAGAATGTAAACCTCATTGACACCTGGAATGAGGTGACCGACGCATTCCTCAAGCAATATAAGTTCAACATGGACATTGTACCTTCCCGAGAGGATCTTGAGCGGATGGAGAAGAAGAAGAGTGAGTCGTTCAAGGAGTATGCTGTGAGGTGGTGAAATATGGCCACTCAAGTCACTCCAGAGCCTGCTGATAAGGAGTTGATGAAGTTGTTCGTCAAGACTCTCCCGTTTAAGTTTCGCAACCGGATGACTAGCACGTACATTGAGAACTTCAACTAACTTATCCCGGTAGGTGAACAGATCGAAGTTAGGCTAAGAGATGGATGGTTCATTGAACCGACCCATCAAGGCAAAAGGTTCACCATAAAGAAAGAAAAGAACCTAGCACGAAAGTCAATGTTACATATGCATAGTCTGGCAAGCCTCCGACTGTTCATGTCCCTAAGAATCAACAAGGCGAGGCTGACCGATCACACCTCGATAGTTTGTTAAGAGGCAATTCACTCCTTTTCCTGACTTTCTGTCCCAAGTCTTAAAGGTCCTTCAGAATAAGGAATTGTTGTCTTATGAGCTAAAGCGACCCAATGCTGAAAAATTTTCTAACTACGACCCCTCTAAAAAATGTGAGTATCATATGGGGGAAGTAGGACATTCGACTGATGAATGCATGACTTTGAAGCATAAGGTCCAAAACTTACTGGACCCCAAGGCGTTTGCCTTCAACACTACCCAACCGAATGTCAAGAAGAATCCTCTACCCAAGCATGAGGATAGGGTGAATGCTATCTTCGAACATGTTGACAGTCAAATCAAGAACTCGAAGGTGTATGTGGTGGATGCTTATAATGGGCTAGTGAGAGCTGGATACTATCCACGTCATGAGGACATTCCATTATTACTGATGAGAGAAAGGGTTGCCAAAATGGTAGATAACGGTGCCATCATGTATACTGACCGTAATTGCATAGTTTCTGCCATTTTCCACATCATTATTGACTGGGAGGAGGAGCAGGCTGCTTTCGATGATGGCAAGGAAGAAGTAGATCCATCGCTCGCGGATATGCCTCCACTAGAAGATACATCTGATGAGGAGATTGTGATCAAGATACCTCAACCATATGAGTATGTTGACAACAAAGTGGTGCCTTGGTCCTATGACCTAGATGTTGACCTCGTTACGAGGTTTGGTCGCACTTACGCTCAAGCCAATGATCAACCCACAAAGCCTGTTACTGATGAAGAAGCTAAGGAATTTCTGGCTGTGATTAAAACAAGTGAGTATAATGTGGTCGAGCAATTGTGAACGATGCCCACTCAGATCTCTTTGCTCGAGCTCCTCCAAACATCCTCTATGCATCAAAAGTCGCTAATGAAGGTGCTAAGTGAAATTCATGTACCCAAAACGGTTGAGGCAGATAAGTTGGAGAATTTTGTGGGATCGGTCCTTCTCAAGGACATGATTGCTTTTTCTGATGAGGAATTCCCTCTTGAGGGTAGGGGGCATAATAAAGCACTCTACATATCGGTCAAGCACAAGGTTTCTCATGTGTCCCGAGTGATCATTGATAATGGGTTTGCCCTAAATATATGTCCATTGGTCACTCTTCACCGCCTTAAGGTAGACCCGTCCAAGATACATGCTGCAAAGAGTTTTGTGCGAGCTTTTGATGGCACAAAGAAGGAGGTGCTCAGAGGGATTCATCTCGATGTGCAAATAGGACGATTGTTTTCAATGTCCCCTTTCAAGTAATGGATATCCCTACCGCATTTAATTTTCTGCTAGATCGTCCCTGGATTCACATTGCTTGAGTGGTATCTTCAAGTCTGCATTAAGCTGTGAAGTTCGTGATTAAAGGGAAGCTGGTCACTGTTTATGGAGAGGAGGATCATTGAATCTACCATGAGATGGGCATCCCCTATGTGGAGCCAGATGTTGAATTCGAATCGAGTTACTACTCATTTGAATTGGTGTCCACTATACAGGCTTCTCGAGATTCATCACCGCCCACTCCTGAAGTTTCAAATGCTGCCCTTATGGTTGGAAGGGTGATTGTCGGGACTGGCTTTGTTCCTGGCCATGGTCTTAGAAGAAGAGGTCAGGGTATTCAAAATCCCATTGAAGCTCCTCAAAGGTCCCGATCTGTTGGTTAGGGTACCATGGAAGAGGTGGAGGAAGTTCTAGATGGAGAAGGCACAACTCGCCACCTGAACAAGGGCGAGAGAGGCAAAATTTACCATCTCCAAAGATTCACAAGACGTTCCCTAGTCCTCCAATTATGATGAGAGATGAAGCGGAAGTTATGGATGCTCTGGGCAGCCAAGTGGAAAATTCGACTATATAGTGAAGTATTCGGCTCCTCCTAGCTCTTATATTGACCCTCGCACCATAATTCCAAGTGGATGGGATGGCATGGATGATTCGACGCCTCCAAAGATCGAGGATTCTGATGACGCCTTGGAAGGAATCACAATTCTATTCAATGACCTCGTCATAGGAGCCATTGGTGGAGAACTTCTGGAAGAAATGGGCCCTGGCCCACAAGAGTAACCTATTTATCACTTTCACACATTCCCCTACATGGGAATTTTTATTGCTTTTTAGGGATTGTTTTATGTTTCTTCTTAGGACTTGAATTGCATTTTCCATTCAATAAATTGTAATTGATTGATGAATTTCAATAAAATTACAACCTTTATTTTGAGAGCATGATGAGGCACACCAAACTAGCCTGATGATGATATCAAACCGATATAACAAATGAAAAATCCAAGGAGAATTCTCGAGGCCTGGGTTTCATCATCGCTTTCTTGTGTCAAAATGTTTAAAAAAAAAAATGTTTTTCCAAATTTTTTTAAAATTTAAAAAAAAAAAATCTTTCAAAAAATAAAATATGATTTACCTTGTTTGTCTTTTTTATCTATCTACATTTTGTTTCGGGGATGATCATATAGCATGCAAAGGTGTGGAGATGGTCCAATCCAATGCAGCAAGTGCTGATAATGATGATCCCGAAGATTTGATCAAGGATTCCATTGAGGTGCAACGTAGCTAGGAACAACATGAAAAAGCTAAGACTCTTACGTCCGAGCATACCGTCACTATTAATTTAGGTGACACTGAAGAAGCCAAGGAGGTGAAAATCGGGGCAAGTCTCCTCAAAGATGAGGCTGAGCGCCTAATTCAGCTATTAAATGAATATCAAGACATCTTCGCATGGACCTATGCTGACATGCCTGGTTTAGACCCGTCAATCGTGGAGCACTATTTGCCTACTAACCCGGACATGCCACCTAAGAAGCAGAGGTTGCGGAGAACTAAACCCAAGCTCTCAAAGAAGATAGAGGAAGAAGTGATGAAACTTCTGAAAGTGGGATTCATTGAAGTCTCGCAATATCCTGAATGGGTGGCTAACATCGTGCCGGTGATGAAGAAGGACGGTAGAGTTTGGGTTTGTATCGACTACCGGGATTTGAACAAGGCCAGCCCGAAGGATAATTTCCCGTTACCTCACATAGATGTCCTTGTCGATAGTACTGCCAGAATTGAACTATTCTCATTTATGGATGGTTTTTCTAGGTACAATCAGATAAGGATGAATGAGGAAGACAAGGAGAAAACTGCATTTATCACCCCGTGGGGAACCTTTCATTATAAGGTTATGCCGTTTGGACTCAAGAATGCGGGAGCAACTTACCAGCGAGCCATGATAACATTATTCCATGATATGATGCATCAAGAGATTGAAGTCTATGTTAATGATATGATTGTAAAGACTCGACCTAGAAAAAGCCACGTTGAGACCTTGAAGAAGTTGTTTGATCGACTCCGTGAATTCAAGCTTCGTCTAAATCCCGCTAAATGCGTGTTCGGAGCAACATCCGATAAATTACTCGGATTCATTGTGAACAGTGAGGGGATTGAGATCGATCCATCCAAGGCTAAGGCTATATGTGAGTTGCAACCTCCGTCAACGATGAAAGAAGTCCAGAGCCTTCTGGGAAGATTAAATTACATAACTCGATTCATTTCCCAACTTTCTGAAATTGCCAAGTCATTCTTCAAGCTCCTAAAGAAGAATGCACAAGTCAACTGGGACGATGAATGCCGAGAAGCGTTCGACAGGATAAAGCATTACTTGATGAATCCACTGGTGCTTGTCCCGCCATCGCTGGGGCATCCTTTGATTCTCTACCTCACCATTCATAGTGAATCATTGGGTGCAATGTTGGCTCAAGAAAGTCTTGTTGATAAAAAAGAACGAGCCATTTATTATCTAAGTAAAAAATTCACGGTATCTGAATTGAAATATCTTGATGTGGAAAAAACTTGTGCCGCCTTGGTGTGGGTATTGCATAGATTGCGGCAGTATACATTGCATTACCAGATATTCCTCGTGACTGAGAATGACCCCATCAAGTACTTACTTGATCGGCCAGCTTTGGTGGGTAAATTGGCTAAATGGCAGATTTTAATTTCCAAATTTGATGTGCAATTTATACCATAAAAGTCGGTTAAGGGTCGAGTGATTGCTGATCTATTGGCCGAGAATTCGGGAGTCTCAAATGATGATGACCGTTTCTTGGATGACTGTGTTTTGAGTGTAAATGAAGACTCATGGACAATGTTCTTTGACAGAGCTGTGAATTTGTCTTGTTCTGGTACTGGGGCAGTTCTGATATCCCCAAATGGACAACATCATCCATTAGCTGCGAAATTGATTTTCCCATGCACTAATAATGTAGCTGGGTATGAAGCTTGTATCCTTGGGCTTCAAGCCGCAATCGAGATAGGTGTGGCCAAGCTAAAAGTGTTCGGGTATTCTGCGCTAATCATACTACAGACTATAGGTGAATGGAAGACTAAAGATGCCAAGCTGCTCCCATATCACGAGTATCTAGAGGATCTAATCAAAGAATTCGATGAAGTTTCATTTGAATACTTATTGAGGTCTCACAACCAATTCGCAGATGTACTCGCAACTTTAGCTTCTATGTTGCGAGTCACTGATGGATTAGAAGTTGAGCCTTTGAAAATAAAGGTTCTACTGAAGCCAGCTTATTGCATGATCGTGACTGAGAAATCAGATGGAAAGCCATGGTATTACGATATCATGAATTACATTCAGAAACAAGAATTCCCCGAAGGAAGTACAACAGCTGACAAAAAGTATATCATGAAGATGGCCTCAAAATTCTTCATCAGTGGTAAAAGTTTATACAAGAGGTCTTATGATTCAGTTTTGTTGCAGTGTGTAGATGCAGCCGAAGCCACTCAAATCATGCAAGAAGTGCACGAAGGAGTATGTGGCCCTCATATGAATGGGCACATGTTGGCTAAGAAGATTATGAGATTAGGCTACTACCGGCTCACACTAGAGGGTGATTGCATTAAGCATGTTCGAAGTTGTCATTGTTGCCATATCTATGGTGATAGGATAAATGTTCCTCCAACTGAGCTGCACCAGTTTTCTGAGCCTTGGCCTTTCTTGATGTGGGGTATTGATGTGATTGGCCCAATCAATCCCAAGGCTTCCAATGGGCATCGATTCATTTTGATGGCAATAGATTATTTCTCCAAATGGATTGAAGCTATGTCCTTTGCAAGTGTCACTGCTCGCAATTTTGCAAAGTTCGTCAAACGAGATATAATTGCTCACTATGGCGTCCTTAAAGCAATCATCACTGACAATGGGACAAATTTGAACAACAAAATTGTCGATGAGTTCTTCAATGAGTTCAAGATCAAGCATTTGAATTCATCTCCTTATCGCCCTCAGATGAACGGGGCTGTTGAAGCAACCAATAAGAATAATAAGAAGATTCTGGCTAAGATGACTAAGAATTATCGAGATTGACATGACTGGTTACCCTTCGCACTAATGGCGTACCGAACATCGATCCGCACTTCTACTGGGTTAACCCCTTTTGCTCTGGTGTATGGCATGGAAACAGTTCTGCCTGTGGAAGTGGAGATTCCTTCTCTAAGAGTTTTATCCCAAATGGAGTTGTTTGAGGTTGAGTGGACGCAACAAAGACTTGAACAGTTAAACTTGATTGATGAAAGAAGACTGAAGGCTCTTTGCCATGGCCAAACTTATCAACATAGGGTAGCTAGATCTTTCAACCGAAAGGTGAAACCGAGACATTTCGAGGTAAATGACCTTATTCTAAGGAAACTGTTGTCGATTTTCCCGGATCCTGGTAGCAAGTTTGCTCCAAACTATGGTGGTCCATATATAGTGAAGAAGGTACTTCCTAGAGGTGCTTTGATCCTGGCAAAAATGGATGGTTGTGAGTTTTTCACTCTAGTGAATTCTGACACTGTCAAGAAATATTACCCATGATAGAATTTGCTGTGTCTTGTTTTGAACTGCAAACATTTCTATGTTAAATAAATTGCTTCAATGAGTTGAATTGTTCATATTTGTTGTAAATCTTGCATGTTTTCCCTGATGAATTGTGTGAGGTAAATGGAATGTGTCAAATGGGATACTTTGGAATGATGAAAGGTGAACCTTATTCCATACACCGTTTCATACACTAACCCCTGGTGAGTTGTGTGGAAAAATTCCGTGTCCACAAGGAAAAGGGTGATCTCGCAAAGGGTACGTCAACCGAAGTGGTGAGAGGCAGTTTCTTCTTCTACTCAAAACACTACAGGTATATCCATTGTTTAGCCCTTTGAACCCACACACATGAAGAGTTTTGTTAAATTATCCCTGTTAAGGATTATCCCAAATTGAGACAAATTTGAAATGAATGATAGGAGTTTTCTTACTCACACTTGCATCAATCTTCAAGTATTGCTTTCGCAGTGTAACGTATGTGTTAATTTAAGTATCTTAGGACGATGAAGAGCGGTTCTTTCTCTATCCTATACACTTTATCCATTGCATAGAGCCACTTGAGCCTATGAATTCATTTCACATTAAACCCAGTTGGTGATCATCCCCCACACTGGAGCAAGGCAAGAAAAGCAAACCACTCAAGTAGCATGGTTTACAATACAGATAAAAGTTGAAGGCTGTGCGAGTCCAAAGAAAGTAAGTGCAAAATTGGGCATAAAAAAGCAGTGTGCCTAGTAAAAGCAAGGCCAATGCCCAAAAAGGAAAAATCAAACACTTGAGTTGTATCCCCCACAAGATGGTATTTAAAAAAAAAAAATACTCAAATGCTGAGATGTTACATTTAATGGAGTTTGGATTATGAAGAAAATCCTCAATAGTGAAGAAGAAAATTAGAGATGTCAAGATGATTACCAACTTTGACTCCCTAAACACTTTTTGAGCCTAATAATTCTTTCATTTCTCAACCCATGAATCAAGCCTACGTTACGTCCCTTGCAAAGTCTCTTCAGATTAGGGCACTTGAATTAATGTAGAAGTTCATATGTTTGAAAGCATCGCTTGAAGAAGTGCGAGTAAGATGATTTCTACCTCATTTCGCATGTTTCCTGACTTATAAACCCAAAGATGATTGCAGAATATCACTCATTTTTTTCAATAACCTCGACTCAAGGAGTCTCATTTGTTAAGCCGTTGACTAAGCCTATATTACAGTCCCTATTAAAGACCTCTCAGATTGGTAAGGTCATACCACTTGCGAGATTGCTCAAACCTTTGTTTGACATGATGATGGTGAGATAGAGTGACTGTCAAGATCCTGCATCAAAGGTCAGGATGAAATGGCCATTTTAATGAGGACGAGTGAAAAGTCCTTTCAGACAGAAAGATCTCTCATTTGACATATCCATGACACTCATGTGTTCAGATTGGAATATTCTTTTGAAATCCTCCCCAATGGAAATTAGGTGATGCAAGATTGGTAGAAATCATCACGCATGAACCTCGCTTGAATTGATGCATGTCTGTGACTCTAAATGCATATTGCCTCTCCTATGACCAAGTTTTATAGGAGACATATCCCCCAGGAGCAGAGATGTCACTAGGTAAGTGTATCTCTATTCATAACTTAAATATTTGTCATTGCACAAGTATTCCCTTTTTGAATACATTGACACTCGATTGAGTTGTCCCCAAAAAATTTTCTCCAGATTGCAATGCTAGGCGACCGAAGAATGGTTCGGGTCCTAGCCAAGCAAAACCTCCATTTAGGCGACTGTGGAGTGGTACGGGTCCTAAACAATATTTATTACTCTAACAGGCAACCGTAGAATGGTACGAGTCTTGAAAAATTAATTTTCCGTCAAGACGACCGTAGAATGGTACGGGTCCTAGACAACACTTATTTCCCCGTCGAGGCGACCGTAGAATGATACGGATCCTAGACACAACCAAACACTGCTATACTGGGCGATCGTAGAATGGTACGAGTCCTAGGAAAACAGTTCTTCAATTTTCCTCGTTATACCTTAGTCTGGATCTAGGTATTTCGAGTTTAAAAATCTTGACATCTCAGTTTGGACTCGGATGTCTTGATTCTTTTTGTTGAACATTTCACTATGGATGTGAATGTTCTTCGATTTTCCTCGTCATACTTTAGTGTGGATCTAAGTATTTCGAGGTCAAAAAATTTTGACATCTCTGTCTAGACTCGGATGTCTTAATTATTTTCGTATAAACATCTCACTCTAGATGTGAATGTTTTTTTGATATTTCTCGTTATACCTTAGTTTGGATATAGGTATTTCGAATTTCAAAAAAATCATGACATCTCAGTCTGGACCCGGATGTCTTGATTTTCTTTGTTTAAACATTTCACTTTGGATGTGAATATTTTTCGAGTTTTCTTGTTATATCTTAGTCTGGATCTAAGTATTTCGAGCTTTTTTAAAAAAAATCTTGACATCTCAGTCTGGATATGGATGTCTCAATTCTTTTCGTTGAACATTTCACTTAGGATGTGAATGTTCTTCCCAATCTCAATGTCTCAATCTATTACCTGTTAGACTCTTCAAGGAACCTGAGTGAGAGTTGGATACTTGTGGAGTAAATAGGAATTTATCAGGTACCTCAAAATGCTTTATCGCACTGACTGGAAAGTAATTGCAGGTACGTTTTTTCCTTTCGCATCATGCATTTGCATTAGCATTTCCATGCATCATATAAATTGAATTTTAAAATGGGATTCATTATTAAAAAAAATCAAAAATCAAAAATCAAATCATTCAGTGCATTGTACATGGTCAAAATTTAGGTTTCAATTTGTCTTTGAAAGCAACCTCTATGAGCTCACATTCAAAGAGGGGTAGTTGTTGATACCTAAATTTTGGCGATTTGATCGTTTTATTTGTTGCATAGAAAATTAGGAGTTAATTTTATTAATTTCGTAGCATATAGATTTAGGTTGCATTTATTTTTTATTTGCATTTTTTGCTTTTTATTGAATTGGTGGCGGATGGATTCAAATTAGTTGGCCAAGCCTATTTTTAAATGATCAGAAATTATCTTGTGAGAAATTAGAAATTCGAAATTTTTTCGAGATATGATGAATTTTTGGGTAGATATGACGAAATATTGTGATTTGGCTTTCCAGGATTTGGAATTAAAGAATAATCTTATTAAAATCTTGAATCGCTATCAATAGGTGAAAAATTTGTCAAAAAATGTTGCGGATGTTGATTTCGATGAAGAAATTGAAATCTTATTTTTTTTTTCCCTTATAAAAGGATGTACTTGCATATACTTTAGGGGGTTCTTTTCTCGATTGAAAAAAAGCATACACACAAAAAAGAGAAGGGGGTTCTTCCCTTTTGCCCTTTCCGTTTGTTCTTTGAGAAAAGAAAACAAAAGGAAAAAGGCATCTGCTGCACTTTCTTCTGCTATGCTGCGCTTTCTTCTCCTGACAACAGAGAAGACAGCAACGTGCAGTAGGGGAGAAATAGAGGCCAGCAGGAAAAAAAGAGGAAGAGTAGCAGAAGAACAATTGTTCTTCTTCTTCGTGGGCATCCGCTACTCTTCGACGCCAGCAACCCGCGAGCCGGTAGCCGAGCCGCCACCGACCACCGCTGTAGCAGCCACCTCCAGGCCGCACCACCGCGACCTCACCTGAAGCTTGCACAGACTTGTGACCAAAACCAAGCTCGAGCCGATTGCGACACATCCTCGCCACGACTCTTCCATTGCGCTAGATCCAGACCCCTACTCACTCGTTCGTCGCCAGCGACACCCCGCAGCAGTCGAGCTACCACGCACCACTGCCGCCCGAGGACCGACGCCGATTCACCACACCAGCCGCTCCCACGGCGACACACCGGTCCGTGACCTACCTCGCCCGCTAACTCTGGCTCGCTAAAGCTCGTCGCGACCCAGCGCTTTACCCGCGATCTGCTCGACGCCTCAGGTCTCGAGCCACACCACCAGATCCACCCGACACCTGGCCCAACGACTGTCTCCCCTTGGCCGCTCATCAGCCCCCGCGGTCGTGACGCAGTTTCACCCCTGTTACCGCCATCGCCGGTCTGCTCGCCACCGGTTTACCCTCATCGGAACCCTTGCGCCGGCGACTGCATCCCTGTCGAACCCAACTGCCCCTTGGAGACCCGCGAACCGCGTGTGGGAAGAGGAGAAAAGCAAAGAAACAGAAAAACAAAAAAAACAAAAAACCAAAAAACCAAAAAAGGAAAAAAAAGAAATTAGGTAGTTTCTTTTTTTTTTAGTACTTATTTACTTATAGTTTTTTTTTATATTTTCCCTTACAGTTTTTTTTTTAGTGAAGTTGTTCCTAAATATATTATTGATATTCCAACATGAAAGTGCCCCCAAATTAGGGGTTGTCAGCACGATTTTCGTGCCCGAAATCCGACTCGCAATCCCTTGCAAAAATCGACAATCCGATCTCATGCCCGAGATTCAATTCGCGATTTAATTTTAAAATTAGACAACCCGATCTCATGCGCGAGATATGGTTCGCCAATTTTCGAATATCAATCTTATCTTGTTTGATTTGATGTCGTGGTGTTTAAGTCAATTTTATTTTTGTAAAAGAAAAAATAAAAAAAAAAATTGGTTTGTTTTTTTAAAATTATCTTGCATGTTTAAGATAGAGATTTTATTTTGAGTCATGAAAAAGAAAAGAAAAAGTGCATTCATTTAGGATGTTAGTTTTTTTATTATTATCCGAATTGCATGTTTAATTTTAATTTTGAATTTCATAAAAAAAAAAAAGGAAAAAATTAGAATTATGGCATTATTTGCACGTCATTGCATATTAGATAAGAATTGCGTTTTAGGTTTAGATAGATCTTTAGACAAATTGCATGATAGGTTTTTTTTTTAAATGCATGTTTATAAAGCATTTAGAATAGATAGTATTTCACTTTAATTTGATTTTCATTTTTAAGTGATTTTAGTTACGAATTTTCGTTAAATAAAATCATGGAATGCATGTCATTTAGTTTTTATTAGGTTCATTTAATTAGAAATTGCACGTCATTAGAATTAGGTCATTTTGATTAATTTAGATTGCATATTTAATTATTGCATGTTCATTAAAAAAGCATTAGTTTTTGTAATCATTCATATAGTTTAGGACATTTTGTCATGACATATCGTTTCATATTAGATTAGAAACATTGCATTGCATATGGACTATATCCTCGTTAAAAAGTGAAAGCAAAAATTGAGTGATTACTTGTTAATTAGAAATCATATCTAGGATTGCTGATGTGAGTTTTGATTTAAGATTGCAGATGTTTTCATTGCTTTGAGGTAAGTTTTGCAATTTATTTATTGCTTTACTTGGGTGTTAAATTGATGGTTTGTGTGTGGCATCCTAGAATTTCATAAAAATCCCTGAATATGCCATGGACCATGGATAGGCGATGGAAGTACCGATATTGTAATTTGTAGCCTTCTAATCCATGATTTGCGATGAGATGTATGGCCAAGTCTTTAATGGATGAATTTTGGAAAGGAAGTTTTATCCTTGGCCATATGTATGATGAATGGGAACTTATGGATTTATAATTTCAAGTATATAGTTATCTTAAAAATGCAATTTAGTGCTTTAATTAAATAGAGATTTAATTAGTTTTAAAAATGGGTTAAAATTGGATCTAATTAAACTTGGGTCTTAGGCCCAAGAGGGATGGGCCTAAGATGGGCCAAGTTGGCTGGCCCATGAAGCCCATGAAGGGCTGCCGTCGACCACAAGGAGGGGAGAAGTTGGCCCATCTTCAAGCCCATCATGTGCATGGGGTTTGCCAAGTGGCAAAAAGGGGAGTTACACCCATTGGCCACCTTGGGCAGCTCCTAATCATTACAAATGATTGAATAAAAGGAAGTAGAGAGAGAGTGAGTGACCGGTTTTTAGAGAGGGAGAGAGAGAAAGCTATCGAGAGAGTGAGGAACCGAGAGAGAGGAGGAAGAAGCCGCTCGTCCATCGCTTGTCGTTGCCGTGTCCAGCCGCCGTGTGCACGTGCTTGCTCAGTTTGGAGGCAAGTTAGATCCTTTGATCTGCTCTTGCATGTCATGTCTAGAATGTGTTGTTGAATGGTGATGAATTTCGAATGTCTAGGGTGTGAAAAACCGAAGTTTTAAGAGTGTTGTTTTGAAAGTGTAAACTGTTCTCCAGTAAACAGCCTGACCCAGAATGTTGTAGTGGCTTGCATGCGATGTTTGAGTCGGATTTTGGCTTCGACTTCTGTATGAAAGTTGTAGATAACGTCTCAAAGTATAACATACTAAAATTTGAGACAAACTGGCTGAGTTTTGGTGGGTGAAACCCTCCCTCTACGAAAATGTTAGATATGAAGCTGTTTTGTTGACCTCTTGGTGATTTTTTGTGTTGCATGTAACTTTTTACTGATAATTTCACTTCGACTTCTTTATGAAAGTTGTAGAGAACATCTTGAAGACTAACATACTCAAATTTGAGGTAAAACGAACAAGTATAGCCTAGTGAAACGATTTTTCTTTTGAAGACGTTAGATTTGGAAATATTGTACTGAGCTCCAGTGACTTCGTGCACTATAAAGTGACTTTCCTTTGAAAATCTCACCTTGATCCCTTAATGAAAGTTGTTAAGCACTCCTTGAAATATAACATACTCAAATTTCGAACAAAACGAACAAGTATAAGTGGGTGAAATCCTTATTTTTTGGGGTGATGCTAGGGATGTTGCCGCCGCCACCGCCCGATGCACTTGGCTGGGTGTGATGGCCCGCGGGAGGAGAGGGAGCTGACATTTTTTGGAGAGGGAGCCGACACTTGTAGATGGAAGGTTTTACACGTTCGATATAAGGGATCGATGATCTCTTTTGAGATATAGCCAAGCGTAGTGAAAAGTCTTGGTTCCCTTTTTGTTTATACCTACCCAAGATGTCCATCCTAAAAATGTAAATGAAAGTGGTTCGGCTTTATGTTTTCCTTCAATGGGTAGTCGGTGTGCATTGTATCATCGCTAAGAGAGTAGAGGGATGGTGAGACTCGCCTCTAATTTTCTCTATGAGCTGCGCTAAACTGCTTTAAAAAAAAAATGCCTATGAACCTGGGTCCTTCTTTACAACTCCCCTTTTATCAAAGATAAGTAACTAGTATTGCAATAGGTAGAGCGTTTGGTATCCGTGGCAACCTTACCAGGTTTGGGGGTGCCACAGCGGTTGGTATCAAAGCAAAAGGTTTTTATATGGAGTGATAAGGAGCCTCACTTGGAAAGTGAGGAAAGTAATGACAATGCACACCATAGGATACTGACTGAGAGTGGTTGACTAACTTTGAACAACGGGTGATGTGTATTCGCCCGTAGATCCCCAATTTGTGTTTTGAGGTTACTCTTGGGTGCTAGTAACATGGTTATGTTACTTATTTTCTTGGTGCTATTGCTTTTAATGGAGACTTTGAGTCACAGATATTTCCTGAGGCAAATGCTTGGAAATTGCAGGAAAATCATGATACGATATGGAAGTCATCATCCATCGAGGGCTGAAGCCTCTGCATCAAGGACTGAACCCCGAATGGAAGATATCCTGCAAGCATTGGCCAATATTGGAAATCTGATGGAAAGACAAGTGCAGCAACAACCCAGAGCAGAACGCCGTACTCAAGGACTAGTGGAGCAATTTTTGAAGTTGAAACCACCCAAATTCAGTGGATTAGGAAGTCCTGAGGAGGCGGAGCATTGGATTAATGGGATGGAAAGAAATTTTCCGGTTGTTGGACTGCAATGATGCTAAGAAAATAACTTTAGCAAAGTACCAGCTGGAGGGAAATGCGAAGTTTTGGTGGAGAGCTTCAAGGGACACAATCTTTCCACCAGGTACTGATGTTAATTGGGAAGAGTTTGTCAGGGCCTTCAATAGAAAGCATTTTTCTGAATGTGCTAGGGATAAGAAAATCATAGAATTTGTTTAGTTAGAACAAAAAGATTTGACAGTGGATCAGTATGAGGCAAGATTTTCTGAACTGTTAGATATGCTCCTAGATTGATTGAAGATTAGGAAGAAAAAGCTAAGAGGTTTTTGAAGGGATTGAGAACTAGTATAAGGAAGCAACCGGTGCCTTTGAACATAAGAGATTATAATGAGATCTATGAAATGGCACAGTTGGTGGAGTGGGGGTTAGTAAGGGAGCGGTCAGAGAATAAGAGACAATCGTCTTTTGGTGATAACAGGCGTGGTAAGAGACCCTATACAGGTCAGGGTCAGACCTAGGAGTCTAAGAAGAATGGCAATTTTGGGAATTTTGGGAAGGCTAGGGATGGTCCGAATTTGGGAAAAACACCTTATCGGAATGAAGAATGTCGAAGGTGTGATAGACGACATGGCCCCGGACCTTGTAATGGACGGTTGAAGTGTTATGGCTGTGGAAAGCTAGGACATCTTAAGAAGGATTGTCCACAGGAGAGGTCCCGCACAAGTATCAACTCACTGCGACGAGTACCCCAGCGTGCTACTGGGCCATATTCTCAAAGGAATCCACAGAGACCACCAGCTCAAGGAAAGGTGTATGCGGTCACCCAAGAGGAAGCAAAAGGTTCAAAAAACGTCATCCCAGGTACAATTTTTATAAATGGCAAGAAGGCTTATGCATTGTTTGATACAGGTGCCACGCATTCATTTGTGTCTGAAAGATATAGATTGTTGAGTAAAATTGAAACGACATTTCTTGAGACCCCTCTTTGTGTTTCTACGCCTTTAAAGGATGCAGTGTTGTCTACACTGGTGTGTGAAAAATGTAAGATAACCATAGGAGGAAGAGATATGGAAATAGATTTAGTCGTGATGGCCATGTATGATTTTGATGTTATCATAGGAATGGATTGGCTTCATAAGTATCGGGCCAAAATGGATTGTTATAGAAAAGTGATCCAGTTTATTCTACCTAATTGGTTGGATTGTAAATTTCTGGAAGGCCAGACCGACCTATCTATAGCACTTATTTCAGCAGTAGAAGCTGATGTGTTACTTGACGAAGGATGTCAAGGGTACCTAGCAATGGTTAAAGATTGTACCAAAGGAGAGCCTAAGCTTGATGAAATTCGGGTAGTGAATGAATTTCAAGACGTATTTCTGGAAGAGTTGCCAGGATTACCCCCGGAAAGAGAAATTGAGTTTGAGATTGAACTAATGCCCGGAACAGGACCAATATCGAAAGCTCCTTATAGGATGGCCCTAATGGAACTAAAGGAGTTAAAAGTGCAACTACAGGAGTTGCTTGACAAAGGATTCATTAGGCCAAGTGCTTCACCGTAGGGTGCACCAGTTCTGTTTGTGAAAAAGAAAGATGGGTCGATGCGCTTGTGCATTGACTATAGACAACTGAATCAAGTGACCATTAAAAATAAGTATCCCTTACCTAGAATTGACGACCTATTCGACCAACTCTAGGGAAGTTGGTTTTCTCTAAGATTGATTTAAGGTCGAGATACCATCAACTAAGAATTAAGAAAGAAGACATTCCTAAGATTGCATTTAGGACTTGTTATGGACATTACGAGTTCCTTGTCATGCCATTTGGATTGACAAATGCACCAGCTGCATTTATAGATCTAATGAATAGGGTGTTTAAACCCTATTTAGATCAGTTTGTGATTGTTTTTATCGACGATATCTTGGTTTATTCGAGAGGACCTAAGGAACATGAGCAACACTTGAGGTTAGTTTTACAAACTCTAAGAGATCACAAGTTATATGCCAAATTCAACAAGTTTGAATTTTGGTTGGACCAGATAATATTCCTAGGACACGTGGTGTCAGGAGGAGGAATTGCAGTAGATTCGGCGAAAGTTGAGATGATAATAAATTGGCCAAGACCGACCACACCCACTGAAATATGGAGTTTCCTAGGACTGGCCGGTTATTACCGAAGGTTTATTGAAGGGTTTTCACGATTGGCAAGCCCTTTAACCAAATTAACTCGAAAGAATGCGAAATTTGAATGGAGTGGGGAATGTGAAAGGAGCTTCAAGAACTTAAAAGGAAGTTAACCACGGCCCCAATCTTGACTATACCATCTGGACCTGATAGTTTTACAGTATATAGTGATGCATCTCACAAAGGATTGGGATGTGTTTTGATGCAGCATGGCAAGGTCATAGCCTACGCATCTAAGCAAATGAAACCTCATGAACTGAACTACCCAACGCATGATCTAGAATTGGCAGCTATAGTGTTCGCCTTAAAGATATGGAGACATTATTTATATGGGGAAAAGTTTGAGATTTATACAGATCATAAGAGCCTGAAATATCTGTTCTCACAAAAGGAGCTGAACATGAGACAAAGGAGGTGGATGGAGTTGTTGAAAGATTATGATTGTGAGATACGGTACCACCCAGGGAAGGCGAACAAAGTAGTGGATGCTCTTAGTTGTAAGTTAGCTATGGAGATGGCCAGTTTAAGAATGGTGGAATGGAACTTATTAAATTTCGTAGTGGACTCAGAATTTAAATTAAAAGTGGATGGTCTTACTGGTATGCTTAGAGCACTAAGGATTGAACCGGAAATTATTTAGAAAGTTAAGACCCTGCAAAAGTCTGACTCGGAAATTATGAAAGTAAAAGAGGCAATGTCTTTAGGGAAAAGACCAGAATTTCAAGTTTCTGGAGATGGAGTGGTAAGATGTCAAGGACAACTCTGTGTACCCGACAACGAAGAAGTGAAGAAGGAGATTCTGTTGGAGGCATATAGGAGTAAATACAGTATTCATCTAGGTCGTACAAAGATGTACAGAAATTTGCGTCAGCAATTTTGGTGGAATGGTATGAAAACAGATACGGCTAAGTATGTTTCTCAATGTTTGACGTGCCAACAAGTGAAGATGGAACATCGCAAACCTGCAGGACTCTTGAGACCATTAGACATACCAGAGTGGAAGTGGGAGCATATAACGATGGATTTTCTGCAAGGACTGCCAAGGACATCAAGTGGTCACGATTCAATTTGGGTAATAGTGGATCGTTTAACTAAGTCTGCCCATTTCTTAGCAATTCATATGAACTATTCAATTAATAGACTTGCTGAGATTTATGTAAGCCAGATAATACGCTTACATGGTATACCTGTAACGATCACCTCGGATCGAGACTCTAGGTTTACCTCGAACTTTTGGCGGAGTCTACAAAATGCTTTAGGGACAAAGCTTCAATTCAATACTACTTATCACCCTCAAACAGATGGACAAACAGAGAGAGTAATACAAACTCCGGAGGATATGTTGAGAGCTTGTATTATTGACTTTAGAGGAAAATGGGATGAGAACTTGCATTTGGTAGAGTTTGCTTATAAGAATAGTTTTCAGAAAAGTATAGACATGGCTCCCTATGAAGCATTATATGGAAGGAGATGTAGGACTCCTATCTGTTGGAATGAAGTAGGTGAAAAGAAATTGACAGGACCTGAACTGGTACAAGTCACTACTGAAGCTGTCGAAATTATCAGCAAAAGACTTAAAACAGCTCAGAGTAAACAGAAAGACTACGGAGATAGGCGTAGAAGGCCTTTGGAGTTTAGTGTAGGAGATCATGTATTTCTTAAGGTATCTCCAATGAAAGGAATATCTCGATTTGGAATGAGGGGTAAGTTAAGCCCTAGATTTGTCGGACCTTTTGAGATACTTGAAAGAATAGGAGATGTAGCTTATCGTTTGGCGCTGCCTCCTAAGTTGGGAAATTTGCATGATGTGTTTCATGTGTCGATGCTGAGAAAGTACTAGCAGGATCTTGGTCACATACTCGATCATGAAGCCATCAAAGTGGATGAGAAAGTGAGGTACATTGAAGAGCCTATGCAAATATTGGATCGAAAAGAGCAAATCCTTAGGACTAAGATAATTCCACTGGTTAAAGTATTATGGCGACATCATGATATGGAAGCAGCCACATGGGAGAGTGAAAATCAGATGAAGGAAAAGTACCCCTACTTGTTTCAAAAGGACATAAGTAATGTTTAATTTTGAGGACGAAATTCTCTAAGGAAGGGAGAATTGTGGTATCCTAGAATTTCATAAAAATCCCTGAATATGCCATGGATCATGGATAGGCGATGGAAGTACCGATATTGTAATTTGTAGCCTTCTAATCCATGATTTGCGATGAGATGTATGGCCAAGTCTTTAATAGATGAATTTTGGAAATGAAGTTTTATCTTTGGCCATATGTATGATGAATGAGAACTTATGGATTTATAATTTCAAGTATATAGTTATCTTAAATTGTAATTTAGTGCTTTAATTAAATAGAGATTTAATTAGTTTTAAAAATGGGTTAAAATTGGATCTAATTAAACTTGGGTCTTAGGCCCAAGAGGGATGGGCCTAAGATGGGCTAAGTTGGCTGGCCCATGAAGCCCATGAAGGGCCGCCGTCGACCACAAGGAGGGGAGAAGCCGGTCCATCTTCAAGCCCATCATGTGCATGGGGTTTGCCAAGAGGCAAAAAGGGGAGTTACACCCATTGGCCACCTTGGGCAGCTCCTAATCATTACAAATGATTGAATGAAAGGAAATAGAGAGAGAGGGAGTGACCGGTTTTGAGAGAGGGAGAGAGAGAAAGCTGTCGAGAGAGTGAGGAACCGAGAGAGAGGTGAAAGAGGCCGCGCGAGGAAGAAGCCGCTCGTCCGTTGCTCGTCGTTGCTGTGTCCAGCCGTCGTGTGCTCATGCTTGCTCGGTTTGGAGGCAAGTTAGATCCTTTGATCTGCTCTTGCATGTCGTGTCTAGAATGTGTTATTGAATGGTGATGAATTTCGGAAATCTAGGGTGTGAAAAACCGAAGTTTTAAGAGTGTTGTTTTGAAAGGGTAAACTATTCTCGAGTAAGTAGCCTGACCCAGAATGTTGCAGTGGCTTGCATGCGATGTTTGAGTCGAGATTTGGCTTTGACTTCTTTTATGAAAGTTGTAGATAACGTCTCAAGGTATAACATACTAAAATTTGAGACAAACTGGCTGAGTTTTGTGGGGTGAAACCCTCCCTCTACGAAAATGTTAGATATGAAGCTGTTTTGTTGACCTCTTGGTGATTTTTTGTGTTTCATGTAACTTTTTACTGAGAATTTCACTTCGACTTCTTCACAAAAGTTGTAGAGAACATCTTGAAGACTAACATACTCAAATTTGAGGTAAAACAAACAAGTATAGCCTAGTGAAACGATTTTTCTTTTGAAGACATTAGATCTGGAAATGTTGTACTGAGCTCCAGTGACTTCGTGGACTATAAAGTGACTTTCCTTTGAAAATATCACCTTGATCCCTTAATGAAAGTTGTTAAGGACTCCTTGAAATATAACATACTCAAATTTGGGACAAAACGAACAAGTATAAGTGGGTGAAATCCTTATTTTTCGGAGAGACTGAATTTGGAGATTTCGGTAACGACTTTTAATGAAATGCATGGCCTATACTATTCTGTACAAACCTCTTTTGGAAAAATGTTCTTCATGAGATATCTTTATCTATGTCTTGAATACAATATAGTTAAATTTCGTGATTTTTTAAGGTCATTTGCTTACTTAATCGAATGTGTTTTGAAAACTGTACAATCTGTCTACTCGGATTTGATGATGTTGAAATGCATGGTCTATATGATTCTGTACAAATCTCTTTTGGGAAAGTGTTCTGCGTGAAATGTCTTTATTAATGTCTTGTCTGCAACATAGTTAAATTTCATAATTTTTGAAGGTTATTTGGGTGTTTAACTATAAATGTTTCAAAAACTGTGCAAGATGAACAAACAGAATAAATAATGCTGTGATGCGTGGTCTGTAGTTAATTATGTGGGGATCTCTTGGTGAAGTATTCTTCATGAAGTATCTGCTTTTATGTCTTAACTATCACATGTTCAAATTTCATAAATTTTGAAGGTCATTTAGGTATTTAATTGAAAATGTTGCAAAAACTGTGCATGAGTAAGGCTAAAACTCTTTTCTTGTAATGTACGGATTGCAAGTATTCTGATTTTAGCTGGAAATTGTTATTTATGGGTTATTGAAATTGTTGTGTAAATCATGATGTTTTGGATTATTACTCATGTAATGATGTGATGACATTTATACATTTTATATGACATTAAAGGATGGGTAAATTTTCATGAACTCAAAGAAGGATTTCTTTTTAAAACCATTGCATCAAATTGTATTCTTCCCAATGCATGTTACATGATTTCAAAAAGGTTGATTTCAATCAATGGTGTTGTACATCAAATGTGAAATTGAAAATGAGACATATAAGAACATGCATTGAAATGAGGATATCGTCGGAGGTGTGAGCCGACAATGCCCTGGGAGTGTCGGGATGCCCGGAGTGTGTGTGCCGGATGCCCGGAGGTGTGTGCCGGATGTCCTTGGGAGTTTCGAGATGCCCGGAGGTTCCTCGCGATGCCAGGTTGGGTGCGAATGATAGAAATGTGGAATGCAATTACTAGTCCCAGGAAAGAGAAATATGGCGATTCAATTGGAAAACATGAATTGAAATTGAATCGTGCATAATATTATGACATGTATGCATAACTGTATGACGTAACATGTATAAGTGCATGGTGATGTGTGCACATAGTATGATGACATGAATGCATGACTACATGATCTATGTACTAATGCATTGGTGGTTTATGCACATGATATGGTGACTTATACATGGTTGTTTTGATGTATCATGCATGACTGAAAGGTGAGATATGATTGATATATATATGTACTCTATGTTGCCATGATTGCTCTGTTTAATGCATTGAGTAGTGTAATGGATCTTTTACCTGCTGAGTGGTTGTACTCACCCCTTTGGGGACTAACATTTCAGATTAGAGAGATGCCTCTCCCTCCAGTCTCGCGTGGTACTTTTTATGGCATTCCCTCGGATGTGGAGGTCGAGTGCATGGAGCACGTATGCGTCACCATCCCTGGGTTGGTGTTCATACGAGTGCAAGTGCTGGTGATGTATGATGTGGGCCTGGCTGGGGGCCCCGTCATCCAGGAGTTCCTATCCATCCATGTCCGACGTGACGGGGTGATGCTAGGGATGTTGCCGCCGCCATCGCCCAATGCACCTAGCTGGGTGTGATGGCCCGCGAGAGGAGAGGGAGCTGACATTTTTTGGAGAGGGAGCCGACACTTGTAGATGGAAGGTTTTACACGTTCGATATAGGGGGTCGATGATCTCTTTTGAGATATAGCCAAGCGTAGTGAAAAGTCTTGGTTCCCTTTTTGTTTATACCGACCCAAGATGTCCATCCTGAAAATGTAAATAAAAGTGGTTTGGCTTTATGTTTTCCTTCAATGTGTAGTCGGTGTGCATTGTATCATCGCTAAGAGAGTAGAGGGATGGTGAGACTCGCCTCTAATTTTCGCTATGAGCTGCGCTAAACTCCTTTAAAAAAAAAAATTGCCTATGAACCTCGGTCCTTCTTTACAACTCCCCTTTTATCAAAGACAAGTAACCATTATTGCAATAGGTAGAGCGTTTGGTATCTGTGGTGACCTTACCGGGTTTGGGGGTGCCACATTGTGCACCCACATAAACACCTCACATGTTAGAAAGATAAATTGAAATCAATTTAAACTGCCTGCAAGACATTTTTTTGAAATAAAAAGAGAAAGGTATCGAAAGGGCACTAGGATAGTCTAGTATAACCAAGTCCCCGTACCCAAAGTCTTTAGTTCGTAGAAGTGAAATAATTCTCCCATGACTTTACTTAGGTGTCTAATCGACCTACCACAAACCGATTAGTGGCGACTCCCTTTTGCATGCTAGATATTTGAATTTAAATCGTGAGTTGGTATGGGCTTGGGAGAGCCCGAGCTAAGTCTAGGCTTAGCAATCCATTAGCCTAATTTTAGATGGTGCACCTGAAAATTTGGTCGCGACATACTTGAATTAATAACACTTTCGTCGATTTAAAAGTCAAAAAGTTAGATGGCGACCTAAACCAACAAAATTTGTACTAGACAAACTGAAAGCGAATGATAACAGTGCATGCGGGGGCAAGGAAATCTGTGATGACCGAAGCTGTCAATTCAATGTAAGGACTTGATCCTCATGGAACATGTTGAAGTTTAAAATCCGTGGGTGAAGGCAGAAAGGCGCTGACACGATTGGACATGATAGGTATAATATTTGCATATTAGAATCGGCATTAAAAAATTGATCTTGATATTATATCATACATGAAAATGCATAGAGTTGTAGGTGTAATTTGAAGTAATTTACGAGAAACAATTGCGAACATTGCACTTAACTAGATGCATATGTCAATGCCCCATTTTCGCCATTTTGCCAAATTTCACTACTGATGCAACTCGATCAAGAGAGTTACACATTGCAATTCCGTGTTGCAAAATTAGATAGCATACCTACTAGCTAATTTTGGGGAGGATTTAAATTTCTTATGTTAAAAATCTCATATCTCATGAGTATTAATACTCGACCTTTAGTCATAAAAACATATGATAAGTGTCGCGACCTACTCTTTGAGGAAGGGAATAGGTTTAGGGATATTGCCCAGAGAACAAGCCTACAACCCATAATCAGGCACGGGCTCTCTCTAGTCCATATCTTGCGCAACATTAGGATGTTTATAAAAAATTTGTAAGAAAAAGAGTCGTCATTAGCTTATTGAGGTTGGCTAGGAACCAAGTAAGATATAATAGTGCACTTCACTTTCTACACAAACTAGAGAATCTAGGGTTGGGAACTTGATTTACACTAATTAACTATTAATGCCTTTTCGATTTGGATTAATTTTAGACCAATCCACTAATTCGTGAAGTGATCATGTGAGTGTGCAATAATTAAAATAACAATCAACAACCAAGGAAATCGTTAAATAAATTGCATGGGAGAAAAAATTTAACACTAAGGAAACAATAAATTTTAATCCTAACTAGATTAAAGAGAAGCCAAAATCAACATATCAATATTGCGCAATCAAGGACATTTGTCTCTAAGGACAATTGAAATACTAAGGTAGAGTCCCAAAGGCTTGGTCAACCTTGAACACAATCATATATCAATAGGCTTCTATAGCCCGAAATTCTAATTTTTTAAACTTTTCAAAGAGTTTTAATTTTCTTTGGAACTTTTTGGTTTTTAAATTATCTTATGAATTTTCAACCTTTCCAACATTTTAGAACTTTTTATATTTTCTAAAAATTTTATGAATTCTTTTATTTTTTTGATATTTTTCGAATTTTAATTTTCTGGAAATTTCTGATTTGATTTTTTTTAATAGTTTCCGTACAATCTATATTTGCAATGACCTTCTCAAATTTCTAATTTTTCATTGATTTTCGAATTTTCTAGATTTTTTATTATTTCCTAAAACTTTTTTTTTATCATTTTCTAAATTTTTTATTTTTAATATTTTTTTTCGAATTTATTTATATATTATTATAATTACACTCGGGGCAAGGGTTCAGATTGGGCTTACCCCATCCGACCATTGACCCCACCCAATCCTAGATTCGACCTAGTCGGATTAAAATATGAAAGAAGATTTTTCAATTTTTTAGTTTTTTAATGATTTTTCTATTTTTATTTCTTATTCTCTTTTGTCTTCTTCTCTGTTTTGTCTTTTTCCCCTGTACCATCTTCTTCTTCACGCCTTCTTCACCGATCGTCTCCCTCCATCTGTCTGCAATTTATTTCCAGAAACTAAGGCCTTGTTTATTAACACTTCTTATTTCTGTTTATAAACAAAATTTTTGTTTTTTTGTTCTAGGGAACAAAAAAAAGAACAGAAATGTGTTTGTTTGTATTTTTGTTTCAAATCTATCTTTTTGTTCCCAGGAACACATTTGGAACAGAAATAAGAAACAAGAAAAACGTGTTTCCTGTTTTTAGAACAAAATTTAAGAATAGATTTTCTCTCTCATCTCTTTTTCTTCTCTTTTTTTTCTTCTTTTCTTTTTCTTTTTTCTTTGGCCGGTCACCAGCCTCGGCCATGGCCGACGATCGGCCGTTGAGGGCCGGCGACGCTGTCAAGGGCTGGCGACCTCGCCGGAGCGTCGCCGGCCCCCGGCGAGGCCGAGCGTCACCGGCCCCCGGCGAGGCTCGGCCTCGTCGGCTCGAGGGAAGGGTGCGTGAGCTCGGGCTCATCGGATCTGGGCGAGCTCGAGCTCGCCCAGCCAAGGCAAGGCCGAGCCTCGCCCAACCATGGCGAGCCTCACCGTGGCTGGGCGAGGCCGCCGACCCTCGTCGGCTGGTCGCCGGCCATGGCCGAGGCCAGTGACTGGCCAAAAGAAGAAAAAAAGAAAAAAGAAAGAAAAAGAAAAAGAAAATAAAAACATTAAAAAATTAAAAGAAACAAAAAAAGAATACAAATTTACCAAACGTGTTTTCGGTCGTTTTTATTCCGGAAAAAGTTTACCAAACGCGTTTTTTGTTCAAAATTATTCCCGGAACAGAAACATTTTTTTCTATTTATGCTCTCTGAAACAATTTTTAAACAGAAATATTACCAAACGCACCCTAAAACTCTCAACACCAACGCTTCTTTGGCCGTCGACTGATATTCTACACCGGGCGTCGACAACAAACGTCCAGCTACAACACCGATCCGGCCCACCGACCGGCTCGCGACTGCCGCCGCGCAGACACCGCCGCAACGGAGGTGGCGTGGCAGTAGGGTGCCGCACTTCTCAGTCCAGCCGAGGCACGACGGCGCCGCCTCAACCATGCCGAGCATAATGCTCCGCCCTCGTTCGACCGGCAACGACTCGATGGCCACAAGAGCCGTAGCCCGTGCCTCGAAACAAAAGAGATCTGCAGCCTTCGTGGGTCGCCACAAGAGCGGTTGCGGGTCGGGTGGTGTCAGCTACGTCTGGGAAGCTAAAAAAATCACAGGAAAACCTCGACTAGGTAGGATGGTCCCTAGACGACTCGATTCCGGTTCAAAACAACGAAACAAGACTGGATCTCGTTCAGACAATTTACCGAACAGGTGGAGTGCTCTATCAAAACGAAAGATTCCCGGCCCCAACGGGACCGGGATCTGGGTCAGGACTCTCGATAGCCAAACTAGGATGTGCACGAGGACCTAACAAGACACGGATGGTGGCCAAAGCTCGCATGAGCCGAAGGGCCTCGAGCTCCCGCCCGGTATGCCCGAAAATATGGCAAAAAGAGGGTTGGGGCTTCTCGGTTTTGCTCAAGGACGCCAGCTAGAGGCTCCCTCATTCTCGGCCCTCTAGACTCCCTCCGCTCTCCCAAAAAAATCCCCCCGCCCTTTAACGCCACCTCCTCTCCTTTTCAGCTCTTACCCCCTTGTTTTTTTTTTGCGACGACAGCTGCCTTTCGCAGACCCCCACCGCACAACATTCTCGGTTGAGCGTCGCGCGCAACCTCGCGTCCGTCCATCCTCACCTCCGTCCTTCTATCCTTTTCTTCCTATTTGTCACGAAGCAAGCGGCAAACGGCAGGGAAGGAGAAGTGGAGAGGAGAGGACCAAGCCAAGGAAAAATAAAAAGAAGAAGTGAGCTGGGCCGGCTCACGTGGGGGAAAAGAAAAGGGAAATGAAGGAGGTACTGGGCTAAGGCTGGTCCTAGCCCCGCCCAGATGCTTTCTCTTCTTTTAAAAAAAAAATTAAAAATTTTATTATTTTTTAAATTTTTTGTTTTAATTTTTAATTTTAATTTTTTTAATTTTTTTGTTTTAATTTTTAATTTTTAATTTTAATTTTTTTAATACTAGTAATGCTAATACTCCTAATGTCTCTATGTGATGCAATTTAATGAAAACACGATGCATGTTAAGGAAAACTATTTAGTTTACTCTTTACTTCTTCTTTTTTTAGAGATCAACTCCCAATTTTCTACGTGATTAAGTTCTAAGTAAAAGAAGAAAAATTTAGGTGTTAACAATAAGGAAAATGATGGTGAAAGAATTAACTGCATAAAAACCTCACTTAGTGAACTCTTTCAACAAGATGGTGGCTCGGGTGCAATGAACAAAATGCCAGCGGCACCAACTTTACCGGCTAAATGATGAGGCAAGTACATGAGATGATTGTCATGCATACCATAAAGAGCCACTATCGTGTTTAGGGAGCAGCACATTTCGGTAGCACAGGAAACTGCAACTTTAGGCTCTATATTAACTGAGCTAGAATAAATCAACATAAACTATTCAAGTAACATAAAATGTTTTGTACACTTATGAGTTTTAGATGCATTCCTTTCTCTATTTGAAGATGAGATTGTGTCCAAGATTTTCAAGAAGTTTCACCATCTGCTATTTGAGGAAGAATAATAAGATGAGTAGGTTTTCTATAACGACAAAACTTATTTTCCAATTTAGATCCAGGCATGTTGACACCTGAATTTTGTCAATTATTGAAATTTTCATTCTAAAAAGAAACTAAAAGAAAAAAGAAAAAGAAAGGAAGACTAGGTTAAAAAAAAAAGAAGGAAAAAAGAAAATGAAGAAAGACTCATTCAATATTGTGGTCGTATTGGTTTTAAATCACTAACTATGATGCCCGCCATGTGTTCGTTGAAATGCCTGACTGAAACGTGTGTGGCAAATCTGAGGAGTGTTATCATGCTTAGCATCTGGATTGGTTGTTGTTCGGTACAGGCGTTTAAAATTCCCGTCATGCCTAATGTTTGTGTAACTGAGTAAGTCATTGAAGCATGTTCACGGGATTGAAGTTTGTGTTCGCTGGTTGTGGAAGCAAGTCGAGAAAGGTCTTGAGTGAATTTACCTGTATAAGGTTTGTGTATTGGTTTTTGTAGTAAGATGTATGAGCGTAAGGTCGGAAACACTCTGCATTGCTTATTTGGCAAGTGAAAGTTTAGCATGAAGTCCATGTGGTTATTTGCTTGAATTGTGAATTGAAACTATTCTTCACCGATATGAATTAAACCTTTTCTAGAAGCATCTGGCTTGAAATGTTGCATTAGTATCGCATGGAGAATCGTTTTCCAAGCTGCTCACCATTTGTTCGATGAAACGCATAATTCAGATTCACCATTGCTAGCTTGTGTTATCGATCATTTGGAAAGCAATCCGTCATGTCTCAGATGATTTTTATTCAAAATTACTAACTACTTGTAGCGTTTGCTAGTCCATTTCCTGTCAACCAAGATTTTCCTTCACTTAATGATGATCTGATTTTATCGTTTTCAAGTACTTTACCGACCACCCCTTTCTGTTATTGTATGCATTCTACGTGAGTCAATGGTGATTAGCGGTGGTTCCCAACAAGAAATATGGTTTCAAGTGACTGATACGCATGGCGATTTTCTGGTAAATTTCATTAGCGACATTCCAGTTTTAACATTCTCTTCCTGCACATATTGATACTGCTTGGTTTGTATTTGTTAAAGGTTTAGTGGTTAATGGCAGTGGAAGTGAGAATTAATGGCGGTGCTGAAGTTGATAGTTCACTGGGGTTATCTGGTGGCATAGGAACATGCTAGGGTCAATTCATGTTAAATTCGGACATAATGCTCCAAATTCATGTGCCCAAAAGTTGCTGAAAACAAGCCTGACTTTTCTGGTCGTCATTTGAGGATTTCTATGAGACATAACTTTGCAAATTTGATTACACTGATCACATTAGCATATACTTTTGTATGGTGAGTTGAAAGAAAAAATTCATGTTAATTATGCTGTACTAGTTAGGAATTTGTTGGCATCATGGCTGTTAGAGCTGCATATCCCATTTACTGAGTTCCCATACCATTTGGAATTGGTCAGCATCTGCAGTAGTGATAAGCCCAAAGTTGTTTCGGAGAAACCACAATTGATGAAGATGAAGTTAGATGTCTCGCCAAGGTGAAGATTTGTTGATTATGGCTCGAAGTTAATCCTGATTATTTTGAAATTCAATCCATAATTGAAGCGCAAGGAAATAAAAAGGAAAAATAATTTCCTACACGGCTGCTTTTTTATAGAAGATGAAGTCATGTTGACACCACAGATGGGCTCATAATTTTTTTTTGCATATAAATACTCTTGTTGGGTGCATAGTGAGTGTGCTTAAAATCTGTGAAAATTTGGGAGAGACACAGAGTATAGAGAACCATCATCTAAGAGAGTGACTGTGTAATAAAACTCATTTCTTGTGATTGATTCTTATGGGTTTTGGTTTATTCTAGGATTGGAAAACACTTATGATTCTGATCTCCTCTTTACCGATTATAATGGAACCATCTTATCAATCTCTCTCCATATAATAGGCACAACGTCAAACCATTCAGATTTTATCTTTGCAATTTAGTTCTTATTCACTTCATTTTTTTATTTTGTACGCTTCTGCATTAGTCATAATAAATCACATCTTAAAGGTGGAGGTGGAATATGAGTCTCAAACCCATTGCCTCCAACCAAGAACGAAACCGCCTTCATGACCATTGTGTAGGCATTCAGAGATTTCTCTCTAAGCCCTTCGTGCATCTATGCTCCGAGCATCCATGCACGTGAATTACGACTCGTGCTTTTCGTCTTCATGGCATTGGTTGATATTAGAACTGGGAAGATCGTGGGAACGAGATGTTTGGTAACAATGACAACTGTGAAAACTGCCTCATTGACAGAGATCGGGGCTTGGGCTTTGATGGCGAGCATCTCAACAAAACCTGGAGCAGCAATTGCAAACTGACTTTGAGTCTTAGGGCTGGAGAGAAACATAGGTGGGGACAAAGAAAGAGCGCCGTGGAAAAATTGAGCCCAGGGCCAACCATTCCATGAACCAATTTCGGCGGTCCAAGGTAATGGGATGTACTGTTTATCCAAAGGCTTCATATTCGAGCGAAAAGGATTTCGAGGAGTTCGACGGGTATAAGCAGTACGCTGGTTGCCACAGAAGGTGTGGATGTGATGGGTCGCGATTATTATGACAGATCAAAGGTCAACATGGTCTAGCCTGTGATGGAGATTACCACCAAGAATTTTGACCATTACCATTGTCTCAGAGAATTACATGAATTCCCTGCAAGATTCCTCATTGAAATGGATTTTTTAATGCCGAAAGATTTTCTTGCAGCTGTAGATCATCTTGTGCATTGCACGTATATTTCCAAAGGTTGACAAGCAAACCTCTTGACTTGTAGCTTGAAGAAAGATGCTTTTTTAATTTTTGTGGGATCAAGTGCAGGTTGAGCGGAAAAGAGCAGGTAAAGTGCAATGTGAAATCTGTTAAGGCAGCGATTTTTGTGGATTGATGATTGAGCTGATAAGCCAGCTTCATGTTATCCTCAATAACAACAACCAAATTGCCATTGATAAGGTTGTTGTTGAGCTCATAAGCAAGACTTAGAAGTTTTTGAATGCCCTTTTCAAGGAGGATTTCGAGATTGAGGAAGAATCTCAGGGTAAGCATGTCTTTCATGATGATGGAGAGATGATTCTAGAGAAAAGCTTCTCTCATGTTATCTGAATTCACATACAAATGAGATTTGGGAGGAATTAAAGTGATAGAAAATGGAAGGAAGAACAGAAGAATTCACATACCTGTAAAACGTTTGTGTGTTGATTTTTGTAGTTAGACATAAGAGCATAAGGTTCCAAACACTCTCTGCATTGCTTATTTCGCAAGTGAAAGTTGAGTTTGAAGTCCTTGTGGTTGTTTGATTAAATTGCATTAGTATCGCATAGAGAATCATCTTCCAACATGCTCACCATTTGTTTGACGAAATGCATAAGGCAGATTTGCAATTGTTAACTTGTGTTATCGATCATTTGGAAAGCAATCCATCATGTCTCAGCTGATTTTTGTTCAAAAATACTAACTACTTGTGGTGTTTGCTAGTCCATTCCCTGTCAACTGAGATTTTCCTTCACTTAATGATGATCTGATTTTATCGTCTTTGAGTACTTTACTGACCACCCCTTTCCACAATTGTGTCCATTCTATGTGACTCAGTGGTGATTAGCGGTGGTTCCCAGTGAGAAATATGGTTTCAAATGACTGATACACGTGACGATTTTCCAGTAAATTTCATTAGCCGCATTCCAGTTTTTATGTTCTCTTCCTATGCATATCGGTATTGCTTGGTTTGTATTTGTTGAACGTTTAGTGGTTAATGGCAGTGGAAGTGAGGGTTAACCGCGGTGGCCGAAGATGATAGTTCGCTGGGGTTATCCGGTGGCATAGGAACATGCTATGGTCAATTCATGTTAAATTTGGACATAATGCTCCAAATTGATGTTCCCAAAAGTTGCTAAAAACAAGCCTGACTTTTCTGGTTGTGATTTGAGGATTTCTATGAGACATAACTTTAATGCGAATTTGAAGCCACTGATCACGTTAGCATATACTTTTGTATGCTGAGTCGAAAGAGGAAATCCATGTTAATTATGCTGTACTTGTTAGGAAGAGCTGCATATCCCATTTACTGAGTTCCCATACTGTTTGGAATTGGTGAGCATCTGCAGTAGTGATGAGCCCAAAGTTGTTTTGGAGAAACCACAATTGATGAAGATGAAGTTAGACTTCTCGCGAAGGTAAAGATTTGTTGATTATGGCTTGAAGTTAATCCCGATTATTTTGAAAACTCAGGCCGTATTAGGAGGACTTTGCCAGGATTGTGGGTGATGTCAAAAGGAAAAATAATTTCCTACAAGACTGCTTTTTTATAGAAGATGAAGTCATGTTGACACCACATATGGGCTCATAATTTTTTCGCATAAAAATACTCTTGTTGAGCGCATAGTTAGTGTGCTTAACATGTGTGAAAATTTGGGAAGTATAGATAGCCATCGTCCAAGAAAGTGGCGGTGTAATAAAACTCATTTCTTGTGATTGATTCTTATGGGTTTTTGTTTTTATTTTGGATTGGAAAACACTTATGATTCTGATCTCCTCTTTGCTAATTATAATGGAACCATCTCGTCAATCTCTCTACATATAGTAGCCTAGTAGGAACAATGTCAAACCATTTGGGTTTTATTTTTGGAATTTATTTCTTGTTCAAATCATTTTTTTTTTTTTTTTTTTGTACACTTCTGCATTAGTCATAATATATCACATCTTAAAGGTAGAGGTGACAATATGGGTCTCAAATCCATTGCCTTCGCCCAACAATGAAACCGCCGTCATGACCACTCTGTAGGCATTAAGAGACTTCTCTCTAGGCCCTTCGTGCATGTATGCTCCGGGCATGCATGTGCAAGAGCCACAAGTCATGCTTTTCATCTTCATTGCATCAGGTCTGACATTAGAACCTGGAAGATCATGGGAACGAGATGTTTGGTGGCAACGACAACTGTGAAAACTGCCTCATTGACAAAGATCGGGGCCTGAGCTATGATGGCAAGCATCTTAACAGAACTTGGAGCAAGGATCTGAACAGATCCTGGAGCAGCCATTCGGTTTGATGCAGTTGACTATGGACCCCGTTACGAACTGACTTTGAGTCCTAGGGCTGGAGAGATATCTAGGTGGGGACAAAGAAGTTTTTTTTTTTTTTGGTCAGAAAGATAGCTTCATTCATTAAACCGGAGGATTACAACCTACGGCTAAAATATCAGTAGTTAAAAGGTCTAACAACAGAGAGGGAGGCGATATGGGCCAATCTTCAGAAAGGGCCCCTGTTCTATGAAATTTTGCGGCCCAGTCCGCTACACGATTTGCCCCCCTTTGATAGTGAGCAACCCTAGCGCAGGAGAAACTTCGCAGGATGGACGTAGCTTCCTCGAAGACAGAACGTACCTCCCACGGCGGCAGGGCAATTTCATTGACCGCCTCCACCAAAATCAAACTATCCAATTCAATGATTAGTTGATCTTGATGTCGACCAGTCTTTTGCAGATGGCAAAGTGTGATTAGCAGTGCCATGAACTCCGCTTGCAGAGCCAAAGAAACAGTAATGGTCCTGGTAAGTCCATCGAGCATTCTACCGCTCTGATCTCTGCAAATGGTGGCTATTGTGCCAATATTGGTGTGTGGCTGAAAAGCCCCATCAAAATTAACCTTGATCGTGCCGAGTTCTGGTGGTCGCCATAAGTCACTGATGCTAATCACCTGTCGCGCTCTGTCTGCAGGATGAGGAGAAGACAACAGGGCTGATCGAGCACATATGAGAGCAGAATCCACAATCTGACAAGGATCCAGCGGCTGTTGACGGAAAATAAAATGATTCCGCGCCTTCCAGAGATGCCAAAGAACGTATGCTAGTGTAGTTGAGTCAGGTGAGTTCTATTGTTTTAGTAACAATGCTGCTATCCAATGCTCTATGCTGTGTGTAGTTTGTATGTGGATAGGCATATGTTGAACCAGAGTCAACCAAACAGGGGCTGTTATGGGACATAATAGGAATAGGTGAGTTGCTGTTTCGGGTAGGTTATCCTAGCATAGTGGGCAAATCGAGTCTGAGGTAATATGCCTATGGAAGAGGTTAGCTTTGGTGGGTAAAGCATTATGGCACAAGGCCCAAATAAAGTATTTAACTTTGGGGGCTACTTTTAGTTTCCAAAGATGTTTCCACATTGCTTGAGGGAGAGGGTGAGTAGGCAAACCTTGGGTCTAACTTTGGTCTACTGCTGTTTGCTGAAGTGCATGGTACCCACTTTTGACTGTGTAATCACCATGTGTAGATTTTGTCCAAATCAGCTTATCCTCGGTATGAGAGGGGCTGACGTGGATTGTGAGGATCTCCTGCACTATGTGATGATCATACAGTCCATTAAGAACATAAATATTCCAATCATTGGTCCGAGCATTTATTAATTCAGCAACCTTAGGGGTTCGAGGGGCATAAACAGTAAGCTGGTCGACACAGAAGGTGTGGATGTGATGGCTCGCGATTATTATGACAGACCAAAGGTTCCTTATTTAATGGATTTTTTAACCCCGAAAGATTTCACTGCAGATGGAGATCATCTTTTGCACTGCATGTATATTTCCAAAGATCGACAAGCAAATATCTTAGCTTGTAGATTGAAGGTAGATGCTTTTTATGGGGTCAAGTGCAGCTTGAGAGGAAAATAGCAGGTCGATTAGAACGTGGCATAAAACGTGAAGTCGGTTAAGCCGGCGTTTTTTCGTGGATTGATGATCGAGCTGAACAACCCAGCTTCATGTTATTCTCGATAACAACAACCAAAAAGCAATTGACGCTTCTCCTATAATTGCCGTTGATACGGATGTCGAGCCTCAAGAGCAAGCAAGAAGTGCAAGTTTTCGAATTCCCTCTTTAAGAACTGGAGGAGTTGGGGGATTTTGGGCTTGAGGAAGAATCTCAGGATGAACATGTCTTTCATGACGATGGAGAGATGATTTTAGAGAAAAGCCCCTCCCATGTTGATCTGAATTCAGATACAAATGAGATATAAGTGCAAAAATTTGAAGCGGTAAAAAATGGAAAGAGCAGAAGAATCAAATATTGATTTCATTCTAACAGGCAATTGGAAGAATCAATTGATGGATAGATCTTGCAGTTCGGTTGGGATCTTTTCTCAAAGCAAGAAATTGTGATTGATCCTGCATATAATCCCACATTTCAAAAACTTGAGGTTGAGCTTTTTTCTAATGAAGAAAGAATGATGCCGGATGCCTTAAACTTGGATTTACGTGTTTTATTTGATGAATATAGGATAGTGAAATCTGATATTTCCTTCTTTACGTAAGTTGGTTTAAGATATTAACTTAGTAAATAATACTTGAGTTTATTGTTTCTATCATTTTAACTTTTTTTAATGAGTTGATATATTTTATTTTTTATTGGAAGATACCATAGGATCGAGTTGGTTTTTAAGGTTTAGCTAGACTTTAGTTATATTCGCAGGTTTTTTTTTTCTTGGTTACTTTATCTAGTAACAATTAGAGAAAGGGTTGCAAGTGTATTAACTTCTTATGTTTTATAGGATCATGCAGTTAGCCTCTTTCTAGAAATAAAAAACCTAAAGAGATTTCTATCTATGCATTCTGTGCGCATATACTTCGGGCATTCATATTTGCAAGTTGCAACTTAGTGCTTTTTATTTCCACCGCATTGAAGTTGAATTAGGAAAATAAAGCTATTTGAAGTCTCGGCTTCAAGCAAAGATTAAAGGCCTCTCGGGATTAGGGGATTAATAGATGAGTCCATTACATGCAACCGATAAAAAGGAGTCTAGTTATTGCCAATCTCAAGACTAGAAACATAAATTACATTGCACACGGGAGAACAACACTTTAGAGTAAATAAGACTCGCCAACTATTTCCGATCCTTCAATTCAAGGAAGTTGCCGGCGCGTCTCTCTGTGGCAACCCTTTGGAGTGGGTATTTGTATTGGTTGTATTTCCACGAAAAGAACAAGGGGACCATCAACACGACGGCCAGCAAGATCGTATAAATTTCCACCATGCAGGCTCCTACTAGCGTGTCACGGCCCGATCTTCGGGCACGCGCCCATCCCTTACCTTGGTCAATTTTAGAATGCGATATCCCAAGACTATGTATCGCCGACCATTTCAATTTATTATGCGCATGCGGAAGCAGTTATAAATCTCCAAATAATAAAACAATGGGATAGAAAAGCAGGCCATATTTTTCATATTGAAATTAACAACCACACTTTTATTAACAGCACAACTCATAGTATATTTACAATACTATTTACAGCATATAGATCTCACACCTATCTACACTAAGACAGGGTTCACAAAAGGGATGGGATCTCCATCCACATCAGGGTTGTACTCAAGATCCCTCTTTGGATCATCTTCTTCTTCAAAAATCTTTATCCTCCTCAGGTTCCTCCTTCTCAGCTCCTCCTCAGGGTTCTGAAATGGTTATTCAATAACCAATGAGACCACGTCTCAACGAGTTTTACCCCCTAAGACTCGATTAGTAAGCTAGTACACTATGGGCTGCCTAAACATGCACAGATCATAGGACTTACCTTGGCCTCAGATTCCACCTGCAAATCAGTACAATTCATAATAGACACCCAACTACTCATAACAAGTCGAACCAGTCGATTACATATCACAGAGCACACGTGCATTCTCTAAGACACTAGTTCACCAAAGTGATGCATCAAATCACCGAGCCCACGTGTCTCTCCCAAGATGCCTCACTTAATTCCCTAGGCCCACGTGCATTCTCTAAGGCACTTGTTCACCAAAGTGATGCATCAATTCACCGAGCCCACGTGCCCTTTTTACGATACCTGGGGCCACGTGCATTCTCTAAGGTACTCGTTCACCAAAGTGATGCATCAATTCACCGAGCCCATATGCCCTTTTTACAATGCCTCACTGATTCACCACTTCACCATCGATATTGACAATCGGTACCCAAACATTTTCCTATCACATAATTGAAATCAAACAATTAGGAACATATCCTAAAATTCACAATTTAAATCAATTCCATATAAATTAAAGCTCAATTAAATAAATGGACTACACCACGACAATCAGCACGAAATTCCGATCACCAGCCATCCCGGTTGAATTTCCGGAAAAATAATTAATTAAATAATTAATTTCGAAAATTAAATAAATAAATATTAAAAATCCAATTTAGGCCCGAATGCCTTACTGGAAGCCGAGACGAGCTCGGAAAATTACCGAGACTCGTTCAATAAATAACATGGCATGTCTACTTGCTAATGTCTATTTCTAACGACCTAACATGCATCATTAAGTCTCTAATTTAATTTATCTAAATTAATCTAACCACCTAATTGCATTTAATTAAATCTAACCAACCCTAAGTATAATTAGCAGACTAAGAAAATATTAGTGAGTAAAACTCACTTGGTTAAAAGCGGGAACCGAAACACTACGACAGCGACCGAAATCGGGCTTTCGACAACACCGGCGAGCTTAGACCAGGCCTTAAACTTGGGCCCAACAAATCTAAGCCCAACTGAGATTTGTTCTTGCACTGGACTGGGCTCGCTCTTGGGCTTGGGCTTGATTGCGATTGGCTTTCTTCGCGGGCTGAACTTGGGTTGAACTTGTTTGGGCCAAAGATTCACTTAATGGGCTGCACCTGTGGGCTTGGGCTTCAACTAAATTAAACCAACTTGAGCTGAGCTTGCTAGGCCACTTGGTCTTGTGGGCTAAAGTTCACTTGGGCCGAAGTTGGGCCGAATCCCAATGGGCTGAACCGCGGGTTTGGCTTGTGGACTACAGAGAGGAGACCAGCGGCTTCTACGGCGAAAACGGGCCGATCGAAGCTCCGACGAGTGGGTGGTTGGCAACCAGTGGCTCCCGGGGGTCTTTGAGATCTTGTGGGTGGATGGAATGGGCAAAAGAAGGGCTGAAATGGGGCGAAACAGCAAGAAAACGCAAAACAGTACCGGCGGGCAGCTTCCAAACGGTCCGGCGAGCGGCGGACTCCAGCGGCCGTATGGGACGAACGGCGGCTCCGTTCGGGGCGTGGTTGGGCTTGTTGGAACGGTTTGGATGTCCTCTTCACGGTGATATGTGGCTCATTCACTGGTTCATCCGAGAAGATAACTTTTTAACTCAAATCTTTGACGAAAGGTCAGCTGGAGCAGAAACCGGCGGTGGCGCGGGTGGAGGCGTGCAACGGCTGCAACTCCTTCTGCTGGTCTTCTTGTTGGCTTGAGGGCTTCGAAAATGAAGAGGAGAGGGTCTTGGATGGTAGAGAGGTGAGAGAGATGGAGAGGATAGAGATGAGGGAGGAGATAAGAGAGATGAGATAGAGTTGAGGTGGGGCCTTGGCTTGATATTTTCCAATCTTGCTCTCCAAGATTCATCCTAGGCCAAGTAAAATCCCTTGGCCTCCATTGATCCACACCAACACCTCTCATGACTTCACTTTTGGTCCATTTGGCTAGGGGGAAGGGAGAGTTACGAATTTTGCAAGAATTGTCTTCAATTGGTGGCTTGATCCACTTCAATTCCATCTCAATTGGCCTCCATAAAATCAATCGGTCATCCATCGACCATCTCGACATTTTTCCTCACCCATATATCCATCTTGCTTCCCAATTTTGCTATAAAAAATAATCACTGGCTTTTTCTGCACAGAAACGACTCAGTGACGACTTTTTCCCAAAAAGTGTCGGGTGTCAAAAAAATCTTCTGAAATTGAGTCGACGCTCCTAGAATTTATTGTGACATGACAGAATCTCCAATTTCTGAAATCGGACTCGAATTGGAGATTAATTTCTATTCGACGCGTTTTTAGCGTGACCTAGGCTACCGAGTAACTTTCATATATTTTTAAGTGCAATTGACTCGTGGTCGATTTTCTTCGAGCCACTATGAACCCACTCAACTCATTGGCGACTCTAGATTGTCATGAAAATCCCGAGGATTCAAATACGGACATAAGGTATCAAAACAATAAGAAAATCAGTCTAGTGCCGGTCGACATGAATTTTCTAATTTAGTGGTGTCACCCACGATTAGCCACACATTACTGTCGATCCAATCTATCTCTAATTTCAAATCGATTTTTAACTGTGCCGTAATGACCTCTAAAGATGGACACGGTCGAGAAGCCGATTCCTAGTCAAATTCTCAAGTCTATTGCCTTAAAATTTCTTAATAATTTCCCCAGATAGTCTAGTTATCTCGAGAGTGATCAGCTCTGAGAATAACTCTATAGACACGTCAATGAAATGCCCGATTCATTCAGTAGAAGACATGGTTGAAAATTTGGGATGTCGCATAGCGCATCGGATTTCGGGAATTCGGTCATGAGGGTACCAAAGTAGGCTTCACCGACAAGTAACGTCAACAAGTAAACCATGAGAGTGTGGGGCAATAGGGGAATAGCGGTTATTTAGATTGTGATGATGGAGATCATGAAAATCGTAATGTTAAGGGCCATGAACAGGTATAATTTTGGGCCAAAATTAGTCAAAAAAAAACACTGAATTGGTAAATAATCAAAAGGTTTAAAATTAAATTGGTAAATTAAACAATTTATAACTAAATTGAATCCGTATAATATGTTTAAGACTTTTTTTGATAATTTCTAGGAGAGTGACCCAACAATACTGAAAGGAAAAAAAAAACAGATTATAAATCATTGGCCGAGGATTAATTAGACTTCTTCTATTAATTTAAATTAGTGTTCATGCCATGTAAAAACCCTTATGCCTTTTGTCTTTTAGCATATTGTATTCGAGATATCCGTCTGCCTTTGTGTAAATAAAATAAAATAAGGTAATCAAACAATCAATTATTAATTGACCTATGAATTGAAAAAAGGAATGCATGTGGAACCACATGCAAAAGCTTCCTTTTTCTCTTTCCTTTTTTCCGAATGCTCTGAAGGCCCGAGAATTATAAAAGCCCAAGGATGATGCGAGACTGAAATTGAGTTTTGTATATCTATGTCATTTATAAGACAAACTACTTCTTGTATTCTCTTCTGGTTTTGGGGTTAGTCTTGCAATATGTCAGCTCCTCTTTGTATTTTTACTATGCTATTATGTATACAATGGATGTGTTACCATGTCTTTCTCCCGTTTTGGAGACACAAAAGGTAATCTACTTTACATACTTGACTAATTAAAAGCATCTTCAGTCTTGACTACTGATTTATCTCCAATTAAAAATAAAAATAAAAATCTTGACTACCGGCGAAACTCAGGATCTAGTTTTATGAAAATGGGAGTTCCCGTTAAGACCATCTACTGGCTTTGTGTTATTGATAGCTAACAAAAAGACGACATAAAGTCCTTAGGCAAAGCCAATTCGATGTTGTATATGCGAGCACCACAAATATATCTCTTATACTTCCTTGATCATGACATAGATGATTAATTTCAAATTGAAATGGTAGAAATAGATTTAGTTCGGCGCACAAAAGCCGACTTACGATCGTACCTAATTACAATATAATACGTCTGTTCAAAGTTTTATTAACCTCCTTTTTTCCTTCTTTATTTATTTATTTATTTATTTTTTTGGGTCACTAGTAAACTTTACAGATCTTAAAAGAAGAGGAACCGGGGTTTGTTTGCTGATTCCACCGGATTACTTTTTCATATTCAGCTTTCCCCGCATCAAAAAAGCATTTCCTATGTTCGTGTCCACAAGCATCATGGTCCATGCCATACGCATTTCCGAGAGAGATTCTTCAAGTCGTCGTTAGAAATCCTCCATTTCGAGGCAGATTTAATTTTTTTTGTCTTATTATGATACTTTTTTTTGGATGACACTGACATAGATAAATTTTAAACAGATTGTCATACTGAAATATGTGCATATATTTGGGTCGATAGAAGCTCATAACAAGCTACTTATGAATACCAAGAGAAAGCCAAATTAAAGGGTTTGTGGGTGGGGAAGTTACAAATGTTAGGTCAGACAACGAATTATATATGTTTGTGGACTTGCGCGTGCATCGCCTAGCTAGATTAGGTAATGTTTGGAGTTATCGCCAACCAAATTTGATTTCACTCAAGTCAATTGAGCACCGAAAACTTAAGACTAGTAGAATGCTCCTTAGAACTTGAGCTATGAATCTTCTAGAAATCAAAGACAATATATTTCTGAGTGTAGTGATGCGCGAGGAGGGAATGAATCGAGTGTTCCCCAAGATCGTTCAAAAACAATAACCCTGCTTGCCTTGTCCCTAAAGCCTCCAATAACCGACCCTATACAAGCACTAGCAAAGGGAAGTGGAGCCGTAGGGGCACAAACTGAGATGCTCTTATTCCATGGAATAGACATACCTATAGGGAGCAGCTACATCAATAGGCGCGAGAGAGAAAAGACAGCTGACGGCTCGGAGCATATGGACACACTTAATCATATGGGATATACTTGTATAATTTAATAGAGCTTCACTCGCATAATAGTTATTTGGGTACTACGAGGATAATAATATATTGTGAGTTATAAATTCTTAAATAAATGGGTCTCACAGCAATTACTAATTATTTGTGATTTGATTTTTTTTTATCCATAATAAACTATTATTTTCGTAGTACATTAAAAACTGTCATGCAATCATTACTCAACTTAATAAACACGTGGGGCGGTGGTGAAAATTTAAATATCATTACCACCAAAATTAGACATTATAGAGGGATGTAAACTGTTGAAGATCACCACCTCTCTCTCTCCTGGAGTTCTCTAGATCTCTCCCTTCTCCAGAATGTTCTAGCAAAATCCATCAAGAAAAGCTGCACCACTTCTAGACTTCTCCAAAGAAATCTAGTTGTGAGGCTATAATAAAATAATAATAATACTTCTAGAATAGTGTAGAAAGTTAGGAAAGTCACCAACTTTCCATCCTATAAATAGGAGCAACTTGCTCCTCATTTGAGTGTCCAACTAAGAGTGTGTGAGTAAGAAGTCCAAGGGGGTGTGTGGGTGTGTGTGTAGGGGTCTTGAGAGTGTGTTGAGTAGAGTGTGCTATGTATGCACGTGAGTGAGAGAAATTGTGTAGAGTTGTCTGAGTATTGTATGTGATGTGAGAAAATATTGTAATGGTGAAAGTTATATTTTGTAAATTATATTTGTACCACGTTTCCGCAAGATTCAACGAGTGGTATCAGAGCAGGTTGTCGAAGACCGTGCGAAGATAGTGGTCAGGGACCATTGTAAGTGAGTAGGCAGTCAGGGATTGTCAAGTGAAGAAGTGAAGGACGTCGGAGTTCTGCCAGTGCACAATCTGGGATTGTGAAGTCGGTTGGTCTGGGACCAAGCTTACTTGGTATAGTGCAGGGCATTATACTCAAGTCACGATGGCAAATTTCTCAAGTTCGGTAAGTGGCGTCGAGAAACTCAACAACTCAAATTATAATAATTGGAGTACCCACATGCAATATTACTTGCTAGGTCAATATTTGTGGGATATCGTTGGCGAGAGTAGTACCACACCACCCACGAATGATAGCGAATTAAGAAAATGGAACATAAAATCAAGCAAGGCTCTTTACGTTCTTGTCGTGACTATTGAAGATGAATTATTGCAACACATAAAGAGTTCGAGGACCCCGAAGGAGGCCTGGGATAACTTGGCGACGTTGTTTACGAGGACAAATGATGCCAAGTTACAATGCCTAGAGAACGAGCTCCTCTCAATCTCGCAACAAAGTATGACGGTAAGTCAATACTTTTCTAAAGTTAAATCTATTTGTGAAGAAATTTCAAAATTAGATCCTGAGAATGCCATCTCTAAGACAAGAATGAGAAGAATAATAATTCATGGGTTAAGGTCAAAATATAATGGTATTGTTACGGCCACCCATGGATGGGTAAATGAGCCAACTCTAACAGAGTTGGAGAATATATTAGCCAACCAAGAAGCCTTAGATAAACAAATTTCTAAGGTCTCAATTAAAGAGGATGAAAGTGCCCTCTTCCTTCAGTAATAAAAGAGGGTTTAAGGGCCAAAATAGAAATAGAGCAGGTGTAAGAGATGGCAAACCATGGAAAAATCATGGAGATTGGCGAAGGCAACCAGAAGAGAAGGGTTATCAGCCGGGGGGGCTCGTCAAGATTGCGACGACGACGGCGACGAAGATAAGAGCAACAAAAGGCATAGTAAACGGTGCTAGTTTGTGGCAAGGTAGGACATATTGCTAGATTTTGTTGGTATAGGTGGAAAGAAGGAAATGTCGTCACTTCCTGCAAGAAGGAGATTGAAAGCGAAGAAGAATGGGACTTTCAAGCACCTATTGCAATTAAGGAACGAGAAGAGCTTGCAACTGCTTGTATAATTGAGTTGGATAATTCGACAGGTTCTATCATGACCCCGAATAAGAGCAAGCCAAGGGAGAACTCGAAGAAGCAACTAACAACGCCAACAAGCAGTCGTGAAAAGAAACTGCAAGAGATGCAAGAGATGATAAAGAAGCTAAAAGTTGAGAAGGCAAAGATGGAGAATATGTTGAAGAAAAGGGATGAGATGATAAGGCAAAAGGATCAAGAGCTCAAGGCCAAAAAAAGAGAGCTAGAGAAGTTCCGATGTGAGTTCAAGAAGCTGCAGAAGCCTACTATGACGTTCCGAATTAATCATATCAGAAGAGACAACGAATAAATGAAGGAGAAAAATAAAGTTTTCTTTGAGAAAAGGAGGTCATCTACACCCTACATCCCATGGTGTAAGGATCGGTGGAATAAGAAGGGAAAGAAATTTTATGAGGAAAAGGATCAAGAGGTCTACATTGAAGTGCTTCAGATGGGACTGAATTGGTTGAAGCATGATCTATTGAAGCACGTAATGAAAGTCATGAATGAGAGGGTTGACCAGGTGAGTTCCAATCTCAAAATTCTTAGAGGAGATATGCTAAATACGAAGACCGAATTGAGTAAGAAGAAGGAAAAGGAGACTAAAGGGCAGAATGAATTGGCATTACAAAAATGCAAGAATCACAAAACTCAATGGAAGCAATATGCTAAATGGAGGAAGACAGTTGAAGAGTCCAAAAGCAATATCAGCACAGCTACTATATCGAGAAAGAGTAGTCGGTGAGGGGGAGTGTTGAAGATCACCGCCTCTCTCTCTCCTGGAGTTCTCTAGATTTCTCCCTTCTCCAGAATGTTCTAGCAAAATCCATCAAGAAAAGCTGCACCACTTTTAGACTTCTCCAAAGAAATCTAGTTGTGAGGCTATAATAAAATAATAATAATACTTCTAGAATAGTGTAGAATGCTAGGAAAGTCACCAACTTTCCATCCTATAAATAGGAGCAACTTGCTCCTCATTTGAGTGTCTAACTAAGAGTGTGTGAGTAAGAAGTCCAAGGGGGTGTGTGGGTGTGTGTAGTGGTCTTGAGAGTGTGTTGAGTAGAGTGTGCTATGTATGCACGTGAGTGAGAGAAATTGCGTAGAGTTGTCTGAGTATTGTATGTGGTGTGAGAAAATATTGTAATAGTGAAAGTTATATTTTGTAAATTATATTTGTACCACGTTTCCGCAAGATTCAACATAAACTAGAGTCAAGTTATTCATCAATGTGATGTTGGATCACACATTAAAAAATCTCTCTATCTCTCACTCTTCCTTGTTTATAATGGGCATAGGTGCTTTCAACCTGCCATGGGGAGAGGGGGAAGACTGTGATTCGATCGGGAGAGAGGGGGAAGAGGGGCACACGTTCAAGTTTCAAACCTTCACCGCCGCTTCATACCTTCTCCCACTGCCTACGAAACCACCGTCATGACCACTGTGCAGGCATCAAGAGATTTCTCTCTAGGCCCTTCGTGCATGGATGCTCTGGGCTTGCTTGTGTGGGTTGATATTAAAACCTGGAAGATCGTGGGAACGAGGTGTTTGGTAATAACGACAGTTGTGAGAACTGTCTCATTGACAAAGATCGGAGCACGAGCTTTGATGGCGAGCATCTCAACAAAACCTGAAGCTGCAATTCGGCTTGATGCGGTTGACTATGGACGCCGTCGCGCACTGACTTTGAGTTCTAGGGCTAGAGAGATATCTAGGTGGGGACAAAGAAAGTGTGCCGTGAGAAAATTGAGCCCAGGGCCAACCATTCGATGAATCAATTTCAGCGGTGCAAGGTAATTGGATGTCCTGTTTATCCAGTGGCTTCATATTCGAGAGAAAAGGATTTCGAGGAGTTCGACGGGCAAAATCAGTATGCTGGTCGCTATAGAAAGCGTGGATGTGATGGGTGCAATTTTTATGACAGACAGAAGGTCGACATGGTGGAGCCTGTCATGGAGATCACCGCCAAGAATTGTGACCATTACCATTGTCTCAGAGAGTTTCATGAACTCCCTACAGGGTTTCTTATTTAATGGTTTTTTTAACCCTGAAAGGTTTTCTTGCAGATGTAGATCATCTTTTTCACTGCACGTATATTTCCACGAATCGACAAGCAAACCTCTTAGCTTGTAGATTGAAGGGAGAAGCTTTTTATTTTTGTGGGACCAAATGCAGGTTAAGGGGATAAAAGCAGGTGAAGCACCGATTAGAACATGACATAAAATGTGAAATCTGTTAAGGCGGCGATTTTCATGGATTGATGATCGAGCTGAACAAGCCAAATTCACGTCATCCTCAATAACGACAACCAGAAAACATCTGACGCTTCTATAATTGTCGTTGATAAGGCTGTCGTTGAGCCTCAAGAACTAGAAGTGGAAGTTTTTGAATTCCATCTTTAAGAACTGGAGGATTTGGGGGATTTTGAGCTTGAGGAAGAATCTCAGGGGAGTATGTCTTCCATGATGATGGAGAGAAAATTTAAGAGAAAAGCCCCTCCCATGTTGATCTAAAATTTAGATACAAATGAGATTTGGGCGGAGAAATCGGTAGCAATAGAAAATGGAAAGATGGACAGAAGAACAAAATTTGATTTCATTATGACAGGCAATTGGAAAAATCAATTGATGGATCGATCATGCAAGTTCGGTTGCGATCTTTTCTTAAAGGATGAAATTTTGATTGATTCTGTAGATATGGTTACAAATCCAAGAGGATTTTAACATATGCTTTATTAGATAATCCGACATTTCAAAAACTTAAGATTGAGCTTTTATTTCTAATAAAGGGAGAATGATGCTGGATGCCTTAAGTTTGGATTTACATCTTTTACTTGATGAATTTAGTATAGTGAAATCTGATATTTCCTTCTTTACGTAAGTTGGCTAAGGATATTCACTTACTATATAATGTATGAGTTTATTATTTCTATCATTAGGATCAAGTTGGTTTTTAAGGTTTAGCTCGGCTTTTGTTATATTCTCGGTTCTTTTTTCTCAGTTACTTTATCTAGTAATAACCCTTAAGGGGGTTGCAACTGTAATTAACTTGTTATGTTTTACAGAATCATGCAGTTTGCCTCTTTCTATAAAAAAAAAACCTAAATGCATTTTGTGCGTGTACACTTCGGGCATTCATGTTTACGAGTTGCAACTCAGTGCTTTTTGTTTCCACTGCATCGAAGTTGAATAAGGAAAATAAAGCTATTCAAAGTCTCGGCTTCAAGCAAAGAGTAAAGGCCTATTGGGGTCAATTTATTAATAGATGAGTCCATTACATGCAACAAATAAGAAAGAGTCTAGTTCTTGCCAACCTCGAGACTAGAAACATAGATTTTATTCCACACGTGAGAAGAGTACTTTATAGTAAATAATACTCGCCAACTATTTCTGATCCTTCAATTTGAGGAAGTTGCCGACGCGTCTCCCTGTGGCAAACTTTTTGAGTTGGCTTTGGTATGTGAAGTAGTTCAACGAAAAGAAATATGGGAACGCAAACACGAGAAGCAGACAGCTCAGGTAAATTGCCGCTATGCCTACTCCTGCGACCTTATCGGGTTTCGGGAATTCGATCATAAGGGTAACAAAGTAGGCAGTAGCGATGAGTAAAGATAAAAAGTAAACCGCCCAGGTGCGAGGCAATAGGGGAATAGCGGTGATCCAGATTGTGACGAGGGAGACCAAGAAAACCGTACTGTTGAGGACCGTGAACTGGTATAGTTTCGAGCCAGTCAGGACAGTGTTTCCGGCTTCATGTAGTTTTTCAACAGCAATGGCGCTGGAATTGGCAGTAACGACAGTGGACTTGGCTGAATGATTTGGAGAGCTATCCCCCCAGTAGCCTCCTGGAGGACTGAGTGCGGCTTGGTAAGTGGCAGTCGCAATTATAGTGGCCACTCCAAGGACTATATTGCGAGAGGATTCTTCTCGGATGATGAACAATGTGGACCTCTCAAAGAGAGATAATTCCTTGCTTAATAACTTTGATAGAGAGAGGCCGGCAGTAGGAGGTCCTCTCACGTGTCCTGCACAGCATAACAACTTCACAAGATTCTGGAAGATTTCCATAGCCTTCTTCTTCTTCACATTTATTTTGATATTCTCAATCAACATCTTTTTAATCTGGAAGAAATGCAAAGGGCACAAAATGAAGTGTATATCCCTTGAAATATAACTACTGCTTTGTCACTAGCTTTACTATTTTGAACAAGATAATTTTCTTATGGCACTCACTTAAGGGACAAATTTTTCTTCATTCACTTGTGTGACATAACCTCTAAAAAAAATTCATTTAAGTGCCATTACTTTTAATCGATTACTTGAATGCCATGCTTTAAAAAAAAAAAAAATGTTCACGGAAGTGTCAGAAATCCAACGAGGTAAGGCACTCATAGTGGGCCTTTTAAAAAAAAATTATGATACTCAAGTGATCGATTGAAAATTTCTATAGGATTCAAGTGATCGAAAAAAAAAATTACATCACTCAAATGAATGCAATACGAAAGTTATGATACTCAAGTAATTCAAAAAAAAAAGTTTACTAAACCTTATTTATTAAATGCAATCATTTTAACCCAAGTAATGAAATCCCAAATGTTTTCAAAAAGTGCCATTTAGTCATCTTACTCGAAATTATTTATGTGATAGTTAGGAATTGCCCTATGAGTTACATAGGTGAATCCATAAATGTGCTAATCCGATTGACCAAGATTTTCCACAAAAATTTAAAACTTGATCAAGTCAATTGAAAGAATTAAGAATCAATTTCATTTTGCACAAAAGTCCATTTGCAATGAAGAAAAAGAGTACCTTAGACATGTGTGTTTATGTCCTTTATGCATAAGATTCAACTAATTGAAGAGTAATTTTTTCGTCCACACGGTTGTTTTGTATTGTCCTTGTTAGCTTCCATTTCACTAGCTTCTATCTTGTACAATATGTTCGATGGACAGATTTCGAAAGGATGAAAAAGATTTTGCTTATCAATAGGAAAAACAGAATATTGGAAGAGGATGAATTAAGTTACTATTGTGTGAGGTAGGAGTGTATCACAATGAAAAGAGTTGGAAGAGAAGTATTCATCCAAAACCATCCAACTTAGAGAGATCTAGAGCTCGCTAGAAACTGAGTCTTATAGGGGTCTGAAGAGAAACGATTTTAATTTTACATTTTCTCGCCACTGTCTAAACTGTAAGCAAGGTGATCTTAATATCACTCCTTTCTTTCCCTTTCAATTTTCCTATATCCCCCGACCAAAACAGTATTAGGCCAATCAAAATGAACTCAAATTAGAAGCATCACGAGCTTAAAATAGTTTTACCACTAGCAGCTTTTGAAATGAAACTAGGGGCTTGTTTTAATAAATCTGAAAAAACAAGCCTAGGTAATCTTAGGCGTTGAAAATAGAAGTAAAACGTTGTTTGATAGAGAGAGATGGCAAGTAGGAGATCTTACTATAGATCCTTCAATGCCTGACCTCTTCTTATAATCTTGCAAGATTTCCCGAGCAGTCTCACCCCGGAGGTTCTCCACATCTAAATCGACATATCCAAGCAACGCTAGTATGATCTGGAAGAAATGCAAAGGGAACAAAATGAAGTATGTATCAATTCAATTTCAATAACTGCTTAGTCACTAGCTTTGCTATTGTGCATAAAGTGAGCTCATGACGTGCAAGTTTGAGTGATACTAGTGATGCAACGACTGATGTCCCATGGGAACGAGTTTATGAAACCTTATTTATCAAATGCAATCACTTCAATCCATGTAATGAAGCCCCAAATGTTTCAAAAAGTGCAATTTAGTCATCTTGCTTGAAATTATTACGTGATAACTAGGATTTGCCCGTGTGAATTTTAACATGGGCGAATTCATAAAAGTGCTAACGCAATTGACTATGATGTTTCATGAAAGTTTAGAACTTGACCAAGTCAACTGAACGGTTTCATGTTGTACATGAGTCCTTTGCTATGAAGAGAATGATTACCATAGACGTGTGTTTATATCCTTTATGCATAAGATTTAACTAACATGGAGTAATTTTCCCATCCACAAATTGATTATTTATGATTGTGTTGCATTGTCCTCGTTAGCTTCCATTTCACTAGCTTCTATCTCATAAAATATGTTCAACGGACTATTTTGAAAGGAGGAAAGAGGCCTTGCTAATCAATAAGGAAAAAAAAATACTAGGAAAGGATGAATTAAAATACTTTTGTGTAAGGTAGGAGTGTATTATCATGGAAAGAGTTGGAAGAGAAGTATTCATACAAAACCATCCTAGAGAGATCTAGAGCTTACTAAAAACTGAGTTTTATGGGGGTCCAAGGGAAACGATTTTAATCGTACATTTTCTCGCCACTGTCTAAACTGTAAACAAGGTGATCTCTATATCACTCCTTTCCTCCAACCAAAACAAAGTCAGGCCAATCAAAATCATTACATATTAGAAGCATCACGAGCTTAAAAGAGTTTTTACCGGTAGCAGCTTTTGAAATGAAACTATGGGATTGTTTTGATAAATTTGAAAAACAAGCGCTAGCATGGGTAATCTTAGGCTTTGAAAATAGAAGTAAAAAATTGTTTGATAAAAGCTAAAAATACATCACTGAATATCCTTAATTCTTGCCAAACATGGAAATGGGATTACTATTGATAGGTTTTAACAATATAATTGTGAAGATTCTAATTACTATTCACTACACGGATCACTAGTTTAAGTGAGTATTTTGACTATATTGAGTCTTTTAAGTCAAATACTGATTATCTTACAAGTTTAATATCATTCAGTGTTAAATTTTCTGTCCAACGCTAAATGGGTTTTCATAGAGGCCCATATGTGACTATTAAATTGAACAAAATAATAAAACGTAACCTACCTACTAATATTATAATTATCTTAATATGAGTATCTGCATTTTTTAATTTTTTTTTTTTTTTTTTTAAAAACTACTTCTTGATCTTTTTTTTCCAACCCATCTGAATGGCATAAAAAAATTTATCATACATTTTATGGAGTAATTTGAAGAGATATAAAATGATTAGAGTCCATCCCTCCTAATCCCTTTGCTTCTCTCCATAAAAAAACAAACAAACAAACGAGGTGACGCCATTCAAATCTCCCCTCTTTGAATGTTTCTGACATCATGTATTTTCAACTCCTGGTATTTTATTATCATAACGTTTGTTCCGGGACTAGAGATTGTCGAATTCAAGGATCAAAGAATAAAAGCACGAACAACCAAGAAATCGATGAACTATACCTCTTTTTGCGGCTCTCCAGATATAGCAATGTGCATGACGGTGTTATCATCTTGGTCTTTCCAATTCAAAACTTTTGTCATATGGACTCGTTTAAGCCATCCAAACAAAACCTCAAATGCTTTGAGATTGTGGTTCTTAACGGCAATGTGAACCGCAGTCTCACGTCGGCTCGTCAAGTCTTCAATAGATGATTCGCAAGCGCAAAGGAATTCAGCTAGAAGCTCAAGCTCTTTGTCTCCCTCTTTTTCGGCAACGTAATGCAAACGGGTAATCCTGCCTCGTCCGCAGACTTGGATCAACTCAGGGTCAAAGTCCATTAGTGCCCTCACAGTTTGGTATTGTTCATGTTGCAAAGCCAAGTGCATGGGGCTATAACCCTCCGGATTCAGCTTCCGAGCAAATTCAGGCCTCAAGGTGGCCACCTCCATAGCCACTTGGGTTTTTCCAGCAGCCGCAGCAAGATGTAGAGGAGTATTTGGGAAGGGGTCCTCAGACATGCGATCTAAGAGCTTTCGCTCCTCCACAATTAAGTTATGTAGCTCATCAACATCATCATTTGCTATTGCTTGATGAAGCTGAGACTCCCCATCCTCTTTTTCTTCTTTCTCGAGCAGACCCCTGGCCATCGTGTTAATAGGGAAATGTAGGAGCAGAAGAGGGGGTTTGCTGGGTGAAAGTGGCGAACTTGCGAAATCATATATTATATGGTGCCATGGTCAAGAAATATTTGCTTAGCCGAGTCAACGAGTGTACAGGTGGGCCCAATGGTAGGTCGGGGGTGAGTGGGGCCCAACATTTCTTTGACAACTCAGATTCTCAGGAAATCGTCAGACTTGTAATTTTACACTTCTCTCTTGCTTTCTCACTTTATGGTCTTTCGCTTCTTGTTGTGTTTTGCAAGAATTGCATGACGCGATTTACCGAGAAGGAAAAACTCTACTATGTCATGGCCCGTATATTGAAGTCAAGCTGTAAAGTACTGTATGGTATACATTTTTTTCTAAAATCCGGATCAAACATTTAGTACTATGGTGCCTCGGATGAATTTTATCTAGAAATGTTTTTGATGGAATGTTATTTATATTGGTGATATGTAAGGCGGCATGTTATATTGTGGTTTCGACTTGATGCTCATAGTCAACCTACCTATTTAGACATGATGTGATGTATATTTGTATGGACCAATTCTACTTCGGGGCTTAATTGTAGCTAAAGCGTTTTTCGAGACTTAATTAGAGCGAAATATGATTTTTGTACCTCATTGCCTGGCAAAGTGTGACCGTGAAGTCTTCTTGACATGAGCATAAGACGAAGTTGACATATGCTGGCTATGCGATATTACATTGTTTATGATATGGTGCATGTCTTATAATTTTTTGGAATATATGCAATGCTTGTAAAATGAGTAAACGCAAAGCATACTCGTTTCTAAAGCTGCATTATTCTTAACTTGATCTCATAGGAATGGTGATTTTGTGTCCTTTTTTTTTTCATGTAAATAAAAAGCTAATAAAGGTGGAAGCAAAATAAATTGTGCCACTTCCTTCCCATCAACCCCTCAAATATTTCCAAGGTAATGGAAAATCAGTCACACCTTACTTGTTATTGCTGATCCCAAACTAAAGTAGATAATTTGCAGAATTTAATCATACATTTGAGGTATTAATAGCACTGGACTTGCTTCCTCCTTTATTTGAACAAGTCCACTTATAAACCTGCAATATTTGATGAAATCACTACCAACTATTGTAAAAATTCTATCACCACCTCACACTTTGTCTATCTTTTTGCCTTGTACTAAACGTGAGCAAATTTAATTGGGTAGGTAAATAAGGACTGAAAAGATTTAAACTCAAAACCCTTTACTCTAATTCTATATGAAATTTGGTAAGACCACTACCAACTATTCTAAAAACTTAAACTATTATATCAATACATGATTTAATATTTAAATATTCTATCAAACCGTAAGAACAAAATTATCTCGTCAAGCTCAAGGCCTCGCATCAGTTCTTGCTTCAATTCAATATATTCAGGCAAGCTCTCTACTCATTTCTAAAATAGTTATCAAATGAAGATTTCAAGTTTCGAATTTAACATCCAATTAGCTCAAAAATAAAGCTCGTTAAATCATGGGTGCATCCAGACCAAAAAAATCATGGGTGCATGACAAATTTGACAATTTATTAATAACTGTGAATTAATGGCGGAATCTTCATCATTACTCCTCTCTAATGAAGTTGGCAATTGATGGCTTAAATTAAGGTTGGTAATTTTGAATAAAAGTTAGTACCATTACGAATCTTGGAAGTATATATTAGAAAGTCCAATCCATAAATTTAAGCTAATATGGGATAGTATGTCTACACCCCTCTCATGCATAAGCCTATCGTTGACATTTGGGTTTGAACACGCATATACAAAAGGGATAGTGTGATTTCAATATTTAAATATTCCAACATTCCTTGTCACGCATAGACTAGGATTTCCTGCTCCGATACCATGTAAGATTTTGTAGAAGTACTCTCAATTATTCTAAAAGTTTAAGTTGATAAATAGGGGGGGACTGCATGAATATAGAGAACATATAATTTCCATTGTTAAGCAATTTCAAATAATATTTCAACACTTCGTCTCATGTGCAAGTATTGATACTTAAAAAAAAAAAAATCCGTCAGTAACTTAATAATATGTCACTAGCTAAATAAGCATGCATATAAACAATTTGCGAAAAGAAGAATAATGTCTCTCTTTGTTTTCTAAAAGTCGAAATTGCGATGACTACTTGGAAGACCAAAAAGCAAATTGCTGGCAGACGATTAAAGAAAGAAAAAAAGGCAAAGTTCTAATGCCGACAAAGATTATTGAGCATGAAAAAGTAATATCCAATCAAACCACATGAATTTGAGTTGCCAATTCTTGTGAAAACATATTTGAAGCATTTATAGCAAATAAAAAGTAGTTTATGTGATGATATTTTTAAATAAATATTTTTTCATATACTGTATATAGAGTAACATATACCTACAAATGGAAATGCTCTATGTCATTTACCAGACGACCTTCTTCTATTCTCTTGTTTCTCTTTTTTTTCTTTTTCATTTTTGGGTGTTTGTCTTGCTATAAGTTAACTTATTTTTGTAATTTCACTTTGCTATCACATGGAAAACGTTTGTACTATCACGCCTTTATCCCGTTCTTTGTCGTGGAAAAAAGGAGAATTCTTGGAGAATTCTTGGAGACGAAAAGTGCTCTGCATCCTTGACTAGTTAATAACTTAATAGTATCTTCAATCTTGATATAAAGGGTTTATTGCTGATAGCTAACAAAAGACAACATAAATTCCATAGGCAAAGACATCATATAATTTAATGTCCGTGTGATCATGTCTTCAATGTGTTAGGCTCCAGCCTCATTAAAAGTGTCCTTTTTTTCTTATGATGACGTTGGCACAGGCCAAGTAATCCAAGTCTGCTCAAGTCATTCATGTGTTCAGTAGACACTAAATTAATCACCAGACAGACCATTTCAACCAATTGCCTGCCCTTGCGCACAAAAGAAAAGAAAGAAGACAAATATAGTGCGAACCCAATTTGGAGAGTGCACACTTTCTCAAATCCATATCAATCACAACTTTGGGATTTTTAATTAAATTAAACATTCAAATCAATTCATTTTGAAGTCACCACTAATTTATTATTGGTCAATTAAAAGTCTAAATTGTTGGAGAATATTTTACTTTGCGAATCATAGATTCATTGATACAGAAACTTGATTATGCTAGACAAATCTAATGCCCTTTTAGTATGTTTTTTTTTTCTTTTTAAAAAAAAATATTTTGCAAGCAATCTGAGTTAATTTTAATTCTAAACCACTATCATGTGATGGATGATTATGTAGGTATGCATACTGACACTTAATAATCAAAGCAATAAATAAATTACCTAAGGAAATATAAAACCCCGATGCTCTAAACAATAGAAAAGCTTCATTAAATCTGCCATATCAAGTGTTTTGCAAAAAGTTAACTCAAGACCAAATAATGTATGCATGACCTAAACATGATTTCTAAATGCAATGTCAATTAATTCTTTTTTGTTTTTCTTTTCATGATATGCAGTATGAATAAGCATGAAATGTCATTACTAATTGATCCTATCTTGACAATTTGATATTAAAACATTGACATTAAGACATGTAACTCTCTAGATGGAGCGCAACATGCAACATGAATTTTATGTAATTAATAAATTTATTCTACTATTAAATGTGATCTATATGAGACATGGATGCAGTATTATTTAAGCTTTTCTTTATGAGTTAAAATAAGAAATTGCAGAAACTTACATGATGACTTTGACAAATTAGGAAATAATATTTATTAAATCTTTAAGATGCAATAAATAAAGTTTATACTTTCTTAAATTGCTATCTAATTCCTAATGCACATAGGATATAAAATTATAAATTAGGCAACATCCGTAAAATGAGTGAATGGATGCATACTTATCTCTAAAGCTGCATTATTCTTTGCTTGATCTAATAGGAATGGTGATTTTGCTCACTGCTCCCTGTCAATTTCCTTTTTTCCCCTTTTTTATTTCTCCATTTAAAGTAAAGAGCGAATAAAGCTGAAAGCAAAATAAATAAAGGTGGCAAAAAAGAAGAAGAAGAAGAAGTTACAGTGAACCTTCCCTATCAATGACCCATCGTATCTTTCTTAGGTAATTGAAAAGCATTCACGCCTTACTTGTAATTATGGGTGATCAATTCTCGAGTGGATAGGTTCTAGAGTTGGAATATGGAACCTACCATGATATAATCGATTCCAATTTTTGGACCTCGAAACCGACCCTATTTGCCTAAAACCGGTTCTAGAACATACTTGCTTTTCCGATCCATATCTAGGGTCTATCCAAGAACCAATGTTTTTCCTTTTTCTGATTCATTTTTTACAGCAAAATCATATGAGGTTATGAGTAATAAAAAGATTCAAAGTAAAAAATGAAGGGAAATCCCTATCCGCCAAAAATAACACGTACTCATACATAATTATAAAAGATAAAAAATTCAAACACACAACATAAATTTAAATTATAAAACTACATTCCCCATTATCTATAAAAATATAGTAGAAGAGGAAAGATTGGTGAGAAGTTCCCAAGAGGATAAAAGATAGAGTGTTGATGTTAGCATTTAGGCAAAAAATTAGGGTTTTGGCATTTAGCTTATAAAATTGGTTTCAAAATAGGTCGGTTTGGTCTAGTGCCTAGATGGATATTCACTTGGAACCTGTTCCCGGATATAGTCCTGGATCAGTTCCAACTATATCCGATTCCCAGATCTATTTTTCAAGTGGTCCAATCCGGTTATAGGGTAGAACTGATCCAGTTGCATACCTCTATTTGTGACTGATCCCAAACTACAAAATACAATTTGCAAAATTTAATAATACATTTGAGGAGTTAATAGCAATGGACCTGCTTCCTCCTTTATTTGAAACAAGTCCACTTATAAACCTAAGCACACCATTATGTCTAGAGCTATGACCTTGCATTGGTTCTATGATTCGATTCAATATATGGAGGTGAGTTCTCTACTTGTTACTATAACAATTTAATAAATGAATATTTTGAGTTTCAAGCTTAGTATCAAATTAGCTTGGAAAGTAAAGCTCTTTAAATCATGGATGCGCGACAAAATTTGACAATTTATTTAAGGATATGTGCATTGAAAGTTCTAAAACTTATCATGAAAAATGTAGTTGTTTTATAAAACTTTTATAACGTGAACTAAGTCGTAAAACTTGTCATGAAAATACTATTGAGTTCTACAACTTTTAAATAGTGCAATCAAATTCTAAAATTTATCAAATTAGTTCAATCAAGTCTTTTCATTAATTGCACTTTTTGAAAATTTTAAACTCAATTACACTTCCGTGACAAAATTTAGTACTTCCAGTGCACTTATCATATTTATTTATAAACTAGTGAGTCAGTCAGTGATGATTTCTTCATCGTTTGCTTCCCTTCAATGTCATTGACAGTTAACATTGCTCTAACTCATTTCTAGTTCTCCTGCTATGGATTCTTAGCCTGTCAACGGCTATATCCTACCATCCAACGGTCATCAGTCGATGCAATTGTGCGAAATGACTTGCTATCAATCATCCAATGATCCTTATGAGTATGTCACCTTCCAAAAAGGTTTACATTAATGACCGACCGACCATGGTACCTTCAAATCCTCCTAAGCACCTTATTATACTTCTCTTGCTCTCTGCCTATCAAGATCCTCATCCTCATGATCCAATCCATCTTTAGTGAACTCACAAAGACCATCAATATTATCACAGTTTTCCTAAAATTATCACCACATCATTACAAAGAACATCTGCACTTGTCACGAAGATCATTAAGAATTGTTTTGGAATCATCACCACATCAAGGTTTGTTTTGGAATCATCAAAATACCATAGGGATGTTTTCCCAACAAAAAGCATTAAGAACCGTCATCCAAGAATGACAAGGTCATAAAACTCATTTCTTATGTTTGATTCTTGTGGGTTCGGGTTTAATCTAAAATTGGGAACACTTATGAGTGAATGTGTATCAAAAGATTTTGATATTTTCTTTGATGATTATAATAAAACCATCTTTTTTATCTCTCCCTGTGTAGTAGACACATCACCAAACCACATAAATCCACTAAAATCAAGTTTTTTTTATTTATGCAATCTATTTCTTAGTCACATCATTTTTTGCAGTTTTGTCCAAATTGCCTTGGATTTCTAGACTCCCAACGATTTTGACCATTTATTATTCATACATGATTCTATCATATCATACTTTCGTGATAGGTGATGATATATAGCAATGGACTAAGGTTTATTTGGTATTTTTGAGTTCTATCTTCTTACATCCAACCTTTTGTTTGGTGGTAAGTCACTTGAAAGGTCGCTTTTAAAGACTAGATGTTAAAAGCAACATTGATGATGTTGAATTTATATAATATCTATTTTTACATGCGACCTTATGTTTCCTGATAATTCTATTTATTATTTCAGCCCATTATTTTCTTTTTACACTGGATTTTCGATGTTGATTCTATCATTGTAAACACTTTTCTAGCATGTATCGACCTTAGTCGCGTATGATTCATCAACTCATGTAATATGCGATTTTCAATGAATAAAAATAATTTGCCGAAATCCCTCTAAAGACCTCTAATTTGATACGTCAAGAAACACTAGCAGAGTAAAACTTGCTGTTTAATTAGGATACTTTGACTAATTTCAGTACTAATTTACCGATGTTTATAGCCATTGCAGTGGTTCATGTGCAACCCAAAGTAACAACAAGAAAATGAAACCATTTGGCCAGTGGCCAGAAGAAAAAAGAAACTTGAACTAGCAAAATTCGATGTTCATATGCAATCAATTTGGATTGCTTATGTTATCAAAACTTGGTTGAATCCGTTTGGTCAAGTTCTTCATTGGATTCTTGTGGGTCCTCTAGCTAAGGCTTGTCTTTACTTTTTAGGCATCAACGTGGCTGACCATTCTTGGACTGACTTTGTCGGGCCACGCATATACAGGCCCAGTATCAATTTTTGGGCCATGGAGTTAATGTTCAAGGCAAAAGATTGTGCTTGGCCCATGAGAGAGCTCATTCCGTCCATGCCCGATTGAGCAAGTGATTGCTCTCATAGATTCACCTGCCGTCTTTTATGGATTAGTGTTAGATCCACCGCATCGCATGACGACTTCCAAGCAAGCCCGATGGTGGCAAGATGGGCGTCTCATGCAATCAACGACGCTTATCACAAGCCTACTAGGTTCAATCTCGTGCAAAATCTTATCTTTTAATACACAAAAACACGTCTAAATATCTTTATAATCTTTAGTTTGATCTGTCTTGTATATGTCAATTTAGAATAAATAGGTCAAAGTCAAATGTAAATTATTATTTTCCACGAAATTGGATGATTTTGAGACTTGTGCCATATCATTTTTTTTTTCTGTTGTAGTGTTAGATACAATGTTTGAGGGTTGTAACTTCTCGATTTTATTTTTCTTTGGGCTTTGATTCAACAGTTGCACAAACAACTATATTTCGAGAGGGGGGCCACTGGTTTGAACCCTATTGCTTGGTGCAAGTTGAAGATTTTGCACAAACAACTATAGTTTGAGAGGGGGGGCCACTGGTTTGAACCCTGTCGCTTGGTGCAAGTTGAAGATTTTGCACAAATGGAAGCATAAATAGATATAGAGTTTCAATGGAGGGATTTTAGTTTTGACTTTTTGCTTTATTCCAAATTTAGCAATGGATGCAACTTGACTTTTTTTCTGATCTTGAATGCCGAAAACTTCATGATTTATAAATGTAGACACGTAATATTTTCCATATTTTCCCAATATTTGCATAATATTTTAAATATGGAGTAGAAAGTGAAAAAAATACTCTCAACTATTCAAAAGTCCCAACAAAAACCAAAAACAGAGTGGACATACACAAAGCAGGAATCATAGTTTGATCGAAACTTGGGTGGAAGAACTACTGAGAAGCACAGCAAAAACCCAATACTTTCACTTGAGAAAATTGCTAAGGCGGGATCTTAGTTCAAACTCATCAATATATCTAGTTGAACCCACATTCACTAAGAAATTTAAACTAAGGAGTAATGGACTAACTAAAATATATTAAGTACTTCATACCACACCATTTGTTTTTATTGTGGGACTTTTTAAACTTGACTTACATGTACATATCAACAAGTAGAACCAAAGGAAATGAGACTTTGATCTTGATCCACTTACTCCTATTATGTTAATCTTATTCACTGCTATTGGAATCTTGGTTTTTTCCATAGTGAAAATTATTTCTTATGTACAAATTTTGATGAACCAAGAGGATAAGCTAAATAAGAAGATTCATCTCACGCATCAACTAATAAATTTTGATGTGTTCGCTGGTCTACATGTGGGACTAATTTGTCACATGCGCGTGGCTACCCATTGTTGAAAAATTACCACAAATTGATCTGAAGGTTTAGATTTTGCATATATATTAGGCCTTTTTTTTCTTTAACCAGGACTCTTGCACACATGCTCTCATTTTGAAGAAAAAAATGACTCTTCAAAGCTGGGCAAGTCTCACTGAGAAGTAGCTTAAAATCTATTAATTAGAATGGATATAGCACTAATAAATCTTGTCGTCTAAATGATGTAGCACCCGTGTATTGTAGCTACACCAAACATATTAATTCTAAAAATTACAAAAAAAGATATCCAAGAACATCATACCGTACTTGCAGCAAAAAAGTGACTCATAGTCATTGTTGACCTAAGAAAGTTATATGCTACTTCCATTAGTGTGTAGAGAGAGAGAGAGAGAGAGAGAGAGAGAGAGTTCCTCCATGGACCATTTACCCCACGAACAACCCTAGCCTTTATAATATGGCGAGAGGTATATACAGTAGATGTATCTGCAGATGCAAATGCTCCATGTCGTTTACCCGACAGGCTCCTTCTTCTATTCTCTTCTTTTTGTGGTGTTTGTCTTGCTACATGTCAGCTCCTTTTTGTATTTTCACTTTGCTCTATTATATATATAAATGTGTATATATATTATCATGTCTTTATTCCGTTCTTTGTCTGGGAAAGAACAGAAAAAAAAAAAAAAAAAAACAGAGAGAGAGAGAGAGAATCCTTGGAGACGCAAAAAGCAATCTACTTTACATCCTTGACTAATAAATAGCATCTTCAATCTTGATTTCTGGCAAAACTCAGGGGCTAAGGATATAATACTGGGGGTTCCCGTCAAGACCATCTCTAGGCTTTATTATTGATAACTAGCAAAAAGACAACATAAAGACCTTAGGCAAAGCCAACTTGGTTTTGTTTCTAGGGGCACAACATGAAAATCACTTAAATCAAGACGATAGAAATAGATTTAGTTTGGCATAAGAAAGTTAATCTATGATAGCGGTAAAGCCAACTCGTATTTATCTATATGGGCACCACATGAAAATCACTTAAATCGAGATGATAGAAATAGATTTAGTTTGGCGCACGAAAGTTGATTTAGGATAATAGTTAATTATATGATAAATTGAATGTTCATAGTTTATTTAATTTCATTTTTTCCTTCTTTATTTTTTGGGGTAATTAATAAACTTTACAAATATTTAAAAAGAGAGAGAGATAAAGGGGTTTGTCTGCTGATTCCACCGGACTACTTTTCCATATTTAGCTTTCCCAAACCAAGAAAGCATTTTCTATATCCGTGTCCACAAGTATCATGGTCCATGCCCAAGGCATTTCCGAGAGAGATTCCTTAGATCATCGTTAGATATCTACAACTCAAAGGAAGATTTAAATAGTTTGTCTTTTTCTTTATGCTGCTTTTTGTTAAATCATACTCGCGTGGATAAATCTTGAATAGATGATCCCACCGAAAAATTCTTTCTTGAGCTTGATGGGATAAAAATTCTCTCTCAATCCGAAGTTTCATAGGTTATATTTGGATATATCTCCATCAATATAAAAACTATAACGAACTACTTATGAATACCTCATGAAGAAAAGTCAAATTAAAAGGTTCGTTGATGGGGAAGTGACATATGTTAGGTGGAGGAAAGAATAATAGATATTCGTGGACTTGTATGTGAGTCACCTAGCTCGATTAAGAAATGTTTAGAGTCGTTGCCAATCAAATTTGATTTCAAACTCAAGTCGATCGGGCACTTAAACTTAGAACTAGTACAAAGCACCTAGAGGCTCCGAAGATCGACCCTAATGACAATTGAGGACAACATATTTGTAAGATGAGGTACTTCACGGGGTACATGGACATGCCAAATGATCATTTAACTTTGTGACATCTACTTGGTATAACCTAGCACAAGTGCTAGATCGGGGTGAAAACTTAAATGGGAGAATTATAAAAAAAAAGTCTAAAACCTATTATAATTGTACCAATTTAATTTTAAACTTTTTTTTGGCCAATTGAATCGTAAACCTTTTAAGTTTGTACCGATTTAGTCTATCCAGCCAATTTTGGCTAGAAATCGCTAATGTGAATGCCAGCTATCCTATGTGGTGTTGGCCAGCGCTAACGTTAATATTTTTTAATTTTTTTTTAGAATTTTATTATTCTTTTCTTTCCTTTCTCTATCTTTTTTTTCTTCTTCCCTTCCTTCTTCCTTCAACTAGTCATTGAACCTCGGCAATTGGCAAGAGGCCAGGGTCGACAAGGTTGGCCTCACCAAATCTGGCAAGGGCTTGCCAAGCCATGGCAAGGTTGACCTTGTCGTCTCTAAGAGAGGCTCGGCCTCAGAGACAGCAATGTTAGCCTTGCTAGACCTCACCTCTAGCCAATCGCCAGACCTCAACAACTGGCTGAAGGAAAAAGGAAGGGAAGAAGGGGGGAAAAAGAAAAGGAAAATAAAAGAAAAGGAAAAAGAAATGAAAAAAAATTGAAAAAACATAAAAATAATTTTAAAATGTCTATGCTAGTACCGGCCACAACATGTAGGATAATTGGCATCCATGTTAAAAATTTACAGTTAAAGTTGACCAAATGGACTAAATTGATATGAATGCAAAAGGTTTAGGATTCAGTTGAACAAAAAAAGGTGACTCAATTGAAAAAAAAAAGGTTTATGAGTGAATTGACATAAGTATAATAGGTTTAAGACAATTTTGGTAATTTCCCCAAGAATATAACCACCACTAAAAATTAGACATGAGAGAAGAGGGGTTGTATTAGAGCCGGGTTTTTCATCTGCTGTGTAATTGGAACGAGTAGTAGATGCACATTCGATCACACATTAGAAAAGCTCGACCTAAGTCAACCCCCCTTTCTCTCTCTTGTGCGTTTATTATGCGCTGGTATGCAAAAGCTAGCCTAATACCAATTGATCATTACACCAAGGTAGATTAAAGAAAGAAAGTATGAATGCAACATTAAAAATAAGTTTTTCTACCGTAATTAGAGCTTTATAATAGGAGAGATAGATGATAGAGAAATTATTTTCTGTAGTTCCTAGCATTCGCCAGACTAAACAATCGAATAAGTGGCCTACATGTTCTAAGCACAATTTATTGGCCAGAGCTCTTAGAGCCATTTAAAGTGAGATGCATTTTTATTTATTAATAGAAGAACTTTCGATAGAAACTAGATGTGCGTCGGAGAAGATGCATGGTCAAAGATTACACAAAAAGGTCCAACATGGGTTGCCGCTAAATTGAGCTTTTTATGTACTTGAATTAATAACACTTTCGTCGATTCAAGAGTCAAAAAGTTGGATAGCAACCTAAACCAACAAAATTTGTACTAGACAAACTGAAAGCGAACGATAACAATGCATGCGGGGAGAAGGAAATCTGTGATGACCGAAGCTGTCAATCCAATGTAAGGACTGGATCCTCGTGGAACATGTTGAAGTTTAAAATCAGTGAGTGAGGGCGGATAGACACTGACAGGACTAGACATGATAGGTATAATATTTGCATATTGGAATCAGCATTAAAAAATTGATCTTGATATTATATCATACATGAAAATGCATAGAGTTGCATGTGTAATTTGGAGTAATTTATGAGAAACAATTGTGAACATTGCACTTAACCAGATGCATATGTCAATGCCTCATTTTCGCCATTTTGCCGAATTTTACTACTGATGCAGCTTGATCAAGAGAGTTAGGTAACGAAGTTCCCCACTGGACCACCGCCAAGTAAACCTTAGAAGAACCCAGTCAAAAGTATTAAGTGGAAAACCTAACAATGTGAAGCCAAAATCAATGTTATTCTTGTGTTGATTGACAAAGACATGCACGCAACATGTTGAATGATTGCTGCTTCTTGCTTTGATGAAAGAGATGTCTGTTGTTGAACTGCAAAAGGAAACGAAAGTACTCAACTAGTTAACCAAATTTCATAAAATATTTCTCACCATATCAAAGTGTAATGTATATACTTAAATACTTCATATCCATGAACAAAGAAAAGATGGGAAAATAAGTAGAGCCAATTATTCAGAATTTTCGGGGGACAAAGCTAATAAATTATTTCGGAGACTGAATTTTTTAGTGGTGCAAGAGTCTTATGTTGTCCCCATCACAACAATGCATGCCTAGCCTTCTAATCTCTTGGGACCTGAGAGAATAGTGGTATTGCAACTATGCATTTATTAGCGAATTAAAGGGCAATTTTTTCTGCTCGTGGACAACCTTAAATGGGAAAAACCCCACCTTGGATTAATGCAATTAAAACTTTCCCATCTGATTCCAAGCTGTGATAGTGGACCACCTCATACATCTTGCATATGGGCCTAGGGCAAAGTTAGGCAATAACGACCCTAGAACTAGCTGGCGTATTGTATTTTGGAAAGTCTGGATCTAGCAACAAATTTTTGTCAATCCCTTCTTTAATTTTATTCTTGTTTTGAGATAGGACTAGTGTCTCGAGTCCTGATCAAACCTATTTTATTGTTTATTTTTTAGTTTTATCTATGTATCTAGCTATTTCATTTGGTTATTGTTTTGGACCTTTTCATCCAGATTTCAATAGTTCTTCTAGGATTGATCTTAGTATAAAACCAAAGGACTTTGTAAAGCCTCTCAGACTCTCTCTTCACGGATGCTAAATTTATCAGGTACTTAATAGCCAGGATACATGATGATTCATTTCATCAACATATATAGCAAAAAAGATAGGTAAGGAAAAGAAATATTCGCCTCTCTTCTTTAAAGCGAACTCTCTTGTTATCAACAATAGATTTTAGTGTACAAGAAACTTAAGGAATCAATCACTAAATATGTGATGATATTTCACATAGATTAATTTTCCAATAAATATTTCTCAAATGAATGAACTCAACCTCAATCAATTGAATATCAAGCTGACGCTAATTCGCTATTCAATATATAACTAATTTGAATACATTATAATTTGATCATGGAACCAAATATGCCATTTTAAGGATACCAAATGTGCCATTTTAAGGATACACAGATACACTTTTCATGTCAATGATACTTGGCACGGAATTACTCCATACACGTGTATTGGATAATCCCACTCAAATGAAGTGGTTAGTGCAAAATTCAAAATTTTAAAAATGCCTATTTGGACACGAAAAGTCACCAATAGAGAAAGGCGGACTAGTTACTTTAGTAAACATAAATTGCCAATAAAAACGAGGATAACAAATTAAGAAATAAGCGAAAAGAAAAGGCGAATGGGCAAGCAAATTCACCTGGAAAGAAGGTTCTCTGGCCAAAGTGCAAGCGGAAGTGCCTCGTGATCAATACTAGTGAACCTTAATCGATCCGTGAATGGTTTTCAAAATGGTTTCTTGCTAGCTGTTTTTAAATGGGTTGACGGTTAATCTATTTAAATTAGAAAAATGTATCATAGGATAGAAAGGATAGGTAAAATGTAAATTTCTATCCGCTTATCACATCCTGCAAGCAAAGAAAAATTAAATCACGAAAAGAATGAAAGTGTCACGAATCCGAGAAGAAGTCGAGAAGAAAGGGAAAAAGAAATTTCGTATGATAGGAAAATTGTATTCACTCCATTGATTTCTAGAGATAATACAATGATGTATATAATGTACAAGTGAGTTCAATAAATAAGTAAATAAAATCTTCTGATCTTTCTAGTCCTAAAATAAATATATCTCCTATCAATTACAATCAATACAAATACCAATCAGATCCCAGATCATATCTTCTTTCAACACTCCCCCTCAAGCTGGTGGCTTGTATATATCCAAGACGCCTAGCTTGTTTAGAAAATATGTGTGTTGTCCTTGACAAAGAGGTTTAGTGAAGATATCCGCGGGCTATTCTATGGTCTTGATTCCTCTGGTTTCTATGATTCCTTCTTTGATCTTCTCTCGAGTAAAATGGCAATCAACTTCTATATGTTTCGTCCTTTCATGTAGCACAGAATTTGCTGCAAGCTTGAGTGCCGAATCATTATCACAGAAAAGTAATGTCAGACCTTTAACTTGTACCCCAAGATCCTGAAGTAAGCCTCGTAGCCATACTATCTCACAAACAATCTTTGCCATAGATCGATATTCAGCTTCTGCTGATGACAAAGATACAGTGGATTGTTTCTTCGTCTTCCATGAAAGTAGTGAATTTCCAAATTTGATACAAAATCCAGTAATAGATCTCCTACTCATGGGACACGTGGCATAGTCTGCATCACAATATGCTGTCATCTCCATATTGCACTTTCTAGAGAGAAGTATCCCTAATCCTGGACATCTCTTCAGATATTTCACTACTTTTAAGGCTGCATTCATGTGTGACTGCTTCGGACTGTGCATGAATTGACTAAGAGTCTGTACTGCATAGCAAATGTCTGGCCTTGTCATGGTGAGATAAATAAGCTTCCTAACAAGTCTTTGGTAGCTTGTCGGGTCCTTCAATAATGGATCATCAGAGGAAGACGTCCCAGCGTCATAATCAATGCTGGTCAATTTGGCATTCTGTTTAATGGGAATAATTGATGGTTTGCACCCTGATAATCCTGCTTCTAATATAATTTCCATCACAAATTTTCTCTGACTAAGGGAAATCCCTAGATCATAACGAGCTATCTCTATTCCAAGAAAATACTTAGGTGACCCTAAACCTTTTATATGAAAAGACAAATGTAGATGGTCTTTAAGCTTCTTCACAGCAGAATTATCATTTCCCATAATAAGTATGTCATCAACATAAATCATCAAGTATATGACTGACATACCTTTTGCCCAAGTGAACAAAGCATAATCATGCTTGGATTGCTGAAATCCAGCTCCCATAAGAGCAGTAGTAAACTTGGCATACCACTGTCGATAAGCATGTTTTAACCCATAAAGAGATTTGCGGAGACGACATACCTTCGACTCCCCCTGTTTCCGTAATCCTTGTGGAATGTCCATGTAAATCTCCTCTTCCAGATCACCATGAAGGAAAGCATAGTGGACATCCATCTGATGTAATGACCAATTGCGAAAAGCGGCAATCGATAAGAAGGAACGAACCGTGACATCCTGGGCTACCGAAGAAAAGGTCTCATGGTAATCAAAACCTTCTCGTTGTATGAAGCCCTTGGCCACCAATCGAGCCTTGTATCTTTCCACAGAGCCATCTGCTCTATATTTTATTTTATAGACCCATTTACACCCTATGGGTTTGCAATCAGGAGGCAACAACACAATATCCCAAGTATGATTATCAACTAGGGCCTTAAGTTCTGCCTCCATTGCCCTTTGCCATCATTCATCATGTACAGCCTCATTATAACTAGAAGGCTCCTTTTCCTCAGAAACTCGACTAATACAACATAGATGGTCTGACGATAAGTGGTCGAAAGATACATATGAGGATAAAGGATATTGTGTACCTAATGATAGTGATGAGGAACAAACATAATCTTTGGTCCATACTGGTGGACGAGTGGCTCGACCAGATCTTCGTGGTGGCTCATCCAGCACTCCGGAAGGTGATGATCCCTCGATGCTTGTAGATTCTCCGTGATTTGTCTCCTGAGATTCCGGCTCCATGAGTTGTTGCTCAATAAAATTCTCATGAGAAGATACAGCTGGTGATGAAGGCAAGACTATATCCACTATCTGATGTCTTGGAGGAGAATTAATAAGGTCGGATTCTCCAAAAGATAAATCTTCTTCTGATAGAAATTGATGATTATTTCTCTCATCATCTTCAGACATAGAAGTAGTATCCTGGAAAGGAAAAATATTTTCATGAAAAACCACATCTCTGCTGATAAAAAATTCTCCGGTAGTTTGTTCATAAACTCGATACCCCTTTTTTAAGTTAGGATACCCCATGAAAATACACTGTCGAGCACGAGGGGACATTTTATCCCGGGGACCTACTGTAGCCACATAACATAAGCATCAAAAGACTCTGAGATGGCTCAGATCTGGTTTCCTTCCATACAATAATTCAAATGGAGTTTTTCCTTCTAGAATGCGAGATGGCATACGATTTATCAGATAAGCTGCAGTAATTACACAATCTCCCCAAAATTGTTCTGGTATGGATGCTTGGAACTTAAGAGCACGTGCCACTTCTAAGAGATGGCAATGTTTTTGCTCAACTACCCCGTTTTGCTGTGGGGTATAAGTACAGCTACTTTCATGTAAAATACCATTTGAGGTGAGAAAAGAATTGCAATCACCATTGAAGAATTCCCTACCATTATCAGTACAAATGCGACGAATTGATTTTTCAAACTGAGTTTTGGATAAGGAAAAGAAGATTTTAAGGTGAGAGAGAACCTGACTTTTTGATTGTATGAGAAAGACCCAAGTCGCACGTGAGAAATCATCCACGATTGTAAGGAAGAATCTCGAACCATCATGATTTACTGTGTGATATGGTCCCCAGACATCAGCATGAATCAAGGAAAAAATATTGTCTACTCGAGTCTTATTGTTTTGAAAAGGAACACGAGTTTGTTTTGCCAAAGGGCAAATGGGACAATGAGGACAAGGAAAAGAAGTAGTGTGACCCAATCTTTGATGAAGAAGAAAATTCCTTTCATTGGCAACAATGTTACACAATGGTTTATTGAATGCAACGGAAGGTAATTTCAAATTGCCTGAAATACTACTCCAAAAATAAAGTCCTTGATAGATTCTACCCAAGCCCATCAGTTTACTAGTCGAAAGGACCTAAAATAGACATTTTTCAAAATCAAAGGAGACATGACAGGAATTTTCTTCACAAGCTCGAGAGACTGATATGAGATTAAAATGGAAAGTAGGAACATAAAGGACATTTTTGAGAGTGATGAGTGGACTAAGATTCATAGTGCCAGTCATTCCAACATGTGTGGTATTTCCATTGGGAAGTTGTACTGATATTGGAAAAGATAACTTTGTGACATTGGAAAAGAATTTTGGATTGCAAATAATATGATCACTAGCTCCTGTATCTATGATCCACGCATCCTTTGAAATTGAGTTCATCAGACAATAAGAAATACTTGTGAAACTGCCTGCCTTGTCAGAAGAGTCCAATTTCTTTAGAGCTTCCATCAGCTCCTGATATTCACCATGAGTGATTGGCTTATCTGATGTTTTACACATCACCTGAAAGACAATTGAAAACTTTCCTTTTTCTTTTTCACCATGTTTACCATGTAATTTCCAGCAACTTTCTACTGTGTGATGTGGGCGTTTACAATACTCACAATATAGCTTACCCTTCCCTTTGTAGTTTTTTTGCAAAAGAGGAAGGCCTGCTAACAGCATGGGCCGCTGTTCCTCCGTACGGCCCTTCGGATGGTGTAAAAAATTGCGCCTGTGGGCCGTCAGGCCCAGAAGGGATTTGGCCGCGTGGGCCTTCGAAATTGTAGAAGCCCCTTGCACGCAGACCGTTCGATTCAGTGGGCGTGCCATTCTGTGAGCCATCAGATCCAGCGATCCCAAAGATAGAGCGTGAGCCGTTCGATCGATCAAAGAGATCGTGGCCATCCGTCGTCTGTATATAAGTTCTAGGGTTTTCGTGAAACCCTAGATTAGGTCTTCGACCTTCTCTTCCTCCGGTGAATCTCTGTAGTGAGCGAGAGGAAACCCTCGCCGCCAAAGCCACCCTTTCACCTTCCTTACCGAGATCTACTGCTCTCTATTGGCTTTCCTCCTAGATTGTGAGCTGGTAGATTCAGCCAAGGCTTGGCATCGGCTCCATGGTTAAGATCTGCGATCGAAATGAGAGGTAAGATTCATTCAATATGAGGAGAAATCTGATGGCTTTCTCCCTATCTCGCATCCTTTTATACTGCTGTAAAATCGTCTCTAGCCAGTCGAATTTTTCTTCGGCCGCTTCCAATTCATTCCACAAACTCGAAAGTTTGTTAAAAATTGCAGCAACAGTCATGTTGCCTTGCTTTAAATCCGAGATCTGTTGCGTCAAGGAGAAAATTTTTACTTGATCCAATTTTCCATACATCTCCTTGATATTTTCCCATATTTGTTTCGAATCCTCCATTGGAGGGAGACCGGCCGCGACTTCGGTGGCAATGTTGTTTCCGATCCATGTTCTGACTAGTTGATTACATTTTCTCCAAAGTCTTGCTAGCTGTTTGTCGGATGGAATTGGAACTGTTCCATCTATGAAACCCTCCTTGTCTTTCATTACCAGAGCGCGCCGGAACTCACGTGACCATCTTGAGTAATTATCAAGTCCAATTAATTGTTGAGCAACGAGCTTCAGATCAGGTCCATCGGCATTGGTTGTGAAAAGAGAATCACCGGGCTCCAGTCAGCTGTTGGCAGCGTAGATCTGGTATGGGAGGAACCCTGGTGGCGGACTCGGGTAAGGATTTGCTTCTAAACCCGATCCCCCAGATCTTGTTGAAAAACCCGCATTAGGAAAAAAGGGACCCAGATAGGGACTCGATCCCATACCCTGGTCAGGTGATCCGCCCGTCTGTTGTGAACTGGTGTTTGCGCCTGCCCCACTATTGGCTGGTAGGCCTTCATCAATTTGTTCACCATTTCGAAATCCCGGCAATGATGCATTTGGGCGCATCCCATAGTACCAAGGATTTGGTACCCATTGGTAAGGTTGGCCCGAATAGGGTTGCCCCAAATTAGCTTGAGCCAGAACAGGTATCCACTGAGTATGTTGAGGTTGGATCTGTCCTTCGGGCAAAGTGATGACTGGTGATCCCTGGATCTGTGAGACTTGTGGTGTTGTTTCTCCTGTAGACTAATCACCAAATCCTAAGGTAAGTGCTTGTGAATTCGCCATGTAGACAATCTTCTAAAGATCTGCAACAATTCTGTTTTGCAGATCAATCTTTTGAACAAAGAATTGAAGGACTTTCTTCCGAATGTTGTTCTGTTCTGTGAGAATTGCAACAACGAGAAACAGAGAGGAATGGATGTTGTTCTGTTCTGCAAGAGTTACAGCAACAAGAAACAGAAAAGGGACAGAGGCTGATTTAGTGCGGAAGGCTATGTCAGAATCAAGACTCGCTCTGATACCATGTCACAAATCCGAGAAGAAGTCGAGAAGAAAGGGAAAAGGGAATTTCGTATGATAGGAAAATTGTATTCACTTCATTGATTTCTAGAGATAATACAATGATGTATATAATGTACAAGTGAGTTCAATAAATAAGTAAATAAAATCTTCTGATCTTTCTAGTCCTAAAATAAATATATCTCCTATCAATTACAATCAATACAAATACCAATCAGATCCCAGATCATATCTTCTTTCAACAGAAAGATTTATAAAGGAATAATTACGAAATATAGCGAAATATGGACATTCATCGTGCACTTTCTCTACCGTTATGGCAAGAGAAAAGGTGAGGTGCTTAAAAGCTTGGGAAGTATGTTTGCTTCATAACGACCTCCTACTTTAGAGCAGAGAATGAAATAAATATCGATAGCATGTGATGATCTAAGCTCTCAATTTGGTGGCACACCAACTAAACATGTTATTATTGAATTAACAAATTGTTTATTTAAGTTTCAAGCTAAATTTCCCATGACAATAAATTAATCGCATAGTATTTTTTTCCATGTTAAGAGCGTTAGAGAGTTTTCTATATTAGGACATCGATTATGTATTTTAAGCTACGTTTAACGTGCTTTGAAAGCATTGAAAAATAAACGTCTCGTGTGTTTTGATGTCTTGCGATGATAGTCATTATACTTTACTCCTTTTCGAGATGATTAATCAAAACAAGACCTTAGTATTAAGCAACAATGATTCTACTAGATAACGCAATTTATCTTTCCTTTTTTTCTTGTTCTTTTTTTTTTCTTTCCTTTTTTTTTTTTAATTTCTTCTTGCATCTTCCTCAACCGGTGGCCAGCACGGCAACAGTAGGCGACCGACCAGGAGAACGAGGAGCTCACTAGAGATCGTCAACCTCAGGTGGGCTAAGACTATTTCAATAACCATGTTTCGGGTTCATATAAACTCTATGGATCAAGAACATTTTTGGCGTTCCAAGTGATGAATTTGGGAACAGATGACACGGTTTGCAGACATGGTATCCATGGATTATACCGGCTTTTTAACTTTGACAATCCTTTGTCATTGTTGTTAAAAGGAGACAATTCCATGCATCGCGCGCAAGCCAGAGGATGCAATGCGCTTTGCGTAATCCTCTGACTATATACGCCTTGAAGCGCCAGCCACAGATTAGGGTGAGTTTAAGCAGCTTTGCCTTGCTACTGAGTGAAATCTAAATCACTATGACGACCGATTGCAGAGAAGAGATGAAATGTATTTCGCCAGCAAAGAAAAACATGAAAATTCTCTGATAAAAGTAGATTGCCGTCATTAGCAAATAATTCGTTCCCCATTTCCTGTTTTCTTATTTCATTTTCAGAAGCACATTTGGCTGTTTACGTTTCCAGAGTATTGTGCAAGACTTTGTCGTCGCTCGTCTTTCACCCCTCAATTGCTCTTGTGATTCGACTAAAACACAAGCTGTTGGTCTTTCTTTATTTAGGGAGATTTTTATTGAAGCAAATACACAGTTAAAATGATCTTGCTCACCATCTGACAAGAATATGCAGACGACTTTCTGTGAAAAGAGCAGAAAGTAGAAATTACAAGACTGCTAGTTTTGTTCGGCATCTACCATCTGAAATGGTCAATAGTGATATCTCGGGGAAAAGAACACAGAGACATGAGATCAACACCGTTACCACTTTAGCATAAGTAGTTACAGTTTCCTTAGATCAACTAGTGTTCCACAGAAAAATATTCAACAATATCCTTCAAAATGGCCAGCCATGGCTTTTGCAAAATGAGAATTATGGTTCTTTGCAGGGTTTTCAGTTATATTTGGTTTACGGTATATCATTGACAGATAGATGCATGAGAAGCACATAATGATACTTTTTGACATAAGCATCAATCCGACAAATTCAGCACCTGGGACATTACTTGCTGCCGATGGCTAACTCCTTCCTAACCTTTTCTCCTTGCAGTAAGTCAGACCAGGAATTGCCTACCTCCCAATCATGTCATACATCGTGCAGATTACAAAGAAATCAATCCAGTCGCTTCTGCAATGTACGGTCAGCAGACAACATAGAGTTGGACTTTGTATCGTACATCCATCCCCTTTCAGTGAGTCTCAACTCCTCCCAGGCATCAACCCATTCGTCACGTAATGGAAAACGGCCATCCAATTTGTCATCCCAGTTCATTTCACCACCTAAAATCACATTTGGATGCTTGCGGAGATGATCCATGGCTTCTTTTGCCTGATCTAATTGTTCCGTACTGTACATTTGATCCCATTTTGGAGGAGCTGGGCAGGGACTCTCGAGGTGACTCGCGGCAATGGTTAGCAGCTTCTTCCCTTCAACTTCAACCTCAACCATACAGAGTTCTCTCCCCATCAGAGAGTTCCCAAAAGGTTTGCAGACGAAAGATTGCCCAGGCAGTTTACTTAACTGCACAATAATTTTTTTATTAGTGTTTTCAGCCGGCAGCCGAGAATGAAGTGCCATGTTTAGTTGAAAAAGATGAAGAGCTCGTACAGGTCGTGTCAAACAACTACACTATGACCTATGATAGGTTATAAAACAAGCCAATTGAAGCAGGATAGTCTTGAGATTAAATAGGATACCATGCTCTTACCAGCATGCAGAAGTAGGGTCTTAGATACGTTGCGTCGCTCAAAACAGAGCATGATATAACTTCCACAAACTTGACAGCCGAAAATGTCAGATGTTTGGAGTAACCTCCTGCAGGTTGAAGCAGTCATTCTTAAGATAACAGGAACAAACAAGAAATGGCATAAATACGAAGGGAATATACATTCACAAATGGGGACCTGGAAACAAATGACATGTGGAGAGTGCATTTGAACAAGCTCACCGATTGCTTTCATCCTCTTGAGCATTTCCCGATCCTCCCAGAACCAAACAGTATAAGTAAGTATTTTCCATGAATTCGAAGCCGGGCATGACTTGCCATCCTCTGCAGCGCATTAAACTTACAGTCAAAGACGCCCAGAAAAAAAGCAAGGTCTTTCAGGAGTGGGGACAATAACATAAGAAAAATTTGTCTAGACAACCAGCATTTTTATGTGCATGAGTGATAACGGTCTCAACAAGAATTAGCCGACACCATTACCACGGCAATCCAAGAAAAGAAAAAGAAAAAGCAAGCAAAATTCATCCAACGAGTACTCAGCTCCATCAATTCAATTATCACCACTAAATCGCTTCTTATGACTGTCGATGTGGGAGATGATGAGCAACGTCGATAAGCCAGCTATCCATCAAACAAAAGAAACATAACAATTTTTGCTATCTGAACAGACTGATCAGGCATCAAAACCAAGGGAAGTTGGACCATACAAAAGCAGACAAGCAAACCACTCCATACCGAGTGTTCTCTTGTCCACTCAACCACAGCAGGAGGGTTGAGGAAGGTGCATTTCTTGCAAGACCAGGACATTGTTGCTGTCGTATCGAGATTGCAGAAACGAGATTTGGTGTTTTCTCTCCGGTTTATGGCAATTTTTGGACGACGGATGCTGAGTAATTTTGCAGTGATAATAGAAAATGCCCTTTAAAGAAAGTGTTTCCCGCTTCAGAGGTTCTTTCCAGCCGTGTGAGCCGAGGCATGGAAAGATTTCACGGCTACATATGCTAATCTTTCTTAAATATAATTTCACGAATGAAGACCCACGTATGAAGAAATATCCACTATCAATGGCTCGACGGCATTTCAAGGACTCTTCTTCACGTCAATAACGGCGCAAAAGATATTCTGCCAAAGTATGTGGGGTCCACGATCCACTTTTCTCTTAAGGTAGAGTCCAACATGAAAGAAAGTGGTAGAGAAAAGTCCAAGCCGAGTCAAAGTCCAACTCAGCCTGCGGTGACTTTCTTATTCATAGGGCACGTTGGACTTTCCTGTTTTGCTTATTTCTTTTGCCGACTTCAATACGGAAATCAATTTCCGTATATTTCAAACAGTCTTAATTCTGTTCTTGATCATGATTTCAACGTGGATGCAATTTTCGCATTATGTATTGTTTGATTTCGGACGTCCATAAAATATCCAATTCGAAATATTCGAACTCTCGATTCAGGTTCAAATTTGAGACATATTATAATAAGTCAAGGGGTGTAATCACCGTGCTGGTTACCATGGAAGGTGAGGAGGCTATGGTCGCGATTATTACGACAGATGGGCAATCGACATGGTGGAGTTTGTCATGGAGATTACTGCCAATAATTGTGATCAATACCATTGTCTCAAAGAGTTTCAAAAATTCGCTGCAAAATTCCGGTATTAATGGATAGTTTTTTTTTTTGTCGGTCCTACGCTAATCATATTCTAACATTCACTCTCAGACTTTTGCCCTACCTCCTTGCAGGGCGTGGGAGTCAAAATCAATTCCTGAAATGAAATCGTCCCCACCCCAATCCCCCCTAAGAAGGATAGTTGAACCCGAAAGATTTTATTGTAGATGTACGTCACTTTCGCCATTGTATATGCGTATCCAACTATCGACAAGCATTCTCTTAGCTTCGTAGATTGAAGGTAGATGCTTTTAATTTTTGTGGGATCAAGTGCAGTTTGAGCGGAAAAGAGCAGGTAAAGCGCCAATTCGAACGTGGCATAAGTGTGAAATCTGTCACAGCAGCGATGGATTGAAAATTGATCTGAACAAAGTGCTTCATGTTGTCCTCGATAACAACAACCAAAAAATCGATCGATACTTTTATAATTGCCGTTGATAAGGTTGTTGTTGAGCCTCCCTCAGAAGCAAGAAGTGGAAGTTTTTGTATTCCCTTTTCAATTACCGGAGAACTTGGATGATTGTGAGCTTGATGAAGGATCTCAGGGTGATCATGTCTTCCATAACGATTGAGAGATGATTTTGGAGGAAAAACCCTCCCACGTTGATCTGAATTCAGACGCAAATGAGATTTGGGTAGAGAAATTTGAAGCCGAAAGAAAATGGAAAGAAGAACAGAATAACAATAATTGATTTCATTATGACAGGCAACTGGAAAAATCAATCGATGGATCGATCTCCCAGTTCGGTTGGGATCTTTTCTTAAAGCAAGAAATTGTGATTGATCCTGCAAATATGGTTCCAATTTCCTAGAGCATATTAGCACATATGCTTTATTAGATAACCCGACATGGGAGAATGACATGGGGCACCTCAACTTTGGATTCAGGTTTTTCATTCGATGAATTTAGGATGTTGAATAGGACGTTGAAATTTGATGTTTCCTTCTTTGACTAAGTTAGTTTAGGATAATCTCTTAGTATAGCTTATTTGAATATGTTATTTATTCTTTTCACTTTCTAAATGCGCTAAGTTATCTTTTTAAGGTTTAACTAGCCTTTTGTTATATTCTCGATACTTCCCCTTTTTTTTTTCCTTCTTTTTTTAATACTTTATTGAATTGTAATTTCTAGAAAAAGTGTTGCGACGGTGCTTACTTGTTGCTTTCTTTTATCAAATCACTTAGTTTACCTCGTTTCAGAAATTTAAAAAAATGGAGAAATTTTGCTCCGTGTGTTTTGTGCATGTACGCTTCAAGGGTTCGTACCCGCTAAATGCGACTCGGTGCTTTTCGCTTTTAGTGTGTCATTTTATGAAGTTCAATTAGGAAAAAAGCTATTCAAAATCTCGAATCTTAAGCTTGATTAAAGGTTGGTAGGGATTAAGTAATCGATAGATGAGTCCATTACATGCAACGAATAAGAAAAATCTAGTTCTTGCAAACCTCAAGACTAGACATATAGATAATATGCATAAGCGAGAAGAATATTTAAAGTACATAATACTTGCAAACTATTTCTGATATTTCAATTCTAGGAAGTTGCCGATGCGTTTCCCTGTGGCACTGGCTCCGCGAAGAGAACACTTGTACATTAACCACAAGTCTAGGGGGATCGCCAACGCGACAATCAGCAAGATCGTACAAAAAACCGTTATGAAATTTGCTGCGGCTTCATCAGATTTCGGGAATTCGACTGTAGCTGTAGAAAGGAAGGCACAACCGAGAACCGCCATTAGCAAGTAAACTGGGAGAGTGTGGGGCAGCAGGGGAACAGCGGAGATCCAGATTGTGAAGAGGGAGGCCATAAAAACTATATTGTTGGAGACCGTGAAATTGTTTAATTTCGAGTTGTTCATGATAATGCTTCCGGCTTGATGTGGTTTTTCAACAGCAATGCGGCTGGAATTGGTAGTAATGGCAGTGGAATTGGTAGTACAGGCAGTGGAATTGGCAGTAACAACAGTGGAATTGACAAGGAGATTTGAAGAGTCATCCTGCCAGTATCCTCCTGGAGGAGTGAGCGCTGCTTGGTAACTGGAAGTCGTAATTAAGGTAGCCACTAAAAGGATTATATTGCGAGCGGAATCATCTTGGAGGCCGAACCAAGATTCGATCTTCTCAAAGACAGATGGTTTCATGCTTAAAAACTTCGGCAGAGAGTAGTTGAAAGGAAGAAGTCCTACTAGATATTCTCTACAGCGTAACCTCTTTTCAAGATTTCGATCGCGACTAGGATTCTCTTGGAAGATTTCCAGAGCCGTCTTATTCCCAGAGTTCTTCTCATCTATTTTGACATGCCAAATCAGCAGCTTGATGATCTGAAAGAAATGCAAAAGACACAAAATGAACTATATATCCCTTGAATTTCAATTACTGCTCTATCACTAGCTTTACTATCATGCACAATGTCAAGTCATGTCATATGAGTTTGTGGGGATAAGAACACTACAAGTGATCACTTTTGTATGGCACTCACTTGAGGGTCGTAATTTTTTTTTTCGATCACTTGAGTACCATAACTTTTAAAAATCATTCATTTCAATGCCATAATTTTTTACGAATTGCTTGAGAGTCATAAGTTTGGGGAAAAAAGAAAAAAGCATTCATTGAAATGTCAGAAATTCAACGTGGTATGGCACTTAAGACGAGCTTTATTTAAAAAAGTTAGAGTATTCAAGTGATGAAAAAAAGAATTAGGTCACCCAAATAAGTGCCTTATGAAAATTTTGGCACTCAAGTAATTGGAAAAAAAAATCATGACCCTCAAATGAGTTCGTACATAAAATATGACACTTGTAATGTGATTTTCCCTAAGTTTGAGTGACATAGTGATGCAATGACATATGTAAAATGGGAACAAGTTTACTAAACCTTATTTATCAAATGCAATCTTTTCTTCTCATGTAATAAAGTCCCAAATGTTTTCAAAAAGTACGATTTAGCCATCTCACCCGAAAATATATACATGATAGCTAGGAAGCGCCCATGCAAGTTGTAAAAAAGGCGAATTTACAAAAGTGTCGACCTAAATGAGTATGATTTTTCATAAAAGTTTGGGACTTGATCAAATCAACAAAAGTTTGAAAACTCAATTTCATTTTGTACACGAGTCCTTTTGCTACAAAGAGAAAGGCTACCTTAGAGATGTGTCTTTATATCGAAGACTACCTTAGAGATGTGTGTTTATATCCCTTATGCATAAGATTCAACTAATCGGGAAGTAATTTTCCCATCCACAAATTGATTATTTTATAGTCGTGTCGAATTATTCTTGTTAGCTTTCATTTCAGTGGCTTCTGTCTCATACAATATGTTTGGATGGACAGATTCGAAAGGAGGAAAGAGATTCTGCTAATCAATAGGAAAAACAAAATACTGGAAAAGGATTAATTTACTGTTGCGTAAGGTAGGAGTGTAGTATGAAAGAGTTGAAGAAAGGTATTCATCCAAAACCATCCAAAAATGAGTTTTATCCCGGTTCGGAGGGAAACAATCTTAGGCATACTTGTCCACTAAAAAACTGTAAACGAAGCGTTCTTCATTTCACTCCTTTGTTTTCCTTCCTTTCTCCCTATAACCTCCAACCAGAGCATTGTTAACGACAATTAAAATGAACTCAAATTAGAATCATTACTAGCTTAAAACAGTTTCCCCACTAGCAGTTTTTAGAATGGAACTGTCCACTCGTTATGATAAAACTGAAAAATAAGCGCCAACGCCAATATCCCCATTAGCAGAGCTACTTTAATTGGTATCCCATACTTCGTGAACTACATTTTGTGTACTATATTAGTTTTTACTTCGTTCACTTTTGAACCAAACCCTATTCTTTACGGAATAAATTTATTCTTGGGCGGATGAATTTATTCACTCGTTCCATCTCTCCTACGTACCAAGCATATGAGAGTCGGGGCAATAGATAAACCAAACTTTTACTTTCTTTATTTAAATCGAACTTTATCATTATATATATGTAATGAGAGAGAGAGAGAGCTCAAATCAATATGCCTCGTGTGAAGTCTTTTCTTAATATTTTTACGCGGTAGTGGGAAGTTCGACAACGGAGGCACACGTGTCCACATCAATAAAATGACGGTGACAGGACTCGATAAGGATTTAACAGGAAGAGAGAGAGAGAGAGATCAAATCAACAAATTGTCAACTTTTCTATGATAACTCAACAGTTGGCAACTTTCGTTCTTAATAAATATAACAATATGATTTTGCACTTAAATATGGGTTTTTCTATAAGTTCACCGGTAAAAGATTGGGGTTGAAATCTTCAACGAATTTATTTTTAAAAATAGAAAATCTGAAGGCAAAAAATATTGTGATAATATACATTAGTGACCATAATTGATTTATAAATGTGTTAGATTTTTTCCCGTAGAGGCTTTAATACAATCATTTATCCATAATATGTCACATCTCTTAATCAATCATTTTCGTTGATCGTTTTCTTGCTTTTTCAGTGGGTCACTCCAAGCGAGCAAATTTATGGACACTTCTACGGTTTACAATGCCATGCTATGCAACATCAAATCGTCAAGTAGACGCTAATCGACAAATGTTAACTATTGAATGATGATACTTTATAATGTTACACAAAGTGTAGCTCAAATATGCTCTCTCGCAATGTTTCTAAATCCATGTACTTTCAACTCCTGGTATTTCATTATTATCACATTTGTTCTTGGATTAAATTATGTCAACTTCAAGGATCCAATAGTAAAATGAAGAACGATGACCAAATCAAAGAAGCATACCTTGGGTTGATTTTCAAACACAGCAATATGTAAGATGGTGTTACCATCTCTATCTTTCCAGTTCAAAATTTCCGTTAGCTCGACTCGCCTAATCCATCCAAACAAAACCTTGAATGCTTTGAGGTTGTGGTTCTTGATGGCAACATGAACTGCAGTCTCACAACGGCTCGTCAAGTCTTTGATGGATGACTTGCAAGCACATAGGAATTCAGCCAGGAGCAACAGCTCATTTTCTCCTTCTTTCTTGGCAACGTAATGCAAAGGGGTGATCCCGCATCGTCCTTGGACTCGGATCAATTTGTGGTCCACGGTCATCAGTGCCCTAACAGTGTCATAATGCTCGCATTGCAAAGCCAAGTGCATAGGGCTGTGACCCTCCGGATCCAATTTCCGAGCAAACGACGGCTTCAAGATGGCCAACTCCATGGCCACATCCGTTTTTCCTGCGGCAGCAGCCATGTGCAGTGGAGTGGTTGGGAAGGGGTGCTTAGATATGCGATCTAAGAGCTCTGGCTCCTCCACAATTAAGTGATGTAGCTCATCAACATCATCATTTGCTATTGCTAGTTGAAGCCGAGACTCCCTAGCCTTTTTTTCTTTTTTTTCGGCCAGACCCCGGGCCATCGTGTTACTAGGGAAATGGAGGAGCAGAAGAGGGGCTTTGCGGGGTGATATGATCGATGGGAGTAGCGAACTTGCCAAATCATATATTATATAGTGCCGTGGTCAACGAATATTTAATTAGCTAGGTCAACAAGTGTGCAGGTGGGCTTAATGGGTGGTTGGGTAAATAGGGCCCAATATTTCTTTGACAGGTCAAATTCTCAGGAAATTGTCAAACTTTTAATTTTATGCGCCTGTCTTGCTTCCCACTTTTGCTATTTCGCTTCTTGCTGTGCTTTGCAAGAAGTGCGTGATGCAATTTATCGAGAAGGAAAAACTCTACTGTGTCATGGCCCGTATGTTGGAGTCGAACAATAAAGTACTGTATGGTATATATATATATTCTAAAATCTAGATCAAACGTTGATACTCTGATGTCTCAGATGAATTTTATCTAAAAATGTTTTGGATGGAATGTTATATATTGGTGATATGTATGGTGCATGTTATATCGTGATTTCGACTTGATGCTCATAGCCAACCTACACATTGAGACATGACATGATGTACTTGCTTACGGATCGATTCTGTTTCGGGGGCATAATTGTAGCTAAAGTGTTTTTCGAGATCTAATTAGAGCGAAGTGATTTTCTAGGCTTAACAATAGTGAATACGATTTTCAAGCTTCATTGCTTGGCAAAGTGTGACCGTAAATTCTTCATGACATGAGCATAAGAGGAGTTTGACATATCTAGGCTATGCGATAATGCATTTTTTATGATATGGTGCATGTCTTATGATTTCCTGGAATATATGCAATGCTTGTAAAATGAGTAAACGCAATGCATACTCGTTTTTAAAGCTGCATTATTCTTAACTTGATCCCATAGGAATGGTACTTTTGCATTCTTTTTTTTTTTTTTTTTTTCTCTCTCTCTCTCTTTTGCTTTTTTCATGTAAATAAAGAGTGAATAAAGCTGAATGCAAAATAAATGGTGCCACTTCCTTCCCATCATCCCATCGAATCTTTCCAAGTTAATAGAAAATCAGTCGCACCTTACTTGTTACTCCTAATCCCAAACTAGAGAAGATAATTTGCAGAATTTAATGGTACATTTGAGGAGTTAATAGCATCGGACTTGCTTCCTCCTTTATTTGAAAAAGTCCGCTTATAAATCTACTAGATTTGGTGAGATTATTGCCAATTGTTGTAAAAGTTCCATCACTCCCCCGCGCTTAATCTAGCCTTTTTGCCTTCTACTTAAGTAGACAAATTTAATTAGGTAGGTAAATGAGGCCTACAAAGATTTAAACTCATGACCTCCTACCCTAATTCCATATGAAATTTGGTGAATCACTGCCAACTGTTCTAGAAAATTAAACTATCAGATGAAGGCATGATTTATTATTAAAATATTCTATCAAAACCTAAGCACACGATTATCTCACCGAGCTCGAGACCTCGCAGTGGTTCTGATTCAATTCAATATACGCAGGCAAGTTCTATACTCATTTCTATAACAGCTTATCGAATGAAGATTTTGAGTTACAAATTAAACATTGAATTAGCTCAAAAATAGAGCTCGTTAAAACATTGGTGCATCCGGACCAAAAGAAAAAACAATCGCGGGTGCACGACAAATTTGGCAATTTATGAATAACTGCGAATCATTGGTGGGTTCTTCATCACTTACTCCTCTTTAATGGAGTTGGAAGTTGAGCTTTCCATAATCGTATATCAAATGGCTTCACTTATTTTTAATCTCAAAGCCTTTAACTCAAAAGTTCCAGGAATGCTCTCGTGAATTATAACTACGTATTGTGAAACCGCATGCAAAATTAGATTACATAAACACCAGTCGATTTTGAGAATGGGTTAGATATTTAAACTTAAATATATAATTTCTCATAAGAGTTTATAATTTAAGCAATGCACAAATGTTTGCAAGTTATCAAGAAAACTAGTAATTTTGAATTACATCGGTAATTTTGAATAAGAATTGGTAAATATAACCCAATGATAAGTTCGAAAATACATGTTGTGAACTATTGGAACAACTAGTAATTTTGTGGCTATCAATAAATGTCAATAAGTAGACTCAAATAAGAGTTGGTAATTTCATATAATAGTTAGTAACCTTATCCATCGGTAAGCTGCGCAAATAAACATTAGTAAATTACTGCAACAATTGGTAATTTCGAAACAATCAAAGAAAAGTTAACAAGTGACTCAAACATTAAGCTAGAATTAGTTAGTGACTTAATGGGAGAAAAAATGTGCAAGTCACTTAAATTAAGGTTGGTAATTTTGAATAAAACTTGGTACCATTACTAATCTTTGAAGTATAAGTTAGAAAGTTAGGAAAAGTAACAAAAAAGTACTAAACCTATGGCATCAGTACCAATTTAGTCCTAAACATTTCAATTAGACAAATATAGTCCTAAACCTTTTCACATTGGTATCAAATAAGTTCATCCGCCTAAATTTGGCCAGTTGACGATGACACGGACGCTGGTCGGCTGGCTGACGAATGCTGGCGTGGCAAGTTTTAAATAATTTTTTTATTAATCCCTTACTCATTTTCCTTTTCCTTTTTTCTTTATCCTCTTCTTCCCCTTGACCTTCTTCTCAGCCAATGGCTAGCAAGCCTTTGGCAGCTCATCGGCCCTGCAAAGCCCTCACCCTCGGCTGTAGGCCATGTAGGGCGAGGGCCACGACCCTTGCTAGTGGTAGCCCTCGGCGAAGGCTCACTAGCTGTTGTAAGGAATCCAAGGAGGAAGAAGAGAAAAAAATGAAAGGAAAAATAAAGGAAAAAGGAAAAAAGAAAAAAGAAAAGTAAAATTATTAAAAATTGTCATGTCAGCGTTGGCCAGACAGTCGGCGTCCACGTTATCACGGGCTAGCGAAGATTGGCTGAATGAACTGGGCCAAAATTGACTGGATGAACTGAATTAGTATCAATGTAAAAAAAGGTTTAGGACTGAATTGGTAAAATTAAAAGGCTTAGGATTGAATTAGTACCAATACCATAGATTTATGACTTTTTTGTTACTTTTCCCTTAGAAAGTCCAACCCAAATATTCAAGTTGATATTAGACAATGTTTCTACAACCCCTCCCACACGTAAACCAAAAGTTGATAGATGGGGTTGGATGCACATATGCAATAGGAATAGCGTGGTTTAATATTCAAATATTCCAACACTCCTCGTCACTCGTAGGCCAGGATCTCCTATTCCAATATCATAAAATTTTGTAGAACTACTATCAATTGTTCTAAAAGCTTAAGCTAATAGGCAAAGGGAGACTACATGAAAATAGAGAGCATATAGTTTGCGTTGTTGAGCGATTTTTAATAATAATTCAACATCTTCTCTCATGTGCAATAAGTGTTGGTACTTTAGGGGAAAAAAAAAACTGCCTCTAACTTAATAGTATGTTACTGGCTATATAAGCATGCATATAAATGATTTGTGAAAAGAAGAATAATGTATCTCTTTGTTTTCTAATAGTCGATATTGTGATGACTACTCGGAAGACCAAAAAGCAAAGTGCTGGTAGTCGATTAAGAAAAAAGCAAAATTATCAGAACTTGTCACTACTCAGTGATTGAGAAAACAAGGATTAAAACTACCCTTGCGACTTGTGTTGCCTTAAACCTGTCTTTGATCATTGGTGCTAGAGGGCTGGCAATTTCTGACACAAATTAATATGTCTAGGCACAATCGTATGGCGTACTCAAAAGCAACACGAATTGACATGAATTTATTATATGTGAGTTTTATAGCATAGTCAATAAAAATATAGGTGTTTTCCAATTACATGACTTGACAAGAATTATGAAGTCCGATCAAACCAGATGAATTTGAGTTGCCAATTCTTGTGACAGCATATTATAAGCATTTATAGCAAATAAAAAGTAGTTCATGTGATAATCTTTTTATATACATAATTTTTTATATACTGCATATAGAGTAACATATACCGACAAATGGAAATGCTCTATTTCATTTACCTTCTTCTATTCTCTTCTTTTTCTATTTTTTGGTGCTTGTCTTGGGATATGTCAACTACTTCTTGTATTTTCACTTTACTATCACATGGAAAACATTTGTACTATCATGTCTTTATTCCGTTCTTTGTCGGGAAAAAAGGAGAATTCTTGGAGATGAAAAGTACTTTGCATACTTGACTAGTTAATAACTTAATAGCGTCTTCAATCTTGATTACTGGCAACATAAAGGGTTTATTGCCGATAGCTAACAAAAGACAACATAAAGGCCGTAGGCAAAGATACCATATAATTTAATGTTCTTGTGATCATGTCTGCATTGTGTTAGGCTCCAGCCTCATCAGAAGTGTTCCTTTGTTTCTTATGATGACGTTGGCACGAGGCAAATAATCCAAATCTGCTCAAGTCAACAATGTGCTCAGCAGATACTAAATTAATCACCAGTCGGACCATCAATTCACATATTAAAGGTCCAGCCTGTTGTCTGCCCTTGCACACGACAAATTAAAGTGAATGTATGTATGCTTATTTCTAAAGCCTCATTATTCTTTGCTTGATTCAATAAGAATGGTGATTTTGCTCACGACACTCTGTCAATTCCCTTTTTCCTTTTTTTTTTTTTTTATTTCTCTATGTAAAGTAAAGAGAGAATAAAGCTGAAAGCAAAATAAATAAAGGAAAAAAAGAAGAAGTAAAAGTGGCCCTTCCCTACCATTAACTGATCGAATCTTCCCCAGGTAATTGAAAACCATTCATGCCTTGCTTATAACTAGGGGGTGATCAATTCCAAGATGGGTAGTTTTAGAGTTGGAACCTGGAACTTACCCAACCTAGGGCCTACCTAGTTATAATCAGTTCCCAGTTTTTGGATCTCGTAACCTACCCTATTTTCCTATAACCAATTCTAGAATCTACTTATTTTTCCGATCTAGTTCCAAGGTCTACCTAAGTATGAGCCTATGAGTAATAAAATGATTCAGAGTAAAAGATGAATAGTGGAAATCATTATTCGTAAAAAATAGCAATCCATATGATAAACACGCAGTCATGTATAATTAAAAACGATAAAAAGTTCAAACACATAACATTAAACATGAATTATAAAACTCAACTCCCCATTCAATCTAAAAATTTAGGGGAAGAGGAAAGACTAGCAAGGAGTTTTAAGGGAGGACAAAGGATGGAGTGCTAAGGCTAGAATTTAAGAAAAAAAAAATTAGAGTTTTGGCTTTTTAGCTTATAAAACTGGTTCCAGAATAGAGTGGATTGGTTCAGTTACGGGGTGAGTATTCACTTGGAACTTGTTTTCATATTGGTTATAATTGGTTTAAAAAATTTGGAACTTGTTCTTGAACCAAATCTATCGGGAACTAGTTCCTTGATCTATTTTTCGATCAGTCCCATACGATTCCCAGGTAAAACCAGTATGGTTGCAGACCCTTACTTGTAACTAATCCCCAAACTAAAGAAGATGATTTATAGAATTTAATGATTCATTTTAGGAGTTAAAAGCCTCAGACTTGCTTCCTCCTTTATTTTAAAAAGTTCACTTTTAAACTTAAGGACGCCATTATTTTTAGGATTTGCCACACAATCACAAAAAAAAAAGAGCAAGTTTATGTCCAGTTGAAAATTTTAGAGAATTTTAGACGCAAGATTTTATCCTAATTCACTCTTAAACTAGGGTTATGTCCAGTTGAAAATTCCACTATAATTTGCACATTGCACCTATTTGTCACATCTTCAATTACAAAAGAAATAGATTATATATAGGCAAGAGCAAGTTCCATATTAGGAAACCTCTTTTAGAAATCCTACTCTAACTAGGAAACCCATTCAAAATAGGAGACCTACTAGAATTAGGAAACTTCCCTTTTTCGAGCTACCTTCCTATCCATGGGGAGTATGAACCACACCCCAACAATGTGGGATCATATTATCTATAACTTCATGATCAAGCTGAACAAGCTAGCATCTTGTTGTCTTCGATGACAACAACCAAAAAATGATCGGCATTTCTTTAATTTTTGTTGAGTAGTCGTTGAGCTCAGAATTAATAAGTTGAAGTTTTTCAATTCCCTTTTTAAGGAGGAGGATTTTGAGCTTGAGGAAAAATCTGAAGGTGAGTGACACGGCCCACAGATGAAGCATGATCTAAAACCGTACGTGATGGGGCTGTGTCACGCACAAGGGCTTACCCATGATCAGCCCACAACCAATCCATGAATGACCCACGATCAATGCGTGACCAGCCCATTCACAACCCGTGATCATTGCTCGGCTGGCCCACGTACAACCCGTGACTATCCACTTGCTCATGTCAGGCGACTTGCCCTTGTTTCTAACACACCCCATGGTCTTTCCCAAGGCCTAGAGTCATTGAGTGGCCTAAATGTACAGACTTGTAATGATTACATACATTTAAACATAGCTGTTGGATCGGAGGGAAGATCAACGGGTGAGATGAGTGTAAAATCCCAGATTTTCAATCTTGTTTTCTGTTGAATAAATCGGGCATTTCATCGATGCACCTATAGGGTTGTTCTCAAAACTGATCACTCTTAAGATAACTAGACTATCTAGGAAAGCCATTAAGGAATTTTAATGCAATAGGCTTGAGAATTCGACTAGGAATCGACTACTCGACCGTGCTCATCTTTAGAGGTCATTACAGCACAGTTAAAAAATCGATTTGAGATCAGAGATAAGTCGGTTCGACAGAGAGGTGTGGCTAATCATGGGTGACACTACTAAATTAGAAAATTCTCGTTGGCCAACATTAGACTGATTTTCTTATCGTTTTGGTACCTTGTATTCGTATTTAAATCCTTGAGATGTTCATGACAATCGAGAGTTGTTAATGTGTCAAGTGGGTTTATTGTGGCTCAAAGAAAATCGACCATGGGTCATTTGCATTGAAAAAAAATTCTGAAAGTTACTCGGTAGCTTAGGTCACGTTAAAATCGCGCTGAATGGAAATTAACCACGAATTCAAACTCGATTTCAGAAATTGGAAGTCCTGTCATGTCACAGGTCATTTAAGGAATGTTGACTCATCTTTTGAGGAATTTTCGATGAGTTCGAGATTTTTATGGAAAATCGTTGTGGAAGATTGAGAAAACAAGCGGAAATTCGAATTGGCCAATTTGAAGGAATTTTTGGCATATGGTGTAATTGAATTGGTGACAGGAAATTTTATAGGTTTTTTCTAAACGAATCAGACCTCAATTGGAGAAGTTTGTTTAGAAAATTTTGTGGGCTTTTTCTCTCTCGCTCTCTTTCTCCCCTCCCCCCCCCCCTCGGGTGATCCTTTTTCCCCCACGCTAATGTCCCCTTTTCCCCTCCCCATTTTTCCTCTCTCCCTCTCACTTTATTCTTTAGTCACATCCCCTACTCCCATTCTTTTCTCTCGACATCCCCTACTCCCTCTCTCTCTCTCTCTCTCTCTCTCTCTCTCTCTCTCTGTTTTCTTTATTGTTTCCTTTTGGCTTCTACGAGCAGCCTCCCCCACAGGTCTTCGTTCCTTTTGCTTTCATTTTCCCTAGTTTTGGCCGCCTGCAGCTTGGATGAGCAGCTTTTGGTTTTTTTTTTTTTTTTTTTTCTCTTCGTTCCCGTCGTTTAAAGTCCCCGCAGCAGCAGCCACTTGAAGCCGCAAGATTCAGTCGTTGCTTCCTCACCGAAATCAGCCCAATAGCCAAGGAACCCAAGCAGAAAATCAGAAGCTTTGCGGGCCATTTTTCGGGCCTGATTCGTGCTCAAAAGCCATCGCCACTATGGAGAAGATCGAGCCCCATTGCGTCCCCATCGAATTGAACCGAGCGGTTCGATAAACAAGTAAGTTTAACTCACTAAACCTCGCTTAGTAGGTTAATGATGCTTAGGGGTTGATTATATTAAATTAAGCGTGGTTAAGTGAATAGATTAAATTAGATTAGTTAATTTAATTATCTACTGATACATGTTAGGTGGTTAGTTAGTGCAATTAGCGAGTAAATAGACTCTAGTATTTATTGAACAAGTCTCGGAAATTTTCCGGGACTATTTCGGCATCCAATTAGGCATTATGGGCCTAAGTTGGATTTTTGGCTAATTAATAATTAATTTTCATAATTAATTAATTATTTATTTATTTATTTTCCGAAAATTTGATCGGGATAGCTGGTGACCGAAATTTTATGCTGATTACCGTGATGCTGTCTGTTTATTTATTCGAGCTTTAATTTGTGCTGAATTGATTTGATTGTGATTTTAGGATTTATTCCTAAATTAAATCGGGCATCAGTTGAAAGTGCCAAAAATATTTTGGTGGACTATAGAAGATTGTGGGATTTGTGGAAAAGAAATTATAGTATTTTGGTTAAGGCCGACCGTGTACCCACACACGGCTATTTTTATCGAGAAGGATAAAAATGTTGAATTGGTGGTATGATTGGGATGGTATACTATATCAGCCTAGGGGCAATATGTCAACTTAGTAGAGAGTAGTATACTGGTATACTATATTAGCTTACGGGCGATATGTCAGCTTAGCATAGAGCGGTATACCTCATCAACTTAGAGTGAGCATTATGAGTGTACTATATCCACCCAATAGTTCGATATGTCAACTTAGTGAGAGCAGTACACTATTTATCAGCTTAGTGCGAGCTATACTATCTATATATCAACTTAGAGTGAGCACTCCTGAACTATGGTCGGACTTATAAATTTTGCTAGCTGTTATGATGACATGAGATCAATAACAAAATACATATTTATGTTAGTAGGAAGTGCAGTAAATAAAGTTCTATATCATCTTCTACTATGTAAGTAGAGTTTGTAACATTCTTTTAGACTGTTACCTGGGCTATTTGGCTTCGGAACCTCATAAAGGAGTTGACCGTTTTAAACTTTATGGATAGACCTATACGGTTGTATTGAGATAACAAATTTGTAGTATTATTTATTTACTACAGAGCTCTTAAGAGGTCTAAATATATGGTGGTCAAATTTTTTGACCATATAGAAACGGTATAGTAAGGTGACGTTTTAATATAACATATTTCCACAGATGATATGGTTGTAGATCCACTAACTAAAGGTCCACGCCCATGTGTATTTTAAGGAACATGTCATTTGCATGGGCCTAGGAGCATCATGAGATACTGTTATTTAGTGGGAGCCATTTTGGCTTTACTCTGATAAATGTTTCATCTGTGTTCGTTACATTTTGTAACGGCTTGATATGTATCAACTTTTGCATTCAATAAAGTAATTTTGAATGTGTTGTTATTATGTTGAATACATATTGATAAAGTCTCAAGGTATTGTATAAACCTTGAGTGAAGGCTAGGGGCATCTGGTTATTAGCCTTGTCCATATGTCTTGTTATACATAAAGAATGGTTAACCATAAGGACAAGACATATGTGGGTTCATGGAACCATAAATGCATTCTCTAGTGGCACAAGGTTTTTGTGACACTTAAGGTAAGAGAATGGACATTCTCTAGTGGCACAAGGTTTTTGTGACACTTAAGGTAAGAGAATGGACATTCTCTAGTGGCACAAGTTTTTGTGATGCTTAAGGTAAGAGAATGGTGACTGACAAATGAGATCTCTCTATGAGAGATGTTATCCATTTGACACACTACCATATTGGATCCATATCAATAGAGTTGAGAACACTCATGACCATGGAAGGCTCTATGTGTATACATGCAGTTACCGCCATGATTCGGTGTTTGAGACTTTATGGGATAGAATTGACTATTAAGAATTATCTCTAGACCAATGTGCGCACATATAGTACGATTTCAATTAATATAGTCCAAGTGGGAGAATGTAAGAGTTTTCCTAATGTGGACTACATTAATTGATATTGTAATTTACCGTTTAAACGTTTACTATTTTACGGGGATTGGTCTAAGGTGAGATAGAAGGTTTCTTAATTAGTCTAATATGGGCTGGCTAGTGTGGGCCGAGTTGAGCCTGGCCCGTAATGAGGGGGCCTAGCTGGAAACTTTATAAATAGTGCTCAAGTCTCTCTTCTAACCCTAATTCTCACATGTATCCTCACCTAAGGGGTGTTTACCTAACGCTAAACGTGAGGGGGGCCGCCTCATTGAGCCAGTGATACGGAGGGCAATAGAGGAGAAGGACTTGATGCGTGGATCCCCTTGATATGTGGGAAATCCCTTTTCTACTTCCGCTTTATGTATGATGAATCCCAAAACAGGTGCATTAATCTTTCTACTCAATTATGCATGTTCTTGTTCTGATTATGGAGATCTTGGGGTTGCGCAATTTGCGTCCAATAGCTACTCCCCACAACTTCATGCAGTTGCGAAGAAATGACGCACAACGATATAAAAAACCAAAATGATCAGACTACAGATCATTGGGCTAGGACTAATTAGACTTCTTAGATTAATTTAAATTATCTTGTTGACTAGGTCAGGCATACGCATGTAAGTTCTCCGACAAAGAAAGATTCCCCGACCAATCAAATTGTTCCTATGTGAGAAATCATAGACAATGACTCACCTAATCAAATTTGCGTTGATTATAGCACTATTCATGATTTTGAAAGTTCGCTACTCCTACTTCCGTCCATCATCATCACCAAGCAAATCCCCTCTTCTGCTCCTACATTTCCCCATTAACATGATGGGCAAGAGTCTGGCCAAAAGAGAAGAACAAGAGGCTAGGGAATCTCGGCTTCGACTAGCAATAGCAAATGATGACGTTGCTGAGCTACATAACTTAATTGGGGAGGAGCGAGCGCTCTTAGATCGTGTATGTAAGCATCCCTTCCAAGATACTCCTCTACATCTTGCTGCGGAGGCAGGAAAAACCCAAGTGGCCATGGAGATGGCCATCTTGAAGCCATTGTTTGCTTGGAAGCTGAATCCGGAGGGTTACAGTCCGATGCACTTGGCTTTGCAACACGAGCGTTATAACACTGTGAGGGCATTGATTACCCTTGACCCGAAGTTGATTCGAGTTCGAGGACGATGTGGGATCACCTCTTTGCATTACGTCGCCTGGAAAAAAGGAGACGGTGAGCTGGAGCTCTTGGCTGAATTCCTATCCACTTGCAAATCTTCCATCGAGGACTTGACGAGCCGATGTGAGACTGCGGTTCACCTTGCCGTCAAGAACCACAACCTCAAAGCATTCGAGGTTTTGCTTGGATGGCTTAAGCTAGTTTGCCTAACAGAAATCTTGAACTGGAAAGACGAAGATGGTAATACTGTCTTACATATTGCTATGTCCGAAAGGCAGCCCGAGGTATGGTTCTTTGATTTTGTGGTTGTTCTTGCTATTATTATATGACCCGTGAACTTGACATAATCTAATCCAAGAACAAATGTTATGATAATGAAATACTAGGGGTTGAAAGTACATGGATCTAGAAACATTGAGAGAGAGAGAGAGGAGACTTGAACTACGCTTTGTGTTATAGGATATCATATGGTATTATCATTTGACGGTTATTATTTGTCAATAAGTGTCTACTTGATGATTGACATATGATGTTGTACAACATGGTGTTGTAAACTTTAGAAGTGTTCATAAATTTGCTTGCTGGGAGTGATCTAGTAGAAGAACAAGAAAATGATGAACAAAAATGATTTATCAAGTGATGTGATATATTATGGGTGAATATTGTGATAATTGGAGAAGCCTCCACAATAAAAAAATCTGACACTTCCTTCTATAAATCAGTTGTGATCATTAGTTATATTATCATGATATAATTTGACTTCAGATCTCTCTGTATTATTTGTCAATGAAATTCGTGAAAAACTCATCTGTTAAGCTCGTTATAAGATTGTAATATTTATTAAGAACGAAAATAGTTAAATGTTGAATTCATATATAATAAAAGTTGACAATTTGTCGATTTGATCTTTCTCACGTCCTTTTAACTCCTAATCGAGTCCTGCAACAATTATTATATTGATCTACACACGTTTTTCTCCCTTGTTGAACTACCCACGGCATGAAAATATTTAAAAACAAAAAAAGAAAAACCTTCACGTGGTTGGAATTTGTGAATAAATTCATCAGTCCAAAAATAAGATTTGCCTATAAAGAATATGGATTGGTTCAAATAAATCAGATGGTACGGTACAATTTCTACATTAGAATGTGAACGGGATAATGGGAAAAGATATTGACTTATTTATTATGAGTGAGTACAAATAGGGTCGAAATAAAATATATATCTTTTCGTGTAAACGATTAGGTGATACTGACTTTGAAAAAACTAAGCGTCGGGATTATTGTCTCGCATTAAACAAACAAGAAATGAATTGACCGAACAGATGGATGTTTCTTGTGATGACTTTAACGATGAAACGAAAATACTAATCCGATAACGACAAAATTGCATCCGAACCCTACGAAACAGAGGCAGAGAAAGATACAAGCACCCCATTATAAGATTCAAATAAATATCAATCTTAAGACCTGTCAATAATAATCACAATTCCATATTTCGTGAGAAAATAATCATAATTAGTGATGCATTTTAATTTATTATTAAATAATTATTTTTTCTATTTTCAGGCTTGAGAATATCGACGTTGGCGCTTATTTTTCAATTTTATCAAAACAAGTCCACAGCTTTATTTCAAAAACTACTAGTGGGCAAAACTATTTTAAGCTCGTGATGCTTTAGGATAAGTACACTATCAATGCCAAAAGTTGTATATGACGCTCACTTTGGTGCCAAAAATTTCCGTTAGATTACTTAGGGTGTGTTTGGTAACGTTTCTGTTTAAAAATTGCTCCAGGGAACAGAAATAGAAAAAACTATTTCTATTTCGGAGAACAATTTTTTAATAAAAGAACGCGTTTGGTAAAATTGTTCCTAGAATAGAGAAAGAACAGAAACACGTTTGGTAAACTTGTATAAATTTTTAATATTTTTATTTTATTTTTCCTTTTTTATTTTTTCTTTTTCCTTGTTTCTTTTTTCTTCCTTTTGGCCAATTGCGGGCCTCGGCCATGGTTGGCGACTAGCCGACGAGGGCTGGCGGCCTCGCCTAGCCACAGCGAGGCTCGCCAGGGGCTAGCGATGCTCCGGTGAGGTCGTCGGCCCTCAACAGTGTCGCCGGTCCTCGACGGCTAGTCGCCAGCGACCGGCCAAAGAAAAAAGAAGAAGAAAAGAAAGAGAAGAAAAAAAATATAAGAGAGAAAAATTATTTCTCGAAAGTGTTCCGGGACCAAAAAAACAAGTTCCAAATTTGTTCCTAGGAACAAAAAAATAGATTTGGAACAAAAACACAAATAAACGCATTTCTGTTCTTTTTTTGTTCCTTGGAACAAAATAATAGAAATTGTGTTCATAACCAAAAACAAAGAACACAAACAAACAGGGGCTTAAGTGTCAAATCGGAAAAAAAAATGATCACTTTGGTGCCATCGGCGAGAGATTCCGGCCATATTAATTACGTGGCTTTTATATTTAAAAAAAAAAAAGTTGCGGTGGCTTTAAAACGACGTCATTTTCCATCCTCTTCAAGAAATGATGTCGTTTTGTTGTCATATGTGGACATTCTCACAGAAAAAGACGTTGTATAACTCATATGGGGATTAAAATTAGGGTTTCATTGTTGTTCGTCGCTCAGCCACCATCGTTTGCCGGCCATCGCTCGGCCACCGTTGTTCATCGGCCATCGCTCGGCCACCGTCGCTTGGCCACCATCGTAGTTGCTCGGCCAGGTGAGCGAGGAGAGACTGAGATTGTTGCTCAAGTAAGAAGTGGCAGGAAGAATAGGAGGCAAGGGTGGAGGAGGAGAAGGAAGAAGAGGGGTCGAAGGTGCCGCTGCTGTTGCGCCACCGTCGCGCCACCACCGGTGTTGTTCTTGGTGTCGCCGCTGGTGCTTTCTTTGGTGCCACCGCTAGTGCCATTGCTAGTGCCACTGCTAGTGTTGTTCTTCGGGGAAGAAGAAGGCGAAATGCCTCTCTCTCTCTCTCTCTCTCTCTCTCTCTCTCTCTCAATTTGGGGATTAAGGTTTCAAGTTGGGGGAAAGATGCCAAACGGCGTCATTTTGTTGTTTGGACTCTCTCTCTCTCTCTCTCTCTCTCTCTCTCTCTCTCTCTCTCTCTCTCTCTCTCTCGGTTTCAAGTTGGGGGAAAGACGCCAAACGGTGTCGTTTTATTGTTTGGATGTTGACTATACTCTTCGACGAGCCACGTCAGCTTAAAAAATTAATTAAAAAGTGCCATGTTGGATTTCTGGCCAATTTGATTAGCGTTGGCACTGAAATGATCGTTTTTCAAATTTGTTGGCACTTAAGTAATCCAAAATAAACTTTAGGCACCAAAGTGAATGCCGTACACAACTTTTGGCACTGATAGTGTACTTACCCCTGATGCTTTTAATTTGAGTTCGTTTTAATTGGTCAACAATGCTTTGGTTGGAGGATATAGGGAGAAAGGAAGGAAAAATAAATTAAAAAAAAAAAAAGAAACAGGAGGGATATAGAGATTACCTTGTTTTGTGAACAAGAAAATTATTCCCTGATCAGTTGAATCTTATGATAAAAGATATAAATACACCTCTCTAAGATAGCCTTTCTCTTCCTAGCCAAAAAAAAATCATACAAAATGTAATTGAACCCTAAACCTGTCAATAGACTTGATTAAATCCTAAGCTTTTATGAAAAATCGTAGTCATTTCGGTTATCACTATAATTCTCATATCGTATAATTCACTCAGGAAATTCTTTGCTCTCATGTGAATAATTTTGGGAGAAACGACCAAATCCCACTTTTTAAAACATGTGGAACTTCATTACATAGGTTGGAATGATTGCATTTGATAAACAAGGTTTAGGAAACTTGTTCCCATGGTAAATCGGTTGTTGCATCATTAGTATCACTTAGACTCGTATGGCATAAGCTCACTTTCTACACAATAGTAAAGCTGGTGACAAAGCAGTGAATGAAACTGAAAGAATACATACTTCATTTTTTTCCCTTTTGATTTCTTCCAGATTATCAAGCTGTTGATTGTTTTGATTTCTTCCAGATTATCAAGCTGTTGATTGTATGTATCAAATTGGGGTATATCAACGTAAATGCAAAGAACTTCAAGGATCAAACGGCTCTGGAAATCTTCAAAGTGACACCTAGTGGCGATCAAGATCTTGCAAAGCAGCTAGGCCGAGTGGGATGTATAGCAAAACCTGCTCTAAACCTTTCTCTATCACAGTTTTTAAGCATGAAACTAACTGTTTTGGAGACTTTTTGAGAAGTTCGTATTTTCGTTCAACCGCCAAGATGAGTCCGCTCGCAACATAATCCTTGGAGTGGCTACCTTAATTACAACCGCCAGTTACCAAGCGGCCTCACTCCACCAGGAGGATACTGGCAGGATAACTCTTCAGATACCCCAGTCAATTCCACTGTCGTTAGGGCCAATTCCAGCCGCGCTGCTGTTGAAAAACCACATCAAGCGGGCAAAATTATCCTGAACGGCTTGAATCTATACTCGTTCATGGCCCTCAACAGTATGGTTTTCTTGGCCTCTATCATCACAATCTACATCACCGCTATTCCCCTATTGCCCCGCACTCTTCCGGTTTACATGTTAGTGGCGACTCTCGGTGCGGCCTTTATTGCTACCGCTATGACCGGATTCCAGAAATCCGATGAGCTTGCAGCAAATGTTATAGGGTATTGTTTTATGAGCTTGCTGACCGTCGCGTTGATGGTCCCCACATACTTGTCGGAAAAGTTCCGCAGATACCGACGCCGAGTAGATGCCCCAGGGAGACGCGTGGACAAATTCTAGCGGAGAAGGATGGGAATTAGTTTGCAAGTATTATTTATTTCTAAGTATTGTTCTCGCGTATGCATTATAATCTATGTTTTAAGTCTTAAGGTTTGCCAGAACCAGACCCTTCTTATTAGTTGCATCTATCTATTAATTCCCTCACCCCAGGATGCCTTTAGTCTTGCTTGAAGTCGTGACTTTGAATAGCTTTATTTTTTTTTAAATTCAACTTCGATGCGGTGAAAACAAAAAGCACTGACCTACAACCTGCAGACACAAATGCCCGAAACGTACATGCACAAAACACACAGACCGAAATCTCTTTTAAGTTTTTTATTTCTAGAAAGAGGCAGACTGCATGATCCTATAAAACATAACAAATTAATACAATTGAAATCCTTTCTCTAAAAGTTATTACTAGATAAAGCAACTGAAAAAGAAACACTGAGAATATAATAAAAGCCTAGCTAAACCTAAAAAATCAACTAGATCCCATGGTATCTTCCAATAAAAAAATAAATTATGTCAACTCTTTTTTCTTTTTTCTTATTTTGGTTTATCCTACTTTAACTCTTAACTTACTCTCAAACTTTTACGTTGTCTCTTTGTAGAGGGTGAGAATTAAATCTCACACTTAAAACTAAGGACGTGAATGATAACCATTCTATTCTTAGGCTCTATTTCTAGCTAGAAATAGATTTTTCGATTTCCATTCCCTAGAGGAGTTTTTGAGCAAAAATACATACTTGATAATGACATAAAATTTTTGTTCTCAAAATAGAAATTCATTCAATAGACTATCTTAAATATCTCTCTCTCGAGTGGTTGGTGGTGGGAGTCAACCAACGGGTAGTGGGAGGTGGCTAGTGGTGGGCCAATTACCGGTGGTAGCAAGTGGTGAGCAAGCTAGAGGCGAAGGCGAAAATTACAAAATTTTTACTTCTCATTTTTGTTCCAAACCGATTTCTGGACTAAAAGTTTGTCCTAGAAATAGGAAAATAAAGTTGTGTTACCTAACAAATTTCTATCTCAAACATGTTTCTAGGAACAAAAAAATATATAAAAATAGAGAAACGAAATAGTTATCATTCACATCCTAAAAATCCCCATCCTCACCTCTTAGAAGATGGGGAATCCCCACCTCTCTAACTCATTTAAAAATTTAAAATAATAGAAAGAATAAACTGATATATTAATACTAAGTGAATATCCTAAATGAACTTAATTAAAGAATGAAATATCGGACTTCAATATCCTAACTTCATCGAGTAAAAGACATAAATCCAAATTTAAGGCGTCTCACATCATTCACCCTTTATTAAAAAAAAAAAAAAGCTGAATACCGAGCTTTTCTAAATGTCGGGTTATCTAATAAAGCATATGTGCTAAAATTCTCTTGAAATTTGGAACCTTATCTGCAAAATCAATCTAGATTTCTTGCTTTGAGAAAAGATCCCAACGAAATTGCAAGAGCGATCCATCAATTGATTTTTCTAACTTCTTGGCATAGTGAATCAATTTGGTTCTTTTGTTCATCTTTCCATTTTCTGTTGCTTCAAATTTCTCTGCCTAAAACTCGTAAGTGTGCAAAACTTTTTATGTTACTTGAATAGTTTATGTTGATTTATTTCAGCTCAGTTAATATAGAGCCTGAAGTTGCAGTTTCCTCTGCTACCGAAATGTGCTGCTCCCTCAACACGATAGTGGCTCTTTATGGTATGCATGAGAATCATCTCATGTACTTGCCCTGTAATTTTGAGCCGGTAAAGTTGGTGCCACTAGCATTTTGTTCATTGCACCCGAGCTGCCATCTTGTTGAAAGAGTTCACTAAGTGAGATTTTTATTCAGTTAATTCTTTCACTATCATTTTTCTTATTGTTAACACCTAAATTTTTCTTTTTTTACTTAGAACTTAATCACGTAGAAAATTGGGAGTTGATCTCTAAAAAAAGAAGTAAAGAGTAAACTAAATAATTTTCATTAACATGTATCGTGCTTTCATTAAATTGCATCGCATATAGACATTAGGAGTATTAGCATTACTAGTATTAAAAAATTAAAAATTAAAAATTAAAAATTAAAAATTAAAATTAAAACAAAAAAATTTTAAAAATAACAAATGTTTTATTTTTATTTTTTAAAAAGAAGAGAAAGCATCCGGGCGGGGCTAGGGCCAGCCTTAGCCCAGTACCTCCTTCATTTCCCTTTTCTTTTCCCCCACGTGAGCCGGCCCAGCCCACTTCTTCTTTTTATTTTTCCCTAGCCCGACCCTCTCCTCTTCTCTTCTCCTTCCCTACCGTTGGCCGCTGGCTTCGCGATAAAACAGGACAGAGGCGAGGACAGACGGACGCGAGGCTGCGCGCGACGCTCGACTGAGAATGTCGTGCGGTGCGGGTCTGCAAAAGGCAGCTGTCGTCGCTAAAAAACACAAGGGGGTAAGAGCTGAAAAGGAGAGGAGGTGGCGTTAAAGGGCTAGGGGATTGTTTTGGGAGAGCGGAGAGAGTCCAGAGGGCCGAGAACGAGGGAGCCTCTGGCCGGCATCCTTGAGCCGAAACGGTAAGCCCCAACCCTCATTTTGCCATATTTTCGGGCAAACCGGGCGGGAGCTCGTGGCCGTTCGGCTCACGCGAGCTCCGGCCACCATCCGTCTCTTGTTAGGTCCTCGTGCGCATCCTGGTTTGGCTGTCGAGAGTCCTGACGCAGATCCCGGTCCCGTTGGGCCGAGAATCTTTCGCTTTTGATAGAGCACTCCACCTGTTCGGTAAAATTTCTAAACGAGATCCAGTCTTGTTTCGTTGTTTTGAACCGGAATCGAGTTGTCTAGGGACCGTCCTACCTAGTCGAGGTTTTCCTGTGATTTTTTAGCTTCCCAGACGTAGCCAATGCCCCTCGACGCGCGGCCGCTCTTGTGGCGACCCATGGAGGCCGCAGATCTCTTTTGTTCCGAGGCACGGGCGGCGGCTCTCGTGGCCATCGAGTCACCGCCGGTCGGACGAGGGCGGAGCATTATGCTCGGCTTGATCGAGGCGGCGCCGTTGTGCCAAGTCAGTGGGCCAGATCAGGTGTTGTAGCTGGACTTTCGTTGTCGATGCCCGGTGTAGAATATCAGTCGGCGGCCAGAGAAGCGTTGGTGTCGAGAGTTTTAGTTTCTGGAAATAAATTGCAGACAGATGGAGGGAGACGGTTGGTGAAGAAGGCGTGAAGAAGAAGATGGTACAGGGGAAAAAGACAAAACAGAGAAGAAGACAAAAGAGAAAGGGAAAGAAAAATAGAAAATCATTAAAAAAAATTAAAAAATTGAAAATCTTCTTTCATATTTTAATTCGACTAGGTCGAATCCGGATTTGAGTGGATCGACGGTCGGATGGGGTAAGCTCAATCTGAACCCTTGCCCTGAGTGTAATAATAAATAAATAAATTTGAAAAAATATTAAAAATTAAAAATTTAGAAAATGATAAAAAAATTTAAAACTTTAGGAAATAATAAAAAATCTAGAAAATTCGAAAATCAATGAAAAATTAGAAATTTGAGAAGGTCATTGCAAAGATAGAATGTTCGGAAAAATATTTAAAAAAAAATCAAATAAGAAATTTCTAGGAAAATTAAAATTCGAAAGATATTAAAAAATAAAAGAATTCATAAATTTTTTTAGAAAATTAATCTAAAATTTTGGAAAAGTCAAAAGTTCATAAAAAATTTAAAAACCAAAAAGTTCCAAAGAAAATTAAAACTCCTCAAAATGTTTAAAAAATAGAATTTTGAGCTACACAAGCCTGTCCATACATGATTGTGTTCAAGGTTAACCAAGCCCTTAGGGCTTTACCGTAGTGTTTTAATTGTCCTTAGAGACAAATGTCATTGATTGCACAATATTGATATGTTGATTTTGGCTTCTCTTTAGTCTAGTTAGGATTAAAATTCATCTTTTCCTTAGTGTCAAATCTTTGCTCTCCCATTCAATTTATTTAACGATTTCCTTGGCTGTGGATTGTTATTTTAATTATTGCACACTCACATGATCACTTCACGTATTAGTGGATTGGTCTAAAATTAATCCAAATTGCTTGACAAAATCTTTTTTTTTTAAATGAACAAGATTAGATACGAAAAGGGCATCAATTAATTAATTAGTGTAATCAAGTTTTCTAACCCTAGATTCTCTAATTTGCTTAGAAAGTGAAGTACACTATTATATCTCATTTGGTTCCTAGCCAACTTCAATAGGCTAATGATGACTATTTATTACAAAATTTTTATAAATATCATAATGCTGCGCAAGGTATGGACTTTGGAGAGCTAATCATGGGTCGTAGGCTCGTTCTTTAGGCAATATCCCTAAACCTATTCCCTTCTCGGAAGAGTAGGTCGCAACACTTATCATATGTCTTTTATGACTAAAGGTCGAGTTTTAATACTCATGAGATATGAGATTTTTAACATAAGATATTTAAACCCTCCCCAAATTAGCTAGTAGGTATGTTATCTAATTTTGCAATACGGAATTCCAGCAACTTCTTGGTCAAAGGCCTTAAAATTAACAGCAAGAAAGCTATTATAGCAGCTGTTTGATTTATGATTATAAAAACTCAATGGCCAATTATATTAAAGAAGAACAAGTGATGAAGAACCCACCTTTGAGTCACTGGTTTTTGGATATGGGCGTGATCTTCTTGGCGGTAATAGGGATAAGTGTAAAAAAGAGGACTTCAGGTTTGGGCAGTTGGACAGTTGAAGATTTAAAATTTTGGTTTGGCCGCTTGAGGACTTAATTTTTTTTTTTTCTTTTTAAAAAACCCAGTCAGATGTCGAGTTCGCCATTAGTGGAAAGCAATCAGCGGAATTTTATACTCCACACAGTTTAGGTAATTGCCACGACATTGCTTACTAGTGTGGCTACAGCTGTGATGCACCAAGACAGCCTCAGCTGCTACTCCTCATGACTTCAACTAGACGGGAAGAACGACCACCCAAATAATTGAGTAGTTCCAATGGGATAAATCATAAACAATGACTCACCAAATTATATTTTGGTTGACTACGGCACCATTTATGACTTTGCAAGCTCGCTACTCTTACTTTCAGCCATCATCAACGAGCAAAACACCTCTTCTCCTACGTGTCCCTCCTCGAACAATGGACCCTTGGCTTCAGCAAGCAATAGAAAATGAAGATGTTGGTAAGCTCCATAGGTTCATTGTGAAGGAGCCAAAGCACTTGGATCGTGCATCTAAGGACCCTTTCCTAGATACTCCTCTACGTATTGCTGCAGCCGCTGGGCAAACACAAGTGGCCATGGAGATGGCCATCTTAAAGCTGCCGTTCACTAGCCGATAGTCACATGCACTTGGCTGTACAACATGGTTGTTATCGCACTGTGAGGGCATTGGTGACACTCGATCCCAAGTTGATCTGAGTTTGAGGACGATGTGGGATCACCCCTTTGCACTATGTCGCTGAGAGAGAAGGAGATAGCGAGCTAGAGCTCCTAGCTGAGTTACTATGCACTTGCTCTTCCATCAAAGATTTGACAAAGTCGATGCGGGACTATTATTCATGTTGCCGTCAAGAACACAACCTTAGAGCATTCAGGGTTTTGCTTGAATGGCTTAGGCGAGTTGATTTGACTAAAATCTTGAATTGGAAAGACAAAGATGGTAACACTATCTTACAAATTGCTGTATTCGAAGGGCAGCCCGAGGTATGGTTCTATGATTTTGTGGATGTTCTTGCTTTTATTGTCTGATCCTTGCATTTGAAATAATCTAATCCAGGAACACTTGTTATGATAATGAAATAGCAAGGGTTGAAAGCACATGGATTTGGAAACGCTGAGAGAGAAGAGATTTGAACTACACTTTGCATAACAATATATCATATGGTATTTTACATTTGTCGATAAGTGTCTACTTGATCAGTGACAATTGATGTTGTATAGCATGGTATTGTAAACCGTGGAAGTGTCATAAATTTGTTTGCTAGGAATGATCCAGTGGAAAAACTAGAAAATGATTACAAAAATGATTTATCAAGTGATGTGATATGTTATAGATGAATATTGTGATAATCGGACCGTATTGAGGCCTCCACAATAAAAAAAAAATATATATATATAACACGTCCTTTCGTAAATCAATTATGATCACTAATATATATTAGCACGATATTACTAAATATTTAAATATTAAACAACGCTTACATCTACTAGTTTAAATTTTTAGAATAATTGGCGATGGTTCCATAAAATCTTATATAGTATCCGAGCATAGGCTAAGGCCAAAATTCAGCTTACACGTGCGGAGGAGTGTTAAAATAGTTAAATATTAAAACATGCATTCATATAGTGGAGTTTTAGAATATTTAAATATTACATAAATTTAAATATTGCATAACACATTCACGTAATAATTTAAGCTTTTAGAAAAATTAGTATGATTCCATAAAATCTCATAGATATTTTGCAGCTTCAACTCTCTCTCTATGAAATTTCAACCTCAAGTTTTTGCCAATAAACTATGTGAAAAAACCCGTCTTATTATTGTAATATTTATCTAGAACAAAAATAGTTAAATATTGAATTCACATTCAATAAAAGTTCACAATTTGTCCAGCTTGTCCTTTTAACTCCTGATCGAGTCCTGTGACAATCATTATATTGATCTACACACGTTTTACTCTCTTGTGAAATGCCCGCCATCCCATAAAAATATAACAAAAAAGACTTCACGTGGTTGGAATGAGCGAATCAGTTCATCAGCCCAAAAATAAATTTTGCGTTCAAAGAATATGGATTGGTATAAATAAATCAGACGGGATCGTAGAATTTGTACATTAGAATGTGTACGGCATAATTGGCAAAATATATATCTATTTTTCTACCACGGTAGGCAATATTAACTGAAAAAAGTAAGCACCAGGATTATTGTCCAGCATAAAACAAAGAAGAAATGAACTGACCAAATTGCATGTGGTGACTTCACCATTAGTAAAACGAATCGAAGGTGTCGCGACCAATTTTTCGGGTGCACCACCTAAAATTTAGCTAATGGGTTACTAAGCCTAAATTTAGCTTGGGCTCTCCCAAACCCATACCAATTTGAAACTTATGTTCAGATTTTGATTTTATCTAGGAGTTGTCACTAATCTATTTTTTAGTGGGTAGATTAAAAACCCAAGTAAAGTAACCGGAGTTTTACTTTAATCATATGAATTAGAGATTCTAGGTACGGGGACTTTGTTACACTAGATTTCTCTAATACCCTTTCGGTACCACTATTTTATTTTCAAAAATGCTTTTGTAAGCAACTTAAATTGATTTTAAATCTAATTCCCTAATATGTGAAGCGATCATGCGGGTGCGCAAACTATCAATTTATCACCCAACTAAAACAGTAAATAAATTGCAGGTCTTACCTCATAGCAACGAAAGCATCTGCGTTGTTAGATCAAAATTTACATCAACAGTTCTAGATATGATTTCTAATTAACATGAAATTTTTTTTTCACTTATTTAATGAAAATCATGCAATATGCAATGCAATATAACTAAATGACCTGATTCTAATGACATGCAATTTCTAATTAAATGGACCTAATTTCATGAATCTAATCATATATGACATTTACATGACATTTTTTTTTCCTAAAAAATGCAATCTATCCTAGAGAATGGAACTAATTTATTCTAAGACATTTTTCATATTTTTCATGAAATTCGGAATTAGGAAAAATGTGAAAATTTTCTAACTAGATTAAGATTCTATTCAATTTGCATTGAGAATTAGGTTAAGCCAAATCCTAATTTAAACTAAACTATTATCTTAACCCAAATAATCCTAAAATGCAATCTATCTAATAACTAAACTTATAATAAATTAAGAAAAATATTATCTAGAATTAAACTAAGTGCAATTTTATCCTAATATGCAATTACGTACAAAAAGATGCCCTAACTCTACATGACATATGCATGATGATTTTTTCTTTTTGTGTTTTTGTTTTATTAATTTCGAAATTAATAATTGCAAAATAATTAAACATGCAATCCAAGTTAAAAAAAATTGGCAACCTAAATTGATTGATTTGATTTTTTTCTTGAATTTTTTTAAAATTGGAAATAAAATTCCTATTCTAAATATGCAAACCCTAAAACAAAAAATAAACCTAATTCTGACCTACATTTTTGGATTTTTTTTTTAAAGAAAATTAACTTAAGTGACACGACAGCAAATCAAGCAATATTGATCCCAAATTGACGAACCATATTTCACGCATGAGATCGGGTTGGCTAATTTTACATAAATTGCGAATTGAATCTTGGGTGGGAGATCAGATTAGCGATCTTTTTCAAGTGATTGCGAGTCGGATTTCGGGCGTGAAAATCGAACTGACAATCACAAATTTCAAGGCTATTTCATATCATGCAATTTCAATCTTTACATAAAGGGATAATTACACTAAAAAGAGCAAATAAAATAACAATAAAACAATAAAAAAAAATAAGATAAATAAAAAAAAAAAAAGAAGTACCTAAATTTTCTTTTTTTTTTTTTTTTTTTTTTTTTTTTTTTTTAAAAAAAAAAAAGGAAAAGGGGGCTAGTTGGTTCGGTGAGGAGGAGGGTCACCGGAGAGGGTTCCGGCGAAGCAAGGCATCGGCAAGGGGTGTGTTGGCAATCTTTGGCGGCGGGGCTAAGCACGAGCACGGTGTTTAGATCTCGGCTCGGTGGCAGGGGTGGCGTCGGATTTGGGTCTTTAGTGGAGGCATGGCACCGGTGAAGGGGAAACGTCGAGCGCTAGGCCCGGGCCTTCTGTCGTCGAGGCTGAAGCGAGCAGATGCGCCGGTGTGGCTGGATCTCGAGCGAGGACAGATTGTTGAGGGTCGGCAAGGGTCTTCACAGGCTGCAAGGTCAACGACGGAGGCGACGTCAGGGCTGGGTCACATCGGCAAGGGACGAAGTAGCTAGGGGGACCGTCGACGTCAATGGCTTATGGGCGTGAGCTTCCGTTGGCGTCGGGTCGCGGCACAACAGTGGTGGTGGCTAGCGATTATAAAGGGGCCGCAAGTAGAGGCTGGCCGGGGTTGGTGGAGGCGGTGACGACACGGTAGCTGGTGCGGGACGTAGTGCCGGTGCGGCACCGAGGGTCGGGGGACCCTTAGGGAAGATGAACAGTCCCCGATTAGGTTTTTTTTTTTTTTTCTTTTTGTGTTTTGTCTCTCTCTCACGTCACTCTTTTTAACTTTTCACTTTTGTATTCTCTTTTCACCCAAAAGAAAGAAACCCCCATCTATTTTGCACGCGATGTCTTTTATAGGCCCAAAAATTGTATCTTCGCGATATATTTTATTTTCCTTTTTGTTTGTGCACGATCTCCCTAAATATATCATTGAAATATACGCACCTCGCGCAATATCCTCTTTTGTATTTTTTGCATATTCTATCCATAAATTTCCATTCTTCTCAAAATACATCCCCTAGTGTATATTACCTAAAAATATGAAAAATCTCAAAGGAATATGTGAAAAATCTTTCCCTCACTAGCGTTCTAAAATAAAACAAAACAAAACAAAACAAAAATAACATAAATGTTCATAAACTATAAGCCATGTGATTTTTATTTTTTTATTTTGGTAAAAATTAACCCAAAAATTATGCAAAAATTTAGGTGTCAACAGCTACCTTTCTTTGAAGGTGAGCTCACAAAGGTTGCATTCAAAGATAAATTGAGACCTAAATTTTGATTATGCGCATGCAATGAATGATTTTTTGTTGGAAAATGAATTATATTTTTAAATGCAATTTATATGATGCATGAAAATGCTAATGCAAATGATAAATGAACCTACCTGGAATAACTTATCTTCAAGGAGGGTAGAGTAATTCGAGATAGTTGATGTTACATGTCCAGGACCCGTACCATTTTACGGTCGCCTAGAATAGTAACATGACTTTACAAAGATTGCTTTCCAATAACCCGTACCATTCTACGGTTGCCTAGTATGACAGTGTTTGGTTGTGTCTAGGATCCGTAGCATTTTATGGTTGCCTTGACAAAGAAATTGACTTTATAGGACTCGTATCATTTTACGGTCGCCCAAAATGGGGAAATAAATGTTGTCTAGGACTCATACCATTCTACGGTCGCCTAAACGGAAATTCATTTTCTAGGACTCGTACCATTTTACGATCACTTGAATAGGGAAATAGGTGTTGTCTAGGACCCGTACCATTCTACGATCGCCTGAATGAGGAAATTACTTTTCTAGTACCCATACCATTCTACGGTCGCTTGTTAGAGCAATAAATATTGTTTCTGACCCGTACCATTCTACGGTCGCCTAAACTGAGGTTTTTCTTGGCTAGGACCTAAACCTTTCTTCGGTTGCCCAGCGTTGCAACATAAATCATTTGACCAGGACATGAACCTTTCTTCGGTTGCCTTAATCAGACTGAATCTGGAGAAAAATATTTGGGGGACAACACAATCGAGTGTCGATGTAAAGGACTCTGGGCTACGAAAGCACACCAAGTCGATAAAAGAAAAACGGGCTACGGAAGCATGCCGATTCGATAAAAGGGAGCCTGGCTGCGAAAGCACGGCAAGTCAATATAAATGAACACTGGGCTACGAAAGCACACCGGATCGATAAAGAGGGACTTTGGGCTACAAAAGCACACCGGGTTAGGAACTCTAGGGTACAAAAGCACGCCGATTCGATAAAAGGGACTCTGGGTTACGAAAGCACGCCATGTTAGGAACTTCGGGCTACGAAAGCACGCTAGGTCTATTAAAAGGGATATCGGGCTACGAAATCACGCCGAGTCAATGAAAATAGACACTGGGCTACGAAAGCACGCTAGGTTAATATAAATGGACACTGGGCTATGGAAGCATGTTGGTTTGATCATGAGGGACATCGGGCTACGAAAGCACGCCGAGTCGATGAAAGGGACTTTGGGCTACAAAAGCACGCTAGGTCAATATAAATGAACACCGGGCTACGGAAGCACGCTGAGTCGATAAAAGAGATTATGGGCTATGAAAGCACGCCAGGTCAATATAATGGGATAGCTTGACCGAGTCAAGTATTAATGCACTTGAGAGAGAATACCTGCACAATGACAAGTATATGAGCAGAGATCTACTTACCTATTGATATCTCCAATTCATGGGGATATGTTTTTGGAATTTAGATATCCTGTGGAGGTCTCTCACCTCCTGGTAGAAATAAATTTTGAAACATCAAGGATGCACTTTGAATGTTCGTGAGGGCTTCTCAAGGGATCCTAAAAGGAATATGAATGTCAGGAGCTCTTGGGTCCTATTAGACATGATTAAAGCAAAAGTGCATTCACCAAAGAAATAAGCAATTAAGGTTATTTTGGAATACACACTTCAAAATCTACTGAAGTTTTCATCAATTCAATCAAGGTTCATGCATAATGACTTTTGCATCACCCAAATTTTCACTAGAGAGATTTATTGTTCAAGAAAATTTTCACTCGTGAGATGGATTTCCTAAGAATATTAAATGAGAGACTTTTAGTTAGAAATGACTTTCACTCACTCTCATTTAGAAGGCTATTTTATGAAATTTTCTCCATCTCACTATCATCATACCAACAAGGGTCCGAGTATTTTCGCAAACGGTACAACCTTACCAATCTGAGAGGTCTTTAACATGGACCGTAATGTGGGCTTGGTCAATGGCTTAACAATTGGACTCTTTAAGTCAAGGCTATTGAAAGAGCAGCTTCACAATCATGTCCGGGTTTATAAGTCAAGAACCCTACAAAATGAGAAAGAAATAGTCTTGCTCGCACTTCTTCGAGCGATGTTTATGATATGTGAATTCATACATTAATTCAAGTGCCATAATCAGAAAAAAAAAAAAAAAAAAAAAAAAAACTTTGCAAGGGACATAACATAAGCTGAGTTCATAGGTTGAGAAACAAAATGATTATTAGGTTCAAAATGTGTGTGAAGGGTGAGAGTTGGTGATCATCTTGACATTGTCACTAGTTTTCTTTTTCATCATCATGGATTGTCTTCAATGTGCTCCACTAACTATAAAAGCTTGGTGTTTGTGTTCTGTGAATGCTGCTCCATGAGGGATGCAACCTTTTACAATTGATAGTCACTTCTCTTGACTTTTTTTTTTCATCATTTTCATCTATGATCATCGCCTTGTTTTTATCAGACACACCGCTTTTTCATGCCCCTAGTTCTCATTCATTTTTCTTCACTTCTTTTTCATGGGCATTGGTCTTACTTTTACCAAGCACACTGCTTTTTCATGCCCATTGGTTCTATTTTGAATGATCATTTTAACATTTGGACCTTTAGGAGGTCTTTGTCTTTTGTCAACACTGCCCATGTTGTTTGAACTTTTTTGGGGGATGATCATTTTAGGCTCATGGGCTTGCAAATGATATAAGTATGTAGGATAGAGAAAGAAATGATCTTCGTTATCCTAAGGCACTGAGATTACCACATGAATTCAATGTAATAGCACGACTTAAAGATTGATGCAAGTGAGAACAAGAAAATTTCTTTCATTTTTCTCACCTCTCGATGCTGTCTTACCTCCAACTTGCCTCGATGTGAGGTGGTTTTTGACATGGGTAATTTGAAAGAATTTCCACAAGCGTATAAAGCTCAAAGAGGTTAAGTAATGGATCATATGTAGTGTTTGGGATAAAGAAATGAATTGCCTCTCATCATTTCGATCATCGTACCTTTTGTGAGAGAACTCTTTACCTTGCGGATATGGAACTTCCTACACCCATCTCACAAGTGTATAAGTAAGGGATTGTGTATAGGATAGGGCTTGCCTTTCATCATCCTGATACATCTCATTCAGCATTCTTAAGCATTGATGTCACTCCATTGAGTTGTCTATCTTGACAAATCTCCACATGACATTGGTGAGCTAAATCAATATGAAAATCCTATTTTCAAAAGAGTCCAGCAACTTTAAGCATGATAAGTGTTTGTGACTTCGAAACAAATAATTTATTACATTCAAAACATGGTTTTAAGCATTCATTCAGGGAATTGCTCCACAAAAGAATTGTCTCAGCAATGGATGTCCTTGGATTGTCTCTCTCAATCAAAAGTGAAAATCCACTTTTGCCCCTACATAAGAGAACGTGCATGAATAGAATACTATGCAACATTAAAGTAAATTTAAATTGCATATCCATTTTATTTCGGATCGAGATTTTATCCCAGTTGGGTCACTATCAAAATCTGCCATGCCCCCAATTTGTCATATGATGCACCATTTTCAGATGCTTTCTCATTAGGACAAGAAAGTAATGCTCTGAAACATGAAGTAAATGAGTCAGAAAATTAAATAGGGCTAATCTAATGCATGCTTTTGGAAATGGCTTGAAAAATGATTTTGTTATTCTTTTCTTTTTGGAATTTTATTTTATGAGGAAGTATGACGAAACCCAGTCCTTAGATTTTCTCCATGGATGATATTTTGTTTTCATTGTTGGATACTGTCACCGGACTGGTTTGGTGTACCCCATCATGTCCTCAAAACAAAACTTGTAATTTTATTGATATTCATCAATTGAATTACGTTTATTGGAATGTGATGTTCAACCACATAAGAAATTGAAATCAATCCCTAAAAAGCGATAAAAATTCTCACGCATGGGAAGGTGTATGTCCCTAATTAAATGAGGAAATCAAACTACTTAGGAGCATGAATCATGTGTACTTGAATTCATCACCCTTCTTGATCTTGTGATGCAAACTCTTTAGGTTAGATATTCTTCCATCTAGATATGTCGCTAGCCTCTTCATGATGGTATCAAATTCGATTACCTCAGGAAAATGAGATGGTTCAAAAGGTCTTCTTGGCTCTCTTCTTGGAGTCACAATTTTTCACTGAAGATAAATCGCAACACTTTTGCTTGACGAGATAAGCTCTTTTTGATCCGTCATTTTAGCTCTCGATCGTGAACGGATGGGTGAGCAGGATCACTCCATAATCACCTAATTCAAATGAACGAGAACATGTAAGCATGATGTGTAAATAGAGAGTCAATCTTTGACAACAATATATTTTATTTTGAAAAGTTCTTACAAGAAGGGAATTTCCTAAAAAGAGCTAGAAAAATAAACACTCTAGCAAGATCAAATTTCCTAGACATGAATTGAAAACAAATTCTCCAAAGTTTTTTTTATTTTCCAAATGATTCATTGCATAACAATTTCCTCATTTCATTTTTGATTGACAAAGGAATTAGATCAAATGACTATCCTAGATTGTCATGGACGAACCAAAAGCATAACAAAATAAATTGCATGGTATAGGGATAGAAAACTTACTTCACCAAGGAAAATTGATGGCAATCGCATAGACAAGCACATGAGATGTGAGGTTTGATTTCTATCTAAGAAGGCTAAGCAAAGTGGAGTTAAAAGGGTGGGATGACTTAGTTGTAGCATCGCATACTAAGTCAAGTCCTCCTAACTTTGGCTTAGTTAAGAATGATACCCCTATGCGATGCAGCCTCACGGGTAGAGGTAAGCATTCTTGACACCAAGAAAAAGCTTTTGGGATTGAGTTGGGCAACCTCTACTACACGGCCTTGCGATTGAAGTCGTATCCAACTCAATACCATCCTAAGTGTCTTAGTGCAGCTCAAGTTCGGCGATAGGTTATGTGTGCAAGAGTGTAGTGTAAATGCAAAGCATGCACAACAGTTTATACCAAGCAACACTTCATATGTGCAAGTAAACCATACATTCTTACAACTTCCTACATAACAAGGGTTGGCAAACACTTCCCCTTATACCTCAAAATATGCAAAAACATTTAAGGTGTTAAATGTTAGGGATGTATCTGCGATTTTCGCTGCTAAACAAAAATATTTTTTCAAAAGAAGAGAAATATTGGCTTAAGTCCACTAAAAGTTTTAACTCAAGTTTCCAGTGGAGTCACCAAGCTGTCGTGACCAATTTTTCGGGTGCACCACCTAAAATTTGGCTAATGGATTATTAAATCTAAACTTAGCTCGGGCTCTCCCAAGCCCATACCAATTCGCAACTTATGTTCAGATTCTTAACATGCATATAGATTTTATCTAGGAGTCGCCACTAATCAATTTTTTGGTGGGTCGATTAGAAACCCAAATAAAGTAATGGGAGTTTTACTTTACCCATACGAACCAGAGACTCTAGGTATAGGACTTGGTTACACTAGATTCCTTTAATGCCCTTTCAGTACCATTCTTTTATTTTCAAAAATGCTTTTGCAAGCAGCTTAAATTGATTTTAAATCTAATTCCCTAACATGTGAGGCGATCATGCGGGTGTGCAAATCACCAATTTAACACCCAACTAAAGCAGTAAATAAATTGTAGGACTTACCTCATAGCAACGAAAGCATCTGCATTGTTATATCAGAATTTACATTAACAAGCCTAGATATGATTTCTAATTAACAAGCAATTTCTTTTTTTTTTCTTCTTGTTTTCACTTATTTAATGAAAATCATGCAATATGCAATGCAATATAACTAAATGACCTAATTCTAATGACATGCAATTTCTAATTAAATTGACTTAATTTCATGAATCTAATCCTATATGACATTTACATGACATTTTTTTTTTAATTTTTCCTAAAAAATGCAAGCTTTGTCCTAGAGAATGGAACTAATTTATTCTAAGACTTTTTTTTTTTTTGTATTTTTCATGAAATTTGGAATTAGGAAAAATGTGAAAATTATCTAACTAGATTAAGATTCTATTCAATTTGCATTAGGAATTAGGTTAAGCCAAATCCTAATTTAAAATAAAATATTATCTTAACCCAAATAATCCTAAAATGCAATCTATCTAATATCTAAACTTATAATAAATTAATAAAAATATTATCTAGAATTAAACTAAGTGCAATTTTATCATAATATGCAATGACGTACAAAAAATGCCCTAACTCTACATGACATATGCATGATTTTTTTTTTTTTTTTTTTTTGTGTTTTTGTTTTATTAATTTCAAAATTAATAATTGCCAAATAATCAAACATGCAATCCAAGTTAAAAAAACTGGCAACCTAAATTGATTGATTTGATTTTTTTTTTTATTTTTTAAAATTGGAAATAAAATTCCTATTCTAAATATGCAAACCCTAAAACAAAAAATAAACCTAATTCTGACCTACATTTTTGGATTTTTTAAAAGGAAAATTAACTTAAGTGACACGATAGCAAATCAAGCAATATTGATACCTAAATTGATGAACCATATCTCACGCATGAGATCGGGTTAGCCAATTTTACATAAATCGCAAATCGAATCTTGTGCGGGAGATCGGATTAGCGATTTTTTTTCAAGTGATTGCAAGTCGGATTTCGGGCGCAAAAATCGTACTAACAATCACAAATTTCAAGGCTATTTCATATCATGCAATTTCAATCTTTACATAAAGGGATAATTACACTAAAAAGAGCAAGTAAAATAACAAAAATAAAATAAAACAAAATAAGATAAATAAATAACAGAAAAAAAGAATTACCTAAATTTTCTTTTGCTTTTGTCTTTTTCTTTTTCTATTTTTCATAAAAAAGGAAAAGGGGGCTGGCCGGTCCGGTGAGGAGGAGGGTCGCTGACGAGGGTTCCAGCGAAGCAAGGCACCGATGAGGGGCGTTAGCGATCTTTGGCGGCAGGGTTAGGCATGAGCATGGCGTTCAGATCTCGGCTCGGCGGTGGCGGCGGCGATTTCACAGGCGGACCAAGGGCGGCGTCGGATCTAGGTCTTCAGCGAGGCATAGCATTGACAAAAGGGAAACGTCGAGTGCTGGGTCTGGGCCTTCTATCATTAGGGTTGAAGCGAATAGATGCGCCGGTGTGGTTGGATCTCGGGTGATGGCAGATCGTTGAGGGATGGCGAGGGTCTTCACAGGTTGCAAGGTCAACAGCGGAGGCGACGTCAGGGTTGGGTTGCATCGGTAAGGGGTGAAGCAGCTAAAGGGACTGTCGGTGTGAAGGACTTCTAGGCACGAGCTTCCATTGGCATCAAGTCACGGCACAACAGTGGCGGTGGCTAGCGACTGCAAAGGGGCCGCAAGTACAGGCCGGCTGAGGTTGGTGGAGGCGGTGACGGTGCGATGGCCGGTGCGGGACATGGTGCCGGCACGGCACCGGCGGGGTCGGGGGACCCTCAGGGAAAACGAATAGTCCCTGATTAGGTTTTTTTTTTTTCTCTCACGTCACGCTTTTTAACTTTTCACTTTTTTTTTTGTTGACTTTGGAACCCCCGTACAGCCGATAGTTGGCGAGGTAAACCAGGGACGGCGCTAGCCAAGGACCCACCACTAGGGCGCCACACTTAAGAATCCCTAACAACAGCGCTGAGATTTGAACTCCTCCCCTCCCGGATGAGGGTGAGAGGGCAAAGCTAGCGCTGCCACTATGAGCGGTGGTAACTTTTCACTTTTGTATTCCCTTTTCACCCAAAAGAAAGAACCCCCCATCTATTTTGCACTCGATGTCTTTCATATACCCAAAAATTGTATTTTCATGATATATTTTATTTTCCTTTTTGTTTGTGCACGATCTCCTAAATATATCATTGAAATATACACACCTCGCGCAATATCCTCTTTTGTATTTTTCGCATATTCTATCCAAAAATTTCCCTTCTGCTCAAAATATATGCCTCGGTGTATATTACCTAAAAATATGAAAAATCTCAACGAAATATGTGAAAAATCTTTCCCTCATCGGCTATCTAAAATAAAATAAAATAAAACAAAACAAAAATAACATAAATGTTCCTAAACTATATGCCATGTGATTTTTATTTTTGTATTTTGGTAAAAATTAACCCAAAAATTATGCAAAAATTTAGGTGTCAACAGAAGGGCAATATAATCTACAATTAATAGGCAAGGAAAAATCCTAACTCGACAAGGATGAAATGGTATCCGAACCCAAAGAGGCAGAGGAAGACGTAGGCACCCAATTATAAGATTCAAATAAGGATCGATCTTAAAACCTATCAATAGTAATCACAATTTCATGTTTCATGAGAAAAAAACCATAATTAGTGATGCATTTTAAATTATTATCAAATATATTTTTTTATTTTAATTATTTTTAGAGCTTAAAAGGATGTTCATGCTTATTTTTTCAGTTTTATCAAAACAAGTCAACAGTTTCATTTCAAAAACTGCTAGTGGCCAAACTATTTTAAGCTAGTGATACTGATACTTCTAATTTGAGTTCAATTTATTTGTCCTTTAACAATGCTTTGGTTAGCGGATATAGGGAGAAAGGAAGGAAAAGAAAGGAGGGATATAAGTAAAACCTTGCTTATTGTTTATTTAGTAGAGAGAAAAGTATCATTAAGATTGTTTCTCTTTGAACCCTTATAAAACTTAGTTTTTGATGGTTTTGGATGACTACTTTTCTTCCAACTCTTTCCATCATAATACACTCTTACCTTACACAATAGTAACTCAATTCATCATTTTCTATTATTTTGTTTTTCCTAAAAAATCTCTTTGCTTTTTTTGCAATCAGTCCATCCTCTGAATATCTTATACATTATACAAGCTAGTAAAATGGAAGCTAATAGGGACAATGTCACGTCTCGAACCTCGAGCGCGCACACATCCCTCGGTGGTCGATAAAATTGTGTTGTCCTAGGATGCGTCGCCGACCCATTCGTTTTATTGCACATGCGAAAGCGTATAAACAATCCCTAGACAACACAAATATGGGATAGAAAAGCAGGATACAAATTTCACAAAACACTTTTATATACAAACTGAGTTTATATACAATACTAGTCTATAAAGAAAAGCCTAACTCCAAAAAGAAGAGTCACTAAGCCACCTAGGCATAAGAGTCCAACTAAGACCTCTAAGACCTCCAGGAGTTTTGGGTCTTCCATGACACCATCAAGGATAACAGTGTTTAGAGGACCAACCATCTCCTCACCCTCAACAATGGGTGTGTCGAACCCATCCAAGGGACCCTCCCATTCTATATTGAGCCCATGACGATACCATGCTCTGAATCGATGAGGTACAAATTCTGGTAGGCCCTCATTGACCAAGATCGTAGACATAATGAGCTCACGGAGCCAAGGAGTCCTAGGGATAGGGAAGAAGGTGCTCTACTCGCTAAACCCTCGAGGTTGACCAAAACGTACTAGAGGAACCACCATCTATGGACCTGAAAAAGATTAAGCCCACGACGGGGTGAGACGATGTCTCAGCGAGTTCACGCCCTAAACCCCGATTAGGAAGGAAATACGCTTAAAGGTAGTCTAACCACACATCAAAGAAGACTCACCTTGCCTTAGTTCATTCATGCATGTCAGTACTGATCATATACTCAATGCACATAATAAATGCACACATTAATTGGAATGTCTCACTCAATCTCAATCAAACACAGGGGTCTTGATTATAAGGCCAAATCGTTATGACACGTCACATTTCGTGCCACACAATTTTGTCCCATAATCAGGCGTGTTTATCTCAATCAATCACGCATTCCAATTGATTACTGCCTGCACATGCATGATCTACTCAACACACATCGGTCTTCCAGCGTAGTCGGGCATCGTCTCATCCCTTGAGTATGGCAATGTCCACCCGACACATATTGGGGATGACATTCCCGAATGAGCTTCAGTCCGGCCTTTACCGCGATCCGGCATCCATTGTTAGAGCATCCCACATAAGGGCATCGTCTACCTGACGCACATCAAGTATGGGTTCTCATAACCATCATACGATTATTCAATTCCAGCCAAGGACATTGTGCTTTGCACTCACATGCCTCAATTAAAATAATGTGCTTGGCCTGTTTCTTCATATTAAAAACACCCAGTGAAAATAATTGTGTGTGGGTACACGGTCAGATCGAATCGGAAAAATTGATATCATCCATTTTGAAATCCCACTATTTGATATAATATTTAAAAGCATTTTCGATGTCAAAACTCGACACCCTGAATTTTCTAATTAAATACCAAAATTTCACAATTTTGAAATAAATATTCAAAAATCACAATCATCACTCAATTGCACAATCTAACAATCAATTGCATAAACTAAGCACACCACTGCAATCATCATGAAATTCTAGCTACAGGCTATCTTGGTATAATTTCCGGAAAATAATAAATAATTAAAGAAATGGCAAAAATAATTAAATAAATGCATACTTAGGCTTAAAACACTAATTCAACCACCTAAACAGGCCTAGAAAAATAATGCACCTATCTACATAAATAGTACAATCTATTTAGCCTTTAACTAATCTAGTCTAACCACCTAACAATCCTAACTAAATCACTAATTAAACTAAACTAACCACCTAAACCATACTTAAGCTAATCTAACTATCCATTAAGTATAATTAACCTCCTAAGAAAGGTTTAGCAAGTAAACTCACCGGATTAGCGGGTTAGTGAGTTCACGGTGACGGCAACACGGAGGTGAGTGGAGCACAAGTCCACGACGACACCAAACGAGGCCTAGAAGAGGCCTAAAATGGGCCTCGAAGTTTCAGCCATTGTTGGAACTTCTACTTCTGTCCAAGGCTAAACCAAAGGGGGACCGGGGGTTGAATAGCGATTGGTTGAGGCAGGTGGGAGGCGGATGGCAACTGCGGACCAAGCGGTGGCTTCGGCTGGTTGCATGGCGATGGTGGCGCGGCCTCCAGGCGGGCTTAATGGCTGGACGATGGCGCACGGGACACGCGGGCAAGCGAGCTAGCATGCAGACGGGTGGGACACCAAGCGGAGGACAGCGCAGCTTCGGTGGCTTGGATAGGCGCGGGCATCGACAGCAAGGGGACTCGGTGAGGCTAGCTGGTTTCTCTGGTTCTTGGCTGGATTTCTTGAGCTCAAACAACAACAATGGAGAAAGCAAAGGCAAGGGAGAAGAAGAAGAAAGGCTCAGCTGAAGGGAGACCCAAATGGCCTCAAAGTCTTCACAAATATCCCTATTCACTCATCACTTGGCCTCCACTTGTTGCTGCCTCATCCTCAGCCACTTTCCACACTAAAGCTTCTCCAACAAACCTCCCAAGGTTGCTAAAATGTTGCACCCTCCATGGCTACACATTTTGTACATTTCCCTTCCAAATTCAATCAAATTCCAACTCAAAACAACCCCATTGATGCCCAAAAATTATAGCCAATGTATCCACATTAAATCCATGATTTTCCACACCAATGAATCCAACTTGAACGCCAAAAATCCCCCCTAAAATGGTCCTCTAATTTTCCCGGTAAAAAATAACCCAAACTGGAATTTTCGCCAAAAACTCGAGTTTGCAGAAAAATCTTCAGAGGATGAGTCAACGTTCCTAAAATAAATCGTGACATGACAAAATTTTCGATTTCTGAAATCGGGTTCAATTTCGTGGTTAATTTCAATCGGGCGCGATTTTAGCATGATCTAACCTACTGAGTAACTTTTAGGAATTTTTAGTACAATTGACCTTTGGTCGATTATTTTCAAGCCACATTGTATATCTTCGACTCATTGGCGACTTTCAGTTGTCGTAAAAATCTCGAGGTTTCAAATATGAGTACATGATACAGAAATGACAAAATTAGTTTAGTGCCATTTGAAGAGAATTTTGTAATTAGGTGGAATCACCCATATTCTAATCACATGCCTCTGTCAAACCAACCTATCTTCGATTTTTTATCGATTTTGACAGTGCCATATTGAACCTTGTAGATTAGCATGGTCGAGCGGTCGATTTTTGATCGAATTCTCAAGTCCATTATGTTTAGATTCCTTAACGACTTCACTTGATAGATTAGTTATCTCGTGAATGATCAGCTCAGGGAGAAAGACTATAGGCGCGTCGATTAAAAGCTCAACTCTTTCAATTGAAAACAGAATCATAAAATCAAGATGTCACAATAGCCATGCCTATGACTCGACTGCTAAAGAAGGAAGAGAAGTTCACATGGATGGATAAGTACAAGCTTAGTTTCCAAGAGTTTAAGCAGAAGTTGACTACCGCACCCTTGTTGACGATTCCGTTCGATCCTACAGGATATGAGATTTTTAGTGATGCGTCGTTCAGAGAACTGGGTTGCGTTTTAATGCAGCATGGAAGAGTTGTTGCATATGCGTTCCGTCAGTTGAGACCTCATGAGCTGAATTATCCGACGCATGACTTAGAACTCGCAGCGATCATTTTTGCTCTGAAGATTTGGGACTTTATTTATGCAGAGAAAAGTTCTAGATCTTTACGAACCATCAGAGTCTAAAGTATTTATTCTCTCAAAAGGAGTTGAACATGAGACAGCATCGATGGATGGAACTTCTCAAGGACTATGATTGTGACATCCCGTATCATCCCAAAAAAACCAACAAGGTTGCAGATGCGTTAAGTCAAAAGTCTTTGATTGTGTAGATGATGGTTTAGGATTGGATTCTACTCGAAGGAGTTTGAGATTTAGATTTCAAATTTGAGGTAGGCCATCTTTCAAGTCTCATGGCCACTGTCACGCCCCGAACCTCGGGCACGCACACGTCCCTCGGCGGTCGACTAAATTGTGACGTCCCAGGACACTTCACCAACCCTTTCGTTTTATGCACATGTGGAAGCGAACTCATAACCCCAAACAACAATCAAATACATGGGATAGAAAAATAGGACAACCAATTTTTCTCAAAACACACTTTATAAACAAACCGAGCTAAACCTACAGGTTCATATACAAAGGTTTGACTAAAAAAGAAACCACTAGGCCATCTACATTCTGGACCCTTCAGCCTCGGGCTCTGGATCCTCCACGCCACGACCCTAAAAATGGTAACCCACGATGGGGTGAGATAAAAATCTCAGTGAGTTAAACCCTAAGCCCTGACTAAGGCAAGAATTCACTCAAAGGCGCCCTAAACATACACCATCTAGAACTTACCTTGCTTGGGCGCGTCCCTACACATTAGTACATCTCATATGCACTCATAAACGCACCATGCGTAATCAGCAATTGGAACACTTCATAACACTTATCGAATATTCATAGAAGTCCTGATTGTAGGGCCAAATCGTTATGATACGTCACATTCCGTGCCACACAATTTCGTCCCATAATCAGGTGCAGATAACTCATATAAGTGGTTTCATCCAACCCCAATATTCACTCTTAATATCCAAATTTAATATTCGAACTCCACATCCCAACTCAATACTGAAACTCAAGGTTCTAGAGGTGACCCCCTCGAAGTTCCATTACCGTGTGGCATTTGGTCCCTAACCACAATCAGTAACAGTACAAGGTTCTAGAGGTGGCTCCCACGAAATCATGTTGTCGTGTAACACTTAGTCCTTGACTACAATAAGCAATAGCTTAAGGCTCTAGAGGTAACTCACATGAAGTTTCTTTGTTGTGTAGCACTTAGTCATTTTTCCACATATGGCAATAGTACAAGGTTCTAGAGGTGGCTCCTACGAAGTTCCGTTATCATGTAGCACTTAGCTCTCGACTATGCAAGACAATAGTGCAAAGCTCTAGAGGTGGCTCTCATGTGATTTAGTTCACCATGTAGCATTTAACCCTTGACTACAATAAACAACGGTACAAGGTTCTAGAGGTGGCTCACATGTGACTCAAGTCACCATGTAGCACTTAGCCCTTTACCTACTCATAACCCATCCGGTTTCCTCAACACAACACATGTGATTGCCTCAACACATCACCTCATCTTTCAATAGTCATCTATTGCCATGACCATAAACAATTACCATAGCACGACCATAAACAATCACCATTCACAACTCATCACGCACAATTCTAAGCATATCACAAGTCAACTACATCATCAAATATGCAATTTCTAGCAAGCAAACCATCAAGAACAATCACAAACTACTATCAATTCTAACCGGCAGAAACGGTCCACTGCGCATCTCCAAGTTTAAATCCAAAAACCTAATCAATCAAGTTCAGAAAATTCTCAAATATGAATATGTTGTAAATGACACATAAACGAATATTTTTTATGCAGACACCTTAACCTAGATCTTTATAGATTAAGCTCAGTAAATTGCCTAATCCAGTACAAAAACTGGGTCCGTTTCCATAAAGTCTGTTTTCCAAAATCAGTTTGGTTTGAGGTCCAAAATTTGTCCATTTGCGCTGAAATTTGACTATGTTAAACGTCAAGATGTGACAAACAACTTTTGTAAAGAAATCCTTTCAAAATTTGAACCCTAAGACTTAAAAAAAATCCATCGAATCCCAAAAGGTCACTAGTTCCAGCAAAAACAGAGGTTTTGTTTTGTTTTTAACGAAGTTGAAATCATATTATATTAAATCCATAAATCTTAGGTAAAATATATGTCATAGCTGAAGATGTCTAAAAAAATTCAAGAAGGAATCAACCTCAAAATCTTAGCACATTTCGATCCACAAAAATGGCAAACAGTGAGGGTCCAGTGAACAGATTCAAGAGAAAATCACTAAATTAGACTAAACCACCCTCATTAGTGCTAATCTAATTGGTTAGATTATCACTAATTTATCTTAAGGCTAATCTAACCAAATTAGATTAACACTAATCCATCTTAAGGCTAATCTCACTTAATACTAATCTAATTAAGCTAATTAACACTAATCTAACCCCTAAGCGTAATTAACAATCTAATCAATGATTATGGAGTTAACTCACCGGATTAGAGAATAAACGGGTCCACGACGATGGTAGTACGACGGCGGTGAGATCCTGTGTCTACAACGACTTCAAGGGAGGCTCGAAAGAGGTTGAAAACGGTCCCACAAGCCTCTGCTTGCTGTTGGAACAAGTTTTTCTTTTGCTTTGTGTTGGAGCTACTAGTCTGGGTTGGCTTGGTGGGCTAGTGGCTGCTTGGTGGTGTTAAGGCTGAGGCTGAGGCGGTGGCATGAGGTGGCACGGGGTTGAGGTTGTTGGCCGTCTGGTGGTTGAATGGTGTGGGGACGAGCGCGGAATGAGGTTGGCGTGAAGTTAGACAAAGCTACTAGTTGGAATGGGCGGATAGGGTAGCGGCTGTGAAGGTGCGACCAAGTGGATGCTAGAGGCTTAAGGGACGGCGTGAAGGCTGGCAAGTGCTGACTTGGTGGCTGGTTGCTAGTTTTGTTTTTCAACAAGAAAATGGAGATGAAGAAGAAGAAGAAGAAGAAGAAGAAGAAGAAGAAGAAGAAGAAGAAGTTGCTGCTGTGATTCTGTTGAGGGGGGAGACATGTGCACACCAAGGGGAAGGAGAGAGGGAACAGAGACGGGACAAGAGGGCCAACAAGTCTTCCATGCAGCCAATCCCCTTATTCTTCAAATATCTAGCACTCAAGTGAAGACCACAAAAGTCTTATGCTGCCCTCCAAGTCAAGGCTTCACCCAATGGTTGATTTTCCTTCCTATCTTCACCATTAAGCTTCATTTTGATGGCCAAAAATGGCCAGCCATCTGCCCATACGAATTTTCCCCTTTATTTCCTTCAATCCTCTCACTAATTACTTCATTTTAATGGCCCCAAAAGGCCATGGTAACAGCGCACACAATTTCCCTTCAAGTCTTCACAAAATCATCCAATTAGAAGGCCAAAAATACCCCATGCTGTCCATACGAGTTTGCACCCATTCCCCTTCCAAATTCTCACCAATTAAACCAAATTGACATCCAAAAATGCCAACTAAGGTGCCCATAAGAGTTTCCATAATTTCCTTCACCAATCGATCCAATTTGAAGGCCAAAAGTCCACTTTAAAATGCCCCTCCGAATTTCCTCCATTTTAAATTTGCCGAATATGATTTTTCCACAAAGATCCTAGCTTGATGGAATTTTCCCAAAAGATGAGACAAGATCCTAAAATTTTGCAAGAAGATGCATAAAAGAGGAAGGCTGACTTTCAAGTTATTAAAGACGGAACATTAAAGTTTCATGGAAGATTGTGTGTACCTGACGATGTAGAGCTTTAGGAAGAGATATTGTCAGAAGTTCATTGTAGTAGTTACAACATTCATCCAAGCAATATAAAGATGTATTAGAACATATGTTAACACTATCGGTGGACCGGTATGAAGGTGGATATCGCCATACATGTCGCTAAGTGTCTGACGTGTCAGCAAGTGAAAGCACAACATTGCAAGCCTGGAGGACTTTTGCAACTTTTCAAGATTCCTGAGTGGAAATGAGAACATATTACAATGGACTTTGTGATGGGGTTACCAAGGAGTCAGAGAGGTAATGATTCCATATGGGCTATATAGTCAACAAATTCACGAAGTCTGCTCTTTACATCACCGTATGAAAGGACTTTGCATTGGATAGATATACAGAAGTGTACATGCAACAGATAGTTCGTCTTCATGGAGTTCTGGTGATGATTACGTCAAATCGAGACCCGAAGTTCATAGCAGCTTTCTGGAAAAGTTTACAAACTACCTTGGGAACGAAATTGCAATACAATATGGCCTATCATCCGTAGACGGATGGCCAGTCTCAGAGGACGATTCAAACCCCCAAGGACATGGTGCGAGCTTGCGTGTTGGACTTCAAAGGAAGCTGTGAGGAACAACTTCATCTAGTTGAGTTCACCTACAACAATAGTTATCGGCAGAGTATCCATATGGCACCATTTGAAGCATTGAATAACAAAGCCTACAGAACTCCTGCCTATTGGGACGAAGTTTGGGAACGTAAGATTACGGGCCCTAAGTTAGTTGAACAGTCAGTTGACACCGTCAAAGTTATTCAAGAAAGACTCAAGATTGCTCGGAGTCATCAGAAGAGTTATGCAGATAAACGGCGTAGACCATTGGAATTCCAAGTTGGCAAACACATATTCCTTAAAGTGTCACCTATAAGGGGTACTTCGCGCTTCGACAAGAAAGGGAAGTTAAGTCCAAGGTATGTTGGTCCCTTTGAGATTCTAGAGCGAATTGGGACTTTGGCATATCGTATTGCGTTGCCGTCGAGACTTACTCAAGTACGTGACGTATTCCACATATCAATGTTGAGAAAGTATAAGCTTGACCTGACCCACATGCTGAATTTCAAGGAATTAGACGTGGATGAGAGAGTGTGTATGTGGAGAGACCGGTTCAGATAGTGGATCGGAAAAAGCAAGTATTACGTACTAAGACGATCCCCTTGGTTAAAGTGATCTAACAACACCACACAACAGAAGGAGCTACGTGGGAAAGCGAGGAATCGATGAAACGTCAATACCCCCACCTTTTTTAAGAAGAATTGTAGTGATTTAAATTTCGAGGATGAAATTTTCATAAGAGGGGAAGAGTTGTGACATCCTGAAATTCGACCCCATCTCGATAATATGAAATGGGCATTTCGTTGATGCACCTATGGTCCTTTTTCTTTGAGCTGGCTTCTCACGAGTTAACTAATCTTTTAGGCGAAGCCGTTAAGGGATATAAACACAAGAGACTCGAGAATTTGATTGTAAATCGATTGCTCAACCATAATAATCGGCAAAGGTCAATACGACACCGTTATAATTGAATTGTGATCAGATATAGGTCAATTAGATAGAATCTCGTAATTGAATTGCAGGTGATTCCACGTGATTGCGAAATTCGCGTCGAACGACAATAACCCAATTTTCTATTGAAATTGTACTCGGTACATGTAATTGAAACCTTGCGATTTTTACGACAACCAAGAGTCGTCTACGAGTCGGAGATGCACAAACGTGGATCGAAAATGATCGACCACGGGTCAAACGCATTAAAATCTCTAAAAGCTACCCGATAGGTTAGGTTGTACTAAAATCACGCTTGGTCGATTTTAACCATGAAATTGAATTCGGTTTCAGAAATCGGCGTTCGAGCTTGTCACAATTTATTCTAAGGATGTCGTCTCATCTTTTTAAGAATTTTCGTGAAGTTGGGAATTTTGCCAAAAAAATCAATTTCTGACAAATTGGAAAATAAATTGAAATTAGGATGGCTGAAGAATGGGCTATTTCTACCCCTATTTTGGCTTTGTTTTTGGGAAGTAGAGCTATTTTCTAAGTGGTTGGGTGCTTGACTTAGGGGTGGGTCAAGGAATTTTGGGGCCTAGGACTTTTCCCTTCCTCTGCCGTGTCTCTGTTTGGGGCGCACAACTCTAGCACGCAAACATAGAGTCTTCCCCTATTTTGTTCTGTTCTGTTTTGTTCTCTCCTGTCAACCCATCAACCTCCATTTTTCCCCACATGTTCTAGTTTTCCCTCTCTTCCCACCTTGCTGCCACATGCCCTCACCCACCAGCATCTCATCGCCCCACCAGCACCATCACGCCAGCCCCGTTTTCCTTTCACTGGTTCTGCTTACCTTCACCTTGTTGTTGCTGCCACCACCACCTCACCACTTCCACGCCACCGCTAGCTACCACCACTCCGCCCATCTCTGTCCACCAACCCCATCACCGCCAACAGCTCCTTCACTTTTGTTGTTGCTCCATCACTGGAACACCAGCGACTTCAATCGAGCCGTCCAAGCGTCCAACAGCTCCGCCTGGTAGTTCAACAACCTTAAGATTTGAGATTTTCAATAGTTTTTTCTCCTAATTGAACTTCTTAAAATGGCACACTAAAAGTGAAAAGCACTGAGTCGCATCTAGCAGGTATGAACACTTGAAGTATACATGCACAAAACACACAGAGCAAAATTTCTCAATTTTTATTTGATTTCTGAAAAGAACTAAACTGTGACATCCTGATTTTTCGGCTAACCTAAAATTGATTTTATTTTAGGATATTTTAACTTTGGGTTCGATGGGAATTTGGTTGCATTGTTTAATTAGCAAAAATATTATTTTATTTTCTTTCATGGAAAAATAATTACAATTATTTTACTTTTAAAAAAAATTATATATTTATTTCCGAGTAATGCCTTAATGTTCATTTTAATTGGATTCCGTTAATTTTCCTTTGTGTTTTAATTTGGGAATCTTATATTTTGGGCCGTAATTTAAAAATTTTGTTCGGTCCCCGTAACGGTCTTGTGGTGTCGTCACTTAGCCAACATGCGTATTGCGACGCGACATTTTCTCTCTGCGCGAGACTCTTACTTTCCATTTGAACCTCCACATGGTTTCCCGTCCGCTCCGTTGCAAGGCCACCACCGTACCGTTCCGCACCACCGCCGATCGTTTTGTCAAATTAGCAGATATTTTTTTTTTTCCTTTATTCTGTAAGTCTTTTGCTAAAACAGCAAATTTCCAATTAGCCAAGCAACTCTCACCCTTTCCTAGCTAAGCAAATTTTCATGGGCTGCCGCCTTCGCCTCTGGTATTGCTCAATCCAACCTTGTCACAAGTAAAAACCAGCAGATTTTTTTAGATCCGCTCGCTCACTCCACTATCATTTCCTTTCCCTCTTCACCGACACCCCAACACTTTCCTCCTCCATTTTCTTCCCTTCGCCCAAACCAGACAGCGACCAACTCTGTTCTGCCCTGCTTCAGAGCCACCACAGCAGACCGCGAAGCCCTCCGCTCGTCCGGCACCTCTTCTCTCCTCTGCAGGTGCAAGCCAGGCAAGTAGAGTTTCAACTGACTCGATACAAGTCTAGAGCTGCTGATAAGGTCCTGAGTACACGGACTAGCCCCCCTAGCTTTGCATGTGGAAATCGGGACATGGTTTCACGGTTGAGGAGCGGAATTTGGGTGTCGAAGCTCTGTCCAGAGCTGGGTCGGGAACAAGTGGAGCCTCCACTATCCGGATGCGAATGTGGAACTGTCCTTGGTCTAGGGTGCACGGATAAACTTCTTATAGCTTTGCATGTGCGATCTGTCGACTGCTGTTGCTGTTGAGTCCGAAATTGGGTGCCAGAATGCCCGCTCTTGGACCGAGTAGACCTCCGATGCAGTTGGCGTGTTAGTGAGTTGTGGGTGTCAATATTTGCTCGGTTGGCAACCAATAGACTCCAGTTTAGTTATCAAGTTTCGTTAGACTCAATTTTGGCTTGGGTTTATTCCAATCGGGAGGATTGAGAGGCTCGGGAAGCTCCGAAACCCTTTCTGGATTTCCCCGAGCCAACTTCATGGTTGTGGTAGTTCATGTGCGACGAGAGCTTATCTAGGAACTGCCTGGCGCCGCCAAGTGAGCCCCAGCAGTGATGGGCCTCGAAATCCACACGGATGGAGGCTGAGGGGGCGCTGGAGCCATGTCTAGGTTATCTTGAGCCTTCTTTATCCGTGGGACAGCTAACATGCTCGAACCAAGTGGTCCCAAGTTAGGCTGAAAACTTCTCGACTTCAAATTGCGCTATTTTGTACTATGTTGAGTCAAATCCGGTTTAGGAGGTGACAAAACAGCTTGGTCTATGTCTCTCGGATGAGTTCTAGGCCTCGCTGTCTTAATTCCAGCTTTATACATAAATTTAATTTAGTTAGTCTAGGAAGTAGATTGACAATATTAAGGAAAATGATGATATGGGAAGCTATGAGTCATAATGCTTCCTTACCAAGTCTGTTGGAATCTAGGACCCACACTGACCTATAGGAAAACAACGATTGTTAGAATGGGTAATATTGTAGTAATTCCTTAGCTCTTCCATTTCAATAAAAGTGAGCTTGATTTTTGACCTGCGAGAATTCCAGATTGTGTGGGACCTATAGTAATATTTGGATGCTTTATTGTGCGCGTTAGAATTTATGGTCATTTGGACTGCATCTTAAATTCACGTAGTCTTTTTTGTTGACATGGTTACAACTTCCTGGTAAGACTATAGATGTCAGGTTGGAAAGCGTTGATTGCTAGTTAGGTGAAATAATGTACGGACCAGTTAGCTTGTTCCTTTTGCTTGCAAATCGTATCGTATTGCTGTATGCAACATTAAATGATTGAATTGTTGCACCATGGTAAGGGTACAATCGATTCCCATCAGTTCTTGTGATGATGATGCCTTGGGTGCGAGATGTGACGATGATGCCTTGGGTGCGAGATGCCTAGAGGGGGTTGACGAGGTGCCCTCCGAAAGCCTGAGGGTGGTTGTTGTAGGACTCTCAGGGGTTCCTCATGATGCCAGGATGGGTGCGAGATGTCTGAAGGGGGTAATGTGGTGCCCTTCAGTTGCCTAGTGAAGAATTCAATTCTTACCCGATGCCTTGAGTGCGGGAAGGATGCTTGAAGAGACTAGTAAGTGAAGGGGGGGAACTAGGCGCTCTCCGAAAACCTAGGAACAAGGCGTGAATTCCCTAGGGGATGCCTTGCGATGCCAAGTAGGGTGCGAGATGCCTGGATGGGTTATGCCTTGGCCTTTTCGGAAGATGGTGGCAACTGGACTCCTCGAGGAGTCATGTATGCTGTTGTGAGGGCAATGGTTGTCTGTGCATGATCATGTGCATGCACTGTTATACTATGATGTGTGGTGGTGTATCTGCTGGCATATGTGCATATAATAGTTTGTATTAATGCTCATGATGTGGCCTCTGTGTGTGTTGTACTCTTTGGCAATGAGAAATGATATTATTGGCATACGTCATCATTTGTGAGAGCCTGATAGAGGCCACCAATGTAGGTAGAAACGTTCTCAAGCAAGTTGTGATTATTGTGTTACTGATCACAAAACGGGTCAATGGTTAGAGGGTCCCTTACTGATCTTGCTTATAGAACGGTTTTCAAGCAAGTTGTGACACCCTGTAAGTTAGTGGTTTTATGCTTGTATTCTAGTTAGTGGATCCTCTGCTTGCTGAGTTTTACTCACTCCAGTTGATTTTACATTTTTTCCAAGTTGAGCCATGTCGATCCCACCTTCTTCCCATCAGGTTCTGTATCGCATGCCCCTAGATTTCTCCTGGTACTGTGATGAGGCAGAAGACCCTCATGTTCCCGGAGCCACTTTCCTCCAAGTCGCTTGCTTGATGACCGTGGATGTAGGGGCGTCTATAGGCCCCGTCGCTCTCCGATTCATGGCCCAGTATGGTCGCATCGATGGACGCTTAGTGGGACCTCTCCCACTGCACAGTGATGGCCACGGTGGAGGCGGTCCTGCACGATAGGCGGGCCATGAGGGGGCAGCCAGAAGATGGGATGGAGGCGGATGAACGGCATGACAAACAGATAACTTAAGAGAGAGTTTTACAGGACAAGACCGGGGAGGGCGATAGTGTAGATGCTGGGTTGCTGCTCTTTTGTTTTTTTAAAAGCCCCGTGTCTTTTAATTTTTTGAGAAAACTGGTTGAACTCTCTGCATATAAATAAGCCTGTCGCAGGAAAGAAACGAAGCTTGATGGTTGCCGCCAGTTCTATGCTTGTTTTCTTTCCTTTACTGTTTTTTCTGCTTCCGCCGATTTACCTTAGGTTTTGAAAATATCGCGAGTTTACTGTCGATACGCACGAGTTGGGACAAAAAGAGCTGTCGCGCGCGCCAAGGGTGGTGGGTGTGACATAAACTACGTGACTTGATAAAAGAAAGCAACAAGTAAGCACGGTCACAAAATTTTTGTAGAAATTACAATTCAATAAATTAACAAAAAAAGAAGTATCGCCAATATAACAAAAGGCTAGCTAAACCTTAAAAAGCAACTAGATTCAATGATATCTTCCAGTCAAGAATAGATAACTTAGCGCATTTAGAAATTTAGAATAATAAAGAACATATTCAAATAAGCTGTACTAAGAGATTATCCTAAACTAACTCCATCAAAGAACAAAATATCAAATTTTAACGTCCTATTCAACATCCTAAATTCATCGAATGAAAAACCTAAATCCAAACTTGAGGTGCCCCACATCATTCTCCCGTGTCGGGTTATCTAATAAAGTATATGTGCTAAACTCCTCTTGGGATTTGGAATCATATCAGCAAGATCAATCACAATTTCTTGCTTTAAGAAAAGATCCCAACCGAGATCGATCCATCAATTGATTATTCCAATTGCTTGTCATAATGAAATCAATTTTTGCTCTTCCATTCTTCTTTCCATTTTCTATCACTTCAAATTTCTTTGCCCAAATCTTGTTTATGTATCCAGATCAACATGGGATGGGCTTTCCTCTAAAATCATTTCTCCATTGTCATAAAAGACGTGCTCATGTCACGGGTCAATCGATTACGAATGATCAAACACCCATGTGACCTTAGGATCTTACTCCCAAGTCAGCCTTACACGCACACGCACGAACACAAAGGGCGCATAAACAAAGGGGCGAATGTATTTTCTTATGAACGAACTCAATACAATGAGGAGGAGGATCCCCTATTTATACAAGTTCGGGTCTCATCTCATCCGTTGATGTTCCCTCCGATCCAACGGCTGTGTTTAAACGTATGCCATCATTACAAGTCTGTACATTTAGGCCACTCAATGACTCTAGGCCTTGGGAAAGCCCATGGGGCATGTGTTAGAAGCAAGGGCAAGCCGCTTGACATGAGCAGGTTGGTAGTCATGGGTTGTGCATGGGGTAGCTTGAGCAATGATCACGGGTCATGCATGGGCTTTTGTCCAGATTACGCATGGGCTAATTGTGCGCTGATTGTGGGTTGTTCATGGATCAATCGTGGATTGCTCGTGGGTGGGCCCTTGCGTGCGACACTGCCCCATCACGGACAATCTTGGATCATGTTTCATTCGTGGGCTATGTCAATCTCCCCCATTTAATTGGGCGACGCCCTCGTCACGTTTGTGGCATGGAAGGCATCGATGTGTTTCTTGAACTGCCACAAAGTCTTGGACTGTTCCCAACTTGCTTCACTCTTGGGAAGGTCTTTCCATTAGACAAGTTATTCCTTCTTTGGTACACAATGCTTCTTCCATATGACATGGTCCGCCATGATCCATTCAATGTCCTGGTCGTAGGAGGTTTTTCGCTCAAGGGGGCTTGTTTTGATTCGCCTCGATCTATGTCTTCCTCGTTCACATGGAAAGGTTTCAACATACTTACATGGAACATGGGGTGTACCTTGAGCTTGGCTGACAAGTCCAATTTGTATGCAGCCTTTCCGATTTGCTACAACACTTAGAAAGGGCCTTCATAAAGATGAATCAGCCCTTTGTGCACATCACGGTATTGAAGGAATAAGTGTAGCTTGGCCAACACTATCCCCGACCTGAAATTCTACGTGCCGTCGCTTCTTGTCGGCCCATTTCTTTGTGCGCTTTGTAGCCCTATGTAGGCACGCACGTGCCAAGTCCACATGTTCGTCCCATTCTTTTGCAAACTTGTATGCAAAAGGGACTACTTCCTTGATATCTTAAGGCTATTGGGCTCGGTGTGAGCGGTTGCTACCCGGTCATGATATTTAATGGGCTTTGGTTCATGGACTCACTCCGCTGCAAGTTGTATGAGAACTGGACCACGTCGATCAGCCGCGCCCAATTTACTTGCGTATTGCTCAATTAGTGCCGAAGGTAGATTTCCAAGAGTGCATTCACCCGCTTTCTCTAACCATCGATTTGGTGATGCAGACTCATGGAAAAGTTGAGGTTTGTCCCTAGCAACTTCGAAGAGCTTGGTTCATAATTGCTCGATGAATCGAGGATCGCAATTGCTTACAATCATGCGTGGTACGCCCCAGTACTTGACAACATGTTTGAGGAATAGCTTGGTTGCTTCCTTGGCTGGACAATCCTTGGTGGCTAGCATGAACGTCGCATACTTGGAGAAGCGATCCACCATGACCATGAGGGTCCGATACCCTTCAGACTTTGGCAGGTTTATGATGAAGTCCATGGAGATGCTCTCCCATGGACGTTCTAGGATAGGCAACGATTCAAGGAACCCTGCCGGTGACTGTTGCTTTATCTTATCTTGTTGGCACACAAGACATGTTTGCACATAGGCTTTGATGTCATCCCGCATGTGTGGCCAATTATATTGATCCTCCACAAGTGCCAAATTGCGGTGGATTCCCGAATGACCCGCTCATTTGAAGTCGTGGCACTCATGCAGAACTTCCTTCCTAGTTTCCCATGGAGCAGCACATAAAGTCTTTGTCCCTTGCTGTAGAGGAGATCATATTCACACTAGAATCGTCTCATCTTGCCCTCTCGTGCATATCAAAGAAGGGCTTGAGCCATTCGATCGTGCTTCAGCCCCTACTTGATACGGTCGATCCATGGACAATCGTGTCGACTCATCATGTTAGCCAGCTCCAGCTTCCTGCTTAAGGCGTTGACCACAAAGTTGGACTTTCCGAACTTGTATTCCAACACAAAATTAAACTCAACCAAGAAGTCTTACCATCGAGCTTGCTTCAGGCTTAGCTTCTTATAGGTTTGGAAGTAGCTCGTGGCCACATTATCAGTCCTTACGACGAACCGGGATCCCAAGAGATAGCGCTCTCACATATGAATGCAATGTACCACCGCGGTCATCTCCTTCTCTTGGATCGTGTAGCATCGCTCGATATCGTTCAATTTCCAAGACTCAAAGGCAATCAAGTGCCCATCCTGCATAAGGACACCACCGACAACAATGTTAGAGGCATCAGTTTCTACCTCGTATGGCTTGGCATGGTCGGGCAGCACGAGCACTGACTCTTCTGTCATGGCCTGCTTCAACCAATTAAACGCCTCTTGACACCAATCCATCCACTCCCACGGCTTTTCTTTCTTCAACATGTCCGTAGGTGGCACGGTGAGACTCAAATATCCTCGGATGAAGCGTCGATAGTAATTCGTGAGACCAAGGAAGGATCTCAATTCCGTCACCTTGGTCGGTGGCTCCCATTCAACAATGGCATGGATTTTGGCCACATCCATTTGCACTCATTCGCCCCGGACAATGTGCCCAAGAAAAGGGACTTCATTTTGCGCGAAAGCGCATTTCTCACGCTTTACATATAGGTCATTCTCCTGTAGGACTTGGAAAACTTGACTCAAATGTTCGACGTGTTCCTTGAGCGTCCAGCTATACACAACGATGTCATCAAGGTAAACCACAATGAACCGATCAAGGAACGGATGGAGTACATTGTTCATAAGAGTGCAAAAGTTGGCCGAGGCATTTGTCAAGCCAAAAGGCATGACGCAAAACTTGTACGATCCATGATGGGTCACGCACTTGGTTTTTGGCTCATCCCCTTCGACAATCCGAACTTGATAGTATCTTGATCGAAGATCAAGCTTGGATAACCATCGGCCTTCCTCAAGCTGATCAAACAAGTCTGCAATGAGAGGGATCAAATACTTGTTCTTGATAGTGAACTTGTTTAGTGCCGGTAATCTATGCATATGCGGAGGGATCCATCATGCTTCTTTTGGAACAATACCAGGGCACTAAACGGGGCTTTGGACGGCTGAATGTATCCTGCGTCGAGCAACTATTTGAGTTGTTTCTGCAATTCCTCCAATTTTGGTGGGGCCATGCAACAGGATGCCATGGCCGGCAATCGAGCATCAAGTATGAGCTTGATCCAATGATCCACTTCTCTTTGAAGAGGGCAGCTTCTTAGGCAACTCAGGCAGCATCAAATCTTGGAAGGCGTCAAGGACTTGAATCACCTCCTTCGGTACCCCACTTTCTTTCACGCCCTCCTCTTTCAACACTACCAAGAAAGTCACATCGCCCTTCCTTAATCCCTTCATCAGCTGCATGGCCGATAGCATCTTCCTATTGCATCCCGACTCGCGGTAGATCGGGACCATGCATTGGCACCACTTATTTAGGATGCATATGCAATCCGTGAAAGGAATAACGCCCACATTGATCCTGTTAAGGAATCCTAAACTAAGTACGAAATCGTAGTCATCAAGGGGGATCACCTCGATATCTTCTTTATTGGTCCATGGACCGAGGTAGAGCTCCACGTCCGTATCCACGCCGCTAGTCGGGACTTCCCTGGAGTTCACTGATTTGAGCCAACTAACTTTTCCTTTCTCGATCGGAAGATTCAACTTCTTCACGGCCTCTTAAGATATGAAAAGGTTAGGTGCCCTGGTATCTACGAGCATACTCATCGTGGTATCACCAATCTTCACATTCACGAACATTTGGGTTCCTTGGCTTTCTTGGTCTTGATCGACCCAAGGATACGCAAAGATCCCAACCGCAACTCCTCGTGGTTCATCCTCTTTGCATAAGGCTGCCAACTTTCCTTTTTTTGGACAATCTTAGGCCATATGTGGACCCTCGCAAAAGAAGCACTTGTAGATACGTACCTTGCAATGATATCTCCCATTGCTCGACTCTAATTGAGTCCTAGGAGGGGAAAATGGTGGTTTGCCTTTGTTCAAACGATTGTACCAACTCCGATCTCCCCCACCATTGACATTTTCTCTAGGATGAGAGTCTGGCTTAGCCAAGGTTGGCGGCTTGTACTCCACGAGAGATTCAGCCACGAAAGTAGCCATTGCAAGATTTGTTGCATGGCACCATTTAAGATCTTGCTTGACCCATGGTTTGAGTCCGCTCATGAACTGATGGAATGCTTCCGTCTCGATCATGGACAAGATTTGGAGTAACAGCTCCAAGAACCATTTCACGTACTCGTGAACTTCGCCTTTCTTTTCTAGGCGCATGAGTTCCCCATGAGCTTCCTCCTTCGCATAAGCGGGATAGTAGGTTTGCTGAAATTCCTCCATGAACTTCATCCACGTCGTGATAGGATCGCCGATCCTATCATCCGACCTATGATGCCACCACAATGATGCTACCACAACAACGCATCATCAACTATATACATTGCTGTGGTGTTTACCCGGATCATGTCGTCGATCATTTCTATGGTCTGGAAGTATCGTTCCATGTACCATAGCAAAAGTTGTCCACGTCCTTCACCACCTGTAAGCCTTTGAACTCTTTTGGCTTAGGTGCATCGGCCTGTGGTGGCGTGGTGATCACCCTGTTCACACGCGCTGCTTCAACCTCCACAAGCTTCCCTTTGAGCTCAGCTACTTCCGCGTGCATGGCCACCATCGCAGCTTCCCAAGTCTCATCCCATTGCCTCAGCTTGTGGATCAAGGATCCCAGCAACTCGCCTTGGAGCTTTCCCATGCTGGCTTTGAGCTCTTGCATCTCAGCCCATAGCTCCACCTTTCCGACTTCTACTCCTTCAATGATTTGGTACAAGTCCTCAACTTTCCCTTGGACATCCAAGATGGTCTCTTCCAAGACCGTCACTCAGTGTTCCAAGTCACCCATTTGATCCCTTGAACTTGAGGCACCCTAGGTTTTCTTCGGCTTGGCAAGAGCTTTCTCATTGACCCTACATCGATCCTCGCAATCCTTGACCTGAGCAATCACTACATTGGGACGCTAATCAGCCATCGCACTTGGAATGAAGCCTCTGATACCACTTGTCATGGGTTGGTCGATTACGAACAATCAAACACCTGTGCGGCCTTAGGATTTCACTCCTAAGTCAGTCTTACATGCACAGGCACGAACACAAAGGGCATATGAACAAAGGAGCGAATGTATTTTCTTGTGAACAAGCTCAATACAATGTTGGGGAGGGTCCTCTATTTATACAAGTTTGTGTCTCATTGTCACGCCCTGATCCTCGAGTATGCACCCATCCCTTACTTGGTCAATATAATAACGACGTCCCAAGACGCATCGCCGACCCATTCATTTTAATACACAAGCAGAAGCATATAAATAATCCCCATACAATAAAACAATGGGATAAAAGTAGGAGTAAAAACTCGAATTTGAAAAACCAACACACATATATACATAAATAACAACTAAGTCATATATATACATATACAAGCCAAACTGAAAAATCGGTTTCTACTCAAACAGGTTCAGCAACAACAAGTCAGTAGACAGGGGTGGGGTCTCAGTCTTCATCGGGGTCATACTCTGGGTCCTCCTTTGGATCTTCCTCAGGGTCCTCCTCTTCGACGATCACCCCTTCTTCGACGTTCCAGCTGAAATCCATGTCATAGTATATCGAATATTCAGGATCACAGAGCTTGGGATCCTTTGTATCCACCGCTGATCCATTCTTAGGATCTATCGTCCCCTTCCTGAATGCTACCTCTAACACATACAGAGGTATATCACCTTTTGATACAGGACCCTCCCTTTACCCATCATGGTAGTGGCGATACCATGATCGGTACTTATGGGGCACCTTATTGGGTCCACCCACGTCAACTCTGATAGTGGATTCCACCAGTACGTATTCCAATCCTTCGGGGTGGGGTGTATCGGAAAGTGATATCTTATCTCAGTGATCTCCTTAGATATACCAAAATGCGCAGGAGGAGGTGGAGGTGCTGCCATCTATGGACCTAAAATGTTATCCCACAATAGGGTGAGTCGACGTCTCAGTAAGTTCTACCCCTGAGACTCGATTAGAAAGCCAATATGCCATAAGGGCTGCCTATGCACAACACGAGTTAGAGGACTTACCTTGGCCTCAGTTCCATCCTGCAAATCAATATCAATTACAAATGCCTCAAATTACATCAACCAATTAGCTCATAACATTAGACAAAAACATTGATCAATCGATGTAGTCGATTACATGTCACCACAACCCTTTCTTGGTCGGCTAATCTCATATTAAATACCCTACTAACTGCAAGAATTGAACATATCCACATATTAACATATAATCTCTTATCCTCTTTAAGTACCTTAAAACCTTCTTGGCAGCAACGCAATAATCGCGTCATGAATTTGATTGATGTCTGCCTAGAAGTCCCGTCACAAAGACGATATTTAGTCTAGTGCAAATTCGAGCATACATTATACTTTTAAATGCACTGACACAAGGTACACCCTTTAATTAGATTTTCTCAATATCTAAATAAGGACAATGTGATAGATTAAATCCATCACCCTTAACAACAGGAGCAATTCCTGGCTTGCAATAATGTATATTGAATATTTCCAATATACAATCAGCAAATGTCCTCCGAGAAAATCTAATATAATATGGCAAAAACAATCCTTACAAACCTTAGTACAAAAGATATAAGATGTCTCAAGGTCACAACATGTAAGCAAAATATCATGTACATAGTGTATGAGAAAAAATAAATTTCCTCCCACTGACCTTGCAATATATAGAATTACTTTGTTCTTAATTGAACAAAATAACAACGCTATGAAACTTTAATAATATTGTCTGGAAACTTGCTTAAGACCATGAATTAAAACTTTTCAGTCTACACTCAAGTTTACTTGAATTTGCTGCAAAATCTTTCGATTGCACTATATAGATTTTGTATCTATTTGACGTAACTCCATATAAAAAATAAACTATCAATGCCACGTTCACTCTGAAAGAATTAATAAAGAAATAATTATTTCTTCACTAACTATCCACCCCTCTTTCAGAGTAAAAATATTATTATCCTTTTTTTTTTATGGCATCTAATCACATACTTAATTAAGAACAAGAAACGACATTTATATAAGTTACCAAAACAACCATGTAATGGATATTATAATCATGCTCTCTCAAATAGACTATATAGTCTGATGGTATAACTAATTGTCTTTCCCTAACAAATCTCCTTAATAAAGCTGCAACCACTTCATTCTGCACTTGAGAGGTTTAAGAAATTTCATTATAAACTATATCAAGAATAGTACCTTAAACCTCAACAAGTTTAGTCTATGGTACAGGAGATTCCATAATTATCTGTATAGGTAAAGATAAAAACACAGTAACCCCCATCATACTATTATCTTTAATAGTCTAAGAGCAGCTATCCTCTACAATTACGTCGATCTTAAGAAACTTTAGAGTATGTGATTTCATAATTCTTGTACCTTCTTTAGGGTCATAAGATCAATACCCCTTTAAAAATCTGGATAAGATACAAAATAATATCAAGTGGATCTAAATTCCAACGTACTTAATATTGGATGAGATAACCTCACTCCTGCATGACACCTCTAAATTTAATATGATTCAATCAATTTACGTCCAGTCCATAACTCAAAAGAAGTTTATGAAACAATTTTGATAAGAAATACGTTTTGTATGTGAAAAAATTGCTTTCAAAATATCAACCCACAGTAGATCGATAAATTAGTCTTACTCATCACCATGTTAATTATGGTGCAATTATGCCTTTTGGCAAATCTTTTTGTCAGGATTTTCAAGCATAGTAATTAAATTACCACCCCAGAATTTACCAAGTATTTGACAAATGACCCTTTAAGCAATTCAGTATTGTCATACTTGCCAAAATACTTACCGCTGCAATTAGGCCTGACAACCTTCAAGACTAATTTTAACCAGTTTATACTTTATCTCGGTCATTTTCCTTAAATAAAAAAAACAAAACTTTTGGAAACAACCTTTTAACCATATACGAGATGTATATGTCATTAGGACTTAAACATAATCTTTGCAGATATGTCCTAATTTCAATATTATACAAAACATAATTTCAAGCAACTAAGGCTTCCATCATATTATAGCAGTGCAGTCTACAAATAAACCTCCTTTCAAGTGCTCCAGAATAGAACGCTTTATGGACAGTAAGCAAATTTTTTTGCATTTTCAAGCAACAAATCATATGTCCACAACTTAAAATTTGAAGCAGTAAAAACCTCAATAATAGTGGAATTATTAATTACAGAAAAGGTGACTGAAAAACAAGCAATGTATATAATTAGCATCATGTGAGCACTGTGTAACTTGACATACAAGTACACATCCAGAGAGTTACATGCATAATCATATAATCACCTTTGGGTAGAATACATGACATGCAGTTGTACACTCCCCACATGATAGCGGTTATGAGAATATATTTCAATTCTTCGTGAATTCATCACCTTTGGGCATATGAATCACTAGAATCAGTCACTCCTCCACCATACCATCATATATCCCTCCATGAACTAATACACAATCACCTCCTTTGGGAGTATGACTATACATTAGACCAGGAGACATCCCAATCAATATACGAGACTGAAATTTCTCAAACCCAATCAAGCATGCCACTTTGGCGGTCACTACTTAATTGAATCCTTGAAACTCTCTCATACCAGGGATATAAATTTTACTCCTCACATACACCATATACATGTGATTTTAGCTTTAGTGATAGGGGTAGCATATCACCAAAATCACATATTATGCTAATTACATTGCGTTGTTCATTAATAAAATCTTTATACTACAGATATATATAAATGATCTGAAAGATAGACTCCAATGAGATCACGGAACACAGTAACACAAGAAACTTCACATAACATAGAAGAAAACGTCTCTTGTGCACCCAGATAACATATTACTATAACAACATAAAGAAGATAGTTGATTCAGAGGATCTATCACAAGTTAACATCAATAGCAATACAGGATACCCCAGATCGACAAGCCTGAAAGCTAATCCACTATTGCTCATGAATTTCATAAGGCAAAACATTACTCCAAGGCCAACAGCTAATATATTAGCCAACTTTTTTTAAGTAACAAATTATCATTGTAATCAACCAGTGGCCTATTAATTGAGTCAAATCCAGAGAACCAAATATCTAAAATTTAACAGTAGATACTATTACTCTGCGTAAATGTTGTCATACTCCTTAACCAAATATATATATATATATATATATATTCAACTTGATAGACATTAACAAGTGACCAGATGAGTTCATGTACAATATGCAGTAACTTAATTGACATGCATTACCCACATTCAGTAGATGTGTTAATCAATACAATCATTTTGGTCACGAGTTCTTAAGATGTCCATCATTCAAAAATTACCAGTGTGTAAAGGAGTATGCTTAAACAACAAAAATTTTATAATCAATACATAGTTCAATTACTATCCCATAATGGTTCTATCTCATTAAGCCAACTTCAATTCACAATAAAAATTAATTTTTTATTAATGAATCACACCATTATAATGTTTATGTGATAACTTATCAGTAACCCAACACTTGTATTTCGAAAATCACAGAAAAATACAAGAAAAATACGCGAAAATACACTAAAAATACGCGTATTTAGGGCTTTGTATGTATTTTCAAATCCATAAAATCATCAAAAATCCAAAATAAACACACCACAAGATAGAGGATGAAGATACGAGTCCAACGCCGCAAGCCACGTGCCAATTGGACTCTCCACGCGCCCGCACGCGCCGCCTGAGTGCACGGCGCGTGGAGCCCACGTGCAGGCATACTGACCGGTCATAACCGGTCCAACCGGGATCGGTCCGACCGGTTCCCGGTCCGACCTTCCGGTCCAGCCGCCCGGTCCGACCGATTGACCGGTCTGGTCAACGGTTGACCAGATCGGGTCGGGTCAACTGGTAGGGTCAGGTCCTCAGTTGGGTCGGGTCGGGTCGGTCGCCATCCGGGTCGGGTCGAAGTGGTTCGGGTCCATCGCTGACGTCAACGTGACGTCGTCGGTCGGGTCTCAAGCATGACGCCGCACATGACGTCAGTGGGTCGGCACACGGATCGAATCCGAATTCGAGTCCGGTTCTGGGTCGCTAACGTCAGCGTGACGTTAGTGCCCGCGTGCGCCGCACACGCGAGATGCGCCCCGCGCGTGGGGGCGCATGAGCACGCGTGGGGCGTGTCTCCGACGCCCCAGCGGCGCGTGGCCTCGCGTGGAGGCACGTGTGGCCTCCTCCGGCGACACGCCGCCCACGGACCTTCTCGTCTCATCGAGCCCAAGCCGAATTTGTGATTTAATTTTATTTTTATTGAACAAAAAATCTCGAAAATCACAAATTATGGCAAAAAAAACTTATGCGTTCAAGTTCTAGGGTTATGGAAGCTCTGATACCACATGTTGGACGCAAATTACGCAACCCTAAGATCTCCATAACCAGAACAAGAACATGCATAATTGAGTAGAAAGATTAACGCACCTATTTTGGGATTCATCATACATAAAGCGGAAGTAAAAAAGGGATTTCCCACATATCAAGGGGATCCACGCATCAAGTCATTCTCCTCTATTGCCCTCCGTATCACCTGGCTCAATGAGGCGGCCCCCTCACGTTTAGTATTAGGTAAACGCCCTTAGGTGAGGATACATGTGAGAATTAGGGTTAGAGGAGAGACTTGAGCACTATTTATAGAGTTTCCTAGGCCCCCTCATTACGGGGGCGGGCTCAACTCGGCCCACACTAGCCAGCCCATATTAGACTAATTAAGAAACCTTCTATCTCACCTTAGACCAATCCCCGTAAAACAGTAAACGTTTAAACGGTAAATTACAATATCAATTAATGTAGTCCACATTAGGAAAACTCTTACAGTAGCGCCCAAGGGCGTCTTGATAAATCACAACTACACCCACCTGATTTGCAAAAATGGTATCTACTTAGAACTATGTGAAGCATAAGAATTTCATTGCTCGAATTCTACTTAAAGCGAACTTGTCAATCTAATTAGAGCTTAATAAAACTTTAACTCTTTAATTGACTAAATGCCCAAACTCAAGCCCCTTTTCTACATTTATCCCCATTTAGGTCAAGAAGATTAAATCAATATCTATAAACCAGCGAGTCATTAGTGGGTTCTTCATCACTTGTTCCTTTTTAATGCAATTGGCTATTGAGTCCTCCATAATTATAAATCAGTGGATACTATTAGGAGTGAGCAATCGGGCTGGAACAATCCGAGAATCGACCTGAATTAGCCTTATCAGTTGCAAGTTGGTTCACATGAGAATCGGTTCAATTTCTGGATAAAATGATTGGGAAACATTCTTGATCAATTAGGCTCCAATTCTATACCTAGAACCGATTGATTTTACCGAAAAACCAGCCTCGCAAGACAAAGTTGTAGGATTCAACCGATTTCACCGCTAATCACAAATTAATATTTTACTCTTTTATGAGATGCCTTGCCCGCCCACCCCGCCCCCCCCCCCCCCCGCCCTCTCTCTCTCTCTCTCTCTCTCTCTCGCTGAGATTGGTCAGGCTTCTTTGACTTCGCGCGACTGGTCCCTCTTCAACGGCTCGATCTCGACTTGGTTCGTGATTGGCCACTCTCTTCTCCATTCCGAGGCACTCTCTAGGTTGGTTTCGTTTGTCAACCACCTCGTGGAATGGTATCTGAGCTAATTTCCTCCGCCGTCTACGAGATAATCACGACTACGTGTGAGGAGCACTAGGATGGTGAGGTAAGGTCAAGATTTTATTCGGTCAGTGGTGATGCCTTATGCCTGAAGGTTTTCTGGGTTACAGCATTAAAGCTGAAGAACGCTTGCCACTTAAAAAAAAATGACTTTTCGAAAGAATGACTTTTGATGAAAAAAGGAAAAAACCGTGACCAAAATAGATATTCTTTTGAAGTTGGATCATTCTTTATGATTTATCCCGTAGGAACAAGCAAACTGGCTTGCGGTCTTTCTATGTCAGACAACTTGCATGCGAAGATTCTAACCCGTGAGCCAAGATAGTTTAGATTAACCGAAGGAGTCTAAATAATCTTAGCCACTAAGGTTTTGTTTTGGCCTCTTGAAGACTTAAAATTTAGGAAAAAACTCCAATCAGATGTGGAGTTTGTGATGGATTGAATTCTAAAATTGGAATTCTTATCGTCCTCATAGTTTAAGTAATCACCACCTTCGTGTGCCGGAGTGGGTGTAGTTGTGTTTTATCAAGACAACCTCATAAGGTACTCTCCACAATTTCATGTAGGAAAAGAGAAATGGGGAAAATTGTCCAAAAAGTCATTTAACTTATTATAAAACAGTCAATTTAAATATTTTAAAAAATTTATAAAAATTGTCCACATTAGCGTTGGCTGTGTCATGTAAGATGGAAAACGCCAACTTTAAGGATTTTGGGCCAAAATTGATCAAAAATACAAAATTGGCAAATAATCAAAAAGTTTAACACTAAATTGATAAAATTGAAAATTTTATAACTGAATTAAAATCTGTATAATATATTTAAGTGTTTTTTGGTAATTTTTTAGGAGAAATGGCACTCAATGATACTAAAAGAAAAGAAAATTAAGATTGCAAAATATTGGCTTAGGATTAATTAGACTGCTTCAATTAATTTAAATTAGAGTTAATATCACGAAAAACCCTTAACCCTTTTTTTTTTTAGCATATTGTATTCGAGGTATCCTTCTGCCTTTGTGTAAAAATATAAAATAAACTGATCAGACCACCAATCATTAATTGACGTATGAATTGAAAAAGAAGCGTATGTGGAACCACATGCAAAAGGCTTCCTTTTTCTCTTTCCTTTTTCCGAATGCTTTGAAGACCCGAGAATTATAAAGCCTAGGGATGATAGGAGACTAAAATTGAGCTTTGTATATCTATGTCATTTACCAGACAAACTTCTTTTTCTATTCTCTTTTTTTTCTTTTTTCTTTTCTTTTTTGGTGTTTGCCTTGCTATATGTCAGCTCCTGTTTGTGTTTTTACTTTGCTATCATGTATACAATGTATGTGTTACCATGTCTTTATCTCGTTCTGGAGACGCAAAAAGTAATCTACTTTGCATATTTGACTAATTAATAGCATCTTTAATCTTGACTACTGATTTATATCCCAAAAGAAAAAGAATAATATCGACTATTGGCAAAACTCAGGATCTAGGTTTATAAAAATTGGGGTTCCCGTTAAGACCATCTATAGTCTTTATTATTGATAGCCAACAAAAAGACAACATAAAGTCCTCAGGCAAAGCCAACTCGATATTGGCTATATGAGCACCACATGAATGTCTCTTAAAGTTCATTGACCGTCACATGGATGATTTATTTCATATTGCAATGTTAGAAGTAGATTTAGTTTGGCGCACAAAAGCTGACTTATGATAATACCTAATTATAACATAATATGTCTGTTCATAGTTTTATGAACCTCCTTTTTTCCTTCTTTATTTTTTTGTGGTCATTAGTAAACTTTACAAATCTTAGAAGGAGAGGACATGGGGTTTGTTTCCTGATTCCGCTGGACTACTTTTTCATATTCAGCTTTCCCGCGTTAAAAAAGCATTTCCTGAGTTCGTGTCCACAAGCATTGGGGTTCATACCCCAAGTGTAACATTTTCGATTTCAACCTTTCTTTTGGTCCCAATTAGAAGGCTAAGCTAGATAGGCCTTGGACTAGTCAAAGTTTCTTATAAAAACAAGTATGAACAAGTGTGAATTAATGTGAACGCATTAAATGATGTGTGAAAAAAAGGGAGTCCCTATAGCCTAGGCCTAATCATACCCTAAATACCTAAGTGTGAAATGTGGACTTTGGAGGCCACAAGGAAAGGGCCACACACCCAAGAGGAAAAGAGAGAGAAGCCAAGTCAAGTTCAAACTTTGAACTCAAGATAAGTTCACATTAATATCTCTTGGAATTTAGCCATTCAATGAGCAAGATGAAGTGTCCAAACTAACCCAGGACCTAGTTGGAAACTTAGAGGATAAGGATGTTGAACAATTAATGCTTCTTGACCAAGTAAGGCGCCACCTCTCTCCAATTAGATATGCTACCTTTAATTTTCGAAACTACTGGACCTTTTCCACTTTCCAATTTTATAGAACTCTTCATGCTTCAAATTTGGAGAAAAATCCTTCATGAAAGTTATTCGAAACGTCTTATTCTATAACATACTTAAATTTCAGATTTTTCTAAGGTGAAATGGTTAGGACAAAGGCCCAATCAACTACCGTATAGAATCTGCCCAGTATAGTGAAAACGGTAACCAAGTTACTTTCTCGAATTCTTATAAAATCTTACCTTTCGAATTGGGACATTCTTCCTTCACAAAAGTTTTAAATGTCATCTATATCTACAACATATTAAAATTTCAAAGAGTTTTTGGACTTCAAAATAAGTCTCTCTCTCTCCGATTATTGATTCTGCTCGACGGACGAATATTTGGATTTTGTTAAATGATTTGCTGCTCTTTCCACAGCATGAATTTAACTTGACTTCCTTCACGAAAAATGTCGTTTAAGGTCTTCTCTAAAACATATTAAAAATTTATAAGTTTTCGATTCCGTTTGATGAGGTAAAGATATTGATTTCAAAAATTATTCAAAACTGTTTTCTCACCCATGAGGTATGAGTCACGCCCAAGCTTGGACTCAAGTCCTTAAATGCCATGTTGAGGTGTACCTAATGATCTCTTCCTTGGCCCTAGAATCAACTTGAATGATAGACTTTTCTAGATTGCCTTCTTGAGGAAGGAAAATTTGCATTATTAAAGAAGGAAAGGAAAGTAGAAAGAAAAACTCTAGAATTCCTTCATGAAGAATGTGAGGTGTCCCTTGACTTTTCAAAGGTCATGATTGTGGTCCAAAACATCTTGGATATTCTAGAAAAGCGACATACACATAGACCAATTGGAGAGCGATACACGGGCCCTTATTAATGACTGGAGACTCTAGAATTTGCCGAGTTAGTAACTTTGGCATTATTATTATCAAACTTCATTAAATGCTCATTTAATACCGGGTTTAGGTGGACCAACGGAAAAGTGAAAAGCGAGTCAGGATGACACCTATGAGCTTAGGTTGCCAAGTAAGGCCTTTTAGCCTTCCAACTCATCATTTAGGCTTCAATTATTGAACTCACAGCCTTGCCACCCAAGGAATTTAGGCGGGACACTTGGAAACATTGGAATGAACCGCTTGACATGATAATAATGGCTCCAAGGGCTATAAATATGAGGAGCTCTCTTCATTTTCCTCACTCTGCTTCCATTTTCTCCACCCTTCATCTCCTTGAACGCCTTCCACCTCACGTCTCTCTCTCTCTCTCGGCCTTCAAAGTAAGGCACCCTTCCTTTGTAGTTAGTGTCTTAGCTCAAGGTTCATCGAAGGTAAGTAGAATCTCTAACTATTGACTAGGGTGATAGCCTACGTCGTCGAGTTTAGTGGTGTGCTCACCCGTGTAAGCTATGTGTAAGTTGTAATGTTCTTTGGTATGGTTTGCTCATGTTCGCATGATTGAATGCGTTCACACCATCAGATTTTGTATGCATTGACTAAGATGAAAGATGAAGAATCGGTTTGTGTGATGCACTTATATGATGCACCTAAAAAGGAAAAAGCGCGCGTTGCCACATAGCGTTGGCGGCGATGCCTCGTTCATTGAACGGCTTGGTTGAGCCGGGAAGCTTGGGTTTGAGCTCGGATGCCTCGGGTAAGATAGCCCCGGGATGCCTGGTTGAGTTAGGATGCCTAGGTTGAGCCCGTATGCCTTGGTGAGCTAGTGTCAAGATGCCTTGGTTGAGCTAGGATGCCTTGGTTGAGCTAGGATGCCTAGCTTGAAGCTGGATACCTCGGTTGAGTCGGGAGGACCTAGTTGAGCCAGGACGATGATAAATGAATTTCCTTGAGTGCCGGTATATGCATAAGTATGATACGTTGATATGTTCATTGACAAACTGAAGGTAAGCATGCATTGAAACATGTTACAATGGACTTCTGCATGTAGTTGAAGTGTAGCAATAAGTTTGCTAATGATCTGCCATAGATATTGCATTGCGAGTATTGTACTTAGTAGATTTTGATGATGAGATATCTTCCTAGTAGAGAATTAGGGGTTTTACTTATTGAGTTTCCCCAAAACTCATCCCTCATCCTTTCATTCTTGTAGGCATGGAAGTCCCAGGTCAATTTTGGAAGTTGCAATCTTGCTAGAGGAGCTAAGGTTTACATTGACCTTTTGAAGATGTGATAGTTGTAAATATAACGGCCGTGATAAAAGGGCTTGTAAACGTAGTTGATGTAATTGTATATTTTTTAAATGGTTGTTTTCCTAGCTGCTTGTTGTTGTTCGGGTGTTGTATGTATGCTTCTGTATGTGCTTAATGAAAATATTAAAAAGAAATGGGACGGTGACGCGCTTGGGATGTCGTGAAAATAACCCTTGCTGTTCCTGATCTTGGGGATGGAGTTGGGGTCATGACACTAGGCATTTCCCCGATAGATTCTTTAGGCCATTGTTAGATATCTTCCATTTCGAGGCAAATTTAAATTGTTTTTCTTTTATGATATTTTTTTTTTAGATGATACTTGTCACGCCCGAATCCTCGAGTGCACACTCATCATGGCTTGGTCGATTAAATAGCGACGTCCCAAGATGCATCGCCGACCCATTCATTTAATACGCATGTAGAAGTAGATAAATAATCCCCAGACAATAACACAATTTGATAGGAAAGTAGGGTCACACTTATATACATTGCAAATCGTACTGTATATATTACAATACGAACTACCAAAGTTAGGTCCTACTCAAAACTAGTTCAGAACACAGGGTTTGCAAACAAGCGTTGGGTTTCCAATCCACTACGGGTCATCATCCTCGATCTCTTCTTCTTCCACACTCTAACTGGAGCCTACCGCTGAGTACACCAGAGAACTTGGATCTTCAAGCTTAGGGTCCATCGAGTCCACCACCGAACCACCCTTAGGGTCTGCCATGCCCTTACCAAAAGTAACCTCCATCACATACAGAGATATTTTAGATTCCGGTACGAGGCCCTCTCTTTGTCCATTACGATACTGGCGATACCATGCCCTATATTGATGGGGCACCTTTTTGGGTAAACCCGCATCAACCCAAACTACGGACTTCACCGGCATGTACTTTAATCCTTCAAGGTGCCCATGTATCAGAATATGGTAACTATGTTCTGTGAACTTCTTCGGTTGTCCAAAATGTTCAGAGGGGCTGCCATCTAGGGACATGAAATGTTATCCCACAACGGGGTGAGACGACGTCACAGCAAGTTCAACCCCCTAAGATCCGACTAGGAAGAAAATATGCCCTAAAGGCTACCTAGGCATAATCACGAGTCAGAGGACTCACCTTAGCCTCGATTTCCTTTCTGCAAATCAATACAATTCACAATCTCATCGAGTCATATCGACAAATCAACTAATTCAATCGGACTGAATTATCGATCTATCGAATCAATCGATTCCATGTCATTAAGACCATTCCCCGGTCTTCTCAATAAATACTATCTACAAGTTCAACCATAATTCAGGATTGCTCGCTCTAAGCTGATATATAGATAGTATAGCTCACACTAAGTTGATAAGGTTAAGGTATACTACTCTCGATAAGCTGACATATCAGAGCCCGTAGGATGATATAATATATTATCCTGACCATTTCACAAAATCACCATTTTTCTCATATCCGATGAAAATAATCGTGTGTGGATACATGGTCGGTTTTAGCCCAAAATACAATTTTCTACCACTTGAAAATCCCACCAATTTTAATAGTCCACAATTACATTTTTTGCACTGTAAACCAACGCTCGGTGATTTTCTAATTAATTATTGAAATTAATTAAATTTAGGAATAAATTCCTAAAATCACAATCACACTCAATCAACACAAAGTAGAACTCGATTAAATAAACAGATCACACCACTACAATCAGCATAAAACACTAGCTATCCTGATCTAATTTTTAAAAATTAATTAATTAATTAATTACAGAAATTAATTATTAAATGCAAATAATTAGAACTTAGGCCCATAAAGCCTAATTAAAATCCGAGACGAGCCTGGAAAATTTCTGAACTACTCTAGATAAATACTAGCAGGGGTGCTCGGCAGGCGTCACGGCGGTGGACGGACGACCCAGCAGCTTCGGTGATAGCAGGGCTATTGCGACTGGTTCGGGGGATCACCTAGGCTCACGATGGAGGCAGAACCGCATGCTGGAAGGCGTGGGGCTGGCGCGCGAGCGGGCAAACACGCAAGGGCAACAAGCGGTGGGCAAAGGCAGTCCAGCGGCTGGCTTGGCTGCTCCGGCGGCTTGCTGGCTTCTAGTCGGCTTCTCTAGAAATTTTGAGGCTCTCAAGGCACAATGAAGGGGGCTAGTCGACCGGTCGAAGAGAAGGAGAGGCAAGGGGACAAGTTGCTTGAGGGGGGGACCGCTTGGTCTTCTCTTCTTATCCCTTTGTTCCCCAAAATTGGTCCCCACCACCAGCTAGCTTGCTTAGCCAATTTCCAGACCAAAGTGCCCTCTTCTAGAAGCAAGTGGTCCAAAAGGTTAGGCCTATGGGGGCACACGAATTTCACTTGATTTTGCTTCAATTGGACACCAATTCATCCTTGAATCTACTCGATCTGGCCTCTGAAAATTCGACCGTCGAGTCCTCGATCAAATTGATATTTTTCCTCGCCAATTGATCCCACTTGCATCCCAATTTCACAACCAAAAGCGGTCCTCTGAATTTTCTGGACAAAAACGACCATACCTCGACTTTTTCCCAAAAAGTCTCGATTTGTAGAAAAATTTTCAGAGGATGAGTCGACATTCCTAAAATGACTCGTGACATGACACAACTTTCAATTTCTGAAATCGGATTCAAATTCGTGATTAATTTCAATTCGGCACGATTTTAGTGTGACTTGGGCTATCGGGTAGCTTTCAGAAAATTTTAGTGCAAATGACCCGTGGTCGATTTTCTTCGAGCCACAATGAATCCATTCGACACATTAGCGACTCTCAATTGTCGTGAAAATCTCAAGGATTCAAATACATACATAGGGTACCAAAACAACAGAAAAATCAGTCTAGTGTCGGCCGACGAGAATTTTGTAATTTAGTGGAATCACCCACGTTTAGCCACACATCTCAGTCAAACCAACCTATCTCTGATCTCTAATTGACTTTTTTTTTTAACTGTGCCGTAATGACCTCTAAAGATGAGCACAGTCGAGTGGTAAATTCCTGGTCAAATTCTCAAGTCTATTGCATTAAAATTCCTTAATGGCTTTCCCAGATGGTCTAGTTATCTCGAGAGTGATCAGCTTTGAGAACAGCCCTATAGGTGCGTTGATGAAAAGCCCAATTAATTTAATTGAAAGCAGAACTAGAAAATTCATGATGTCACAACTCTTCCCCTCTTATAAAAATTTCTTCCTCGAAATTTAAACCATTACAATACTTTAAGCAAAAAGGGGGGTACAAATGTCTCATCGACTCTTTAATCTCCTAGGTCGCTCCTTCAGTACCGTGGTGTTGCCAGACCACTTTGACCAATGGGACAGTCTTTGTACGCAGAACTTGCTCTTTTCTGTCAATGATTTGAACCGGGCTTTCAACGTATGACACTCTATCATCCACATCCAATTCTTCAAAATTAAGCACGTGGGTCGGGTCAGGCTCGTACTTCCTCAACATTGACACGTGAAAGACGTCGTGCACTAGCGCCAGTCTTGGCGGCAACACAAGACGATACGCTAGGGTCCCAATTCTCTCTAGAATTTTAAATAGACCTACATACCTCGGATTCAGTTTTCCTTTCTTACCAAAGTGTGAAGTTCCCCTCATTGGTGACACCTTCAGAAAAATGTGATCACCAATTTGGAATTCCAATGGTCTTCGGCGCTTATCCTCAGAATAGAAGTAGAAAAGTTTTGTCAACTTCAAAACCTAATAGAAGTTTTCTCAACACAATGAACAAAATGCTAGTGGCACCAGCTTCACCAGCTCAAATTGACAAGGCAAGTACATGAGATGATTGTCATGCATACCATAAAGAGCCATTATCGTGTTCAGGAGTCAACACATTTCGGTAGCAGAGGAAACTGCAACTCCAGGCTCTATATTAACTAGGATGAAATAAATCAACATAAACTATTCGAGTAACATAAAAAGTTTTGTACACTTATGAGTTTTAGATGCATTCTTTTCTCTATTTGAAGATGAGATTGTGTCCAAGAATTTCAAGAAGTTTTACCATCTGCTATTTGATTTACACAGACGTAAATCTATTTCCCCTCCATATGATTCAAACTAAAGTGAGCAGGATTGAGTTGTTGTCCTAAGATTTATGTTGAGTAGGGTTTTCAGAACCTGTGCCTTATAGAGAAGACAATTGATGTTGTTGATTCGTAAAATTAGGTCCATTGGCATATTTGAAGTCACCATACTGCAAACGTTCGTGAAAAACAAACATTTCAGTTACTAGTAGAATCGATTTTCCCAAAAAAGAAGTATCTCCATTTTTTGCACCATCTGTGCCTTGTAGCTTCTTTTATGTAAAACTTGTCTGGCCTTTTAATATGAAGCAAAACAGAGAGAGCAGGCGGAGCTCGCAGCTCTATGCATGGAACTGTGTGTGGTATAATTTGTTTAATAGCCTATTCGATTCGAAATATTCGTTTGCTACCTTCATGCTGAGAGCATGTGGAGGTCGCAGCTCTATGCATGGAGCTGTGGGTGGATATGTATTCGATATATTCGTCTGCCTTCATGTTAATCAATCATCGTAACATCAATTGTTAATAGACCATAAACGGAAAAAGGAAAGGGCGATGAGAGCATGTTAATGTTAGAATCTTTAAAAATTAAACACCCCTTCATTTAACAATTTTAAGTTTTTACAACATTTAATAATGCTCCCAATAAATCTTTGACATATCGAATAGAAGGTCCTGAATCTAAATCTTTATAGACCTTTAATTGTCTCAATTATTATATACTCATATGCTTAATCATAGACAAAGATTCAGCCTACACGTGAGAGGGACTAGTAGAAAGTTGTTAAGTGTTAACCATGTCTTTACCTAACAAATTAACCTTTTTACATAACACATAGGTCGTGTTGATTGTGAGCTAGACTCTTTTGGCGGGACTTGGCTCGGTTCCTAATAAATATACCTTATTATATGAGCCCAACGACATCTCATAAAATCAAATGATATCAACTATGAAACGTGCATGTGCTAGGCTCCGCTCATTAAAATCTGCTCAAATCAAAGTGTTTCTCGAGATGAAGTCGCCACAACGCAAGTAATCCAAGCCTGCTCATGTCATCCATGAATTCAGCAAAGACTAAATTAATAGGACCATATAAATTCCTAATTTAAAGCAAACTATCTCTGCCTTGTCCTTTTGTTACGACATTTGTGGGAGGAAAATGGCGACCAAGCGTTCGGCAAGTCGAAGCAGTTCTTCTTTTATGATCCCAAAACGAATATGAATTGCTATTTAACCAATTTTTTCTGTCTATTGCAGACAAATCAAGGGGCGAGAGAAGTGGGAACGAGCTTGCTCGATTGATCTTAATGTGGATTGTGAACGTGAGCGTTGAGAAACGGAACTCTGTTGAGGAAGATCTGTTGAGCTGCCTTGACTAATTTGGAAAGCACGCAGGCACTTGGCGACTCCATGGCTTGCAAGTCCTCATCTTCATACCGTGTTTCTTAATTTCCTTGGGAGGCCTCCGTCTTTCAGCTACAGAAGGTGATGCAACTATGAAATCATATTATTATGTTATCCAGAACGAAGTATGTAAACTAAGCATCTTACCGGGTGGAGCCTCCTTCGCAGAGCAGTAACTGTCGAAACCATGTGTCCTACACTTGCAGTGTCGTGCTATGCCACCAAAGCAAAGCAACGATTGATGATTAAAAAAAGACTTATGTCTGGAGTCAAAGCGATAGAATCAACTAGCTCTGTCTAACAGGGTTGCTTTCTGCTGGTGTTCTGGAAAATGTAGCAGCCCTGGTATAATGTGCTTGTTTACTAAGAATGGCTGGTGCAAATGTATGAACTTTCAATAACTTGCCTCTGATTTTATGGGCTTTTCCGTACGATCGTGCCAATATTTACTATGTTTCACATGCTCATAAATCAGTATAAATGTAAACGGAGTTGCTTGTTTCAGAGAGTTTCATGAATTCGCTGCAAGATTCCCCGTTTGAATGGACATTTGAACCTGAAAGATTTCATTATAGATGGACATCACTTTTTCCGTTGCATGTACGTATCAAATATCAACAAGCAAATCTCCTAGCCTATAGATTTAGGGGAGATGCTTTTCCATCCTAGGATCAAGTCCCGAATGAGCAGAAAAGGGCAGGTAAGTCGCTGATTAGGACTCAACATAAAATGTCGAATCAAATAAGGCAGTGATTTTCATGGAATGATTATTGGGCTGATGTGCAGACAAGCAAATTCAATGTTGTCCTTGATTACAACAGCCAAAAAAGGATTGACGCTTTTAAATATCCCATTGATAAGGTTGTCGTTGAGGCTCTAGAGCAAGAAGTCCAAGTTCTTGAATATCCTTTGCAAGAAATGGAGGATTTTAAGCTTGAGGAAGAATAACAAGATGAGTAGGTTTTCTATAACGATAGAACTTATTTTCTGATTTAGATCTAGGCATGCTGACACCTGAATTTTTGTCGATTATTGATATTTTCATTCTAAAAATAAAAAATTAACTAAAAGAAAAAAAAGAAAAAGAAAGGAAGACTGGGTTATAAAAAAAAAAATGGAGAAAGTGTGACATCTTGATTTTCCAATTCTGTTTTCAATTGAATAAGTCGGGTATTTCATCTGCGCGCTTATAGCTCTCTTCTCTGAGTTGGCCACTCACGAGGTAACTAGTCTATCAAGTGAAGCCGTTAAGAAATCTAAACGCAATAGACTTGAGAATTCGATCAGGAACCGACTGCTCGACCGTGCTAATCTGCAAGAGTCATTATGGCACAAATCGATTAGAGATCGGAGATAGGTCGATTCGACAGAACCATGTGATTAAATGTAGGTGACTCCACTTAATTGCAAAATTCTAATTGATCAACACTAGACCGATTTCTCTGTCGTCTTGGTACCCTGTGTCCATATTTGAAACCTCGAGATTTCCATAATAACCGAGAGTCGCCAATGTGTCGAAGATGCACTTTGTGGCTTGAAAATAATCAACCACAGGTCAATTGCACTAAAAATTCCTAAAAGCTACCCGGTAGATTAAGACGTGCTAAAGTCACGCCATATTGAAATTAACCATGAAATTGAACTCGATTACAGAAATTGGACGTTCTGTTAAGTTACAATTCATTTTAGGAACGTCGATTGATCTCTAGAGATTTTTTCTACAAACTGAGATTTTTGGCGGAAAAGCAAAGTAAGGCCATTTTTGTTCGAGAAAGTCAGAGGGCCGGTTTTGATCGCATCTTTGGGATGCAAGTTGGATCATATGATGGGAAAAGTCATGAGATGGATGAGGACACCTTGGCAGATTTATTTGGGCTTCAATTGAATTTGTTTGTTTGAGAATTAAGCTCAATTGAGTAAGAATTAAAGGAGTTGAAGAGGATTGAATGGAAATGAAGGCTATTTGCACAAAATTCGTATGCCATGGGGGGAGCAACATTTCAGCCATGAAAAGAGACTTCTTGAGGAAGATTTGAGAGAGAGAATGGCTGAGGATGACAGCCCAAGTGGTGAGGGCAAGCCAAGGGAGAGAGAGACAAGTGTTGAAGGCTAAGGAGCCTTTGGGGTCCCCCTTGTTCAGCAGCTCTTCTTCCTCCTTGAATTGAGGCTTTCTCCATTGTTGTGGCTTGGAGAGACCTTGAGAGAACCAGAGAAAACTTAGCACACCAGCCCCTCCATCGTCGCACGCCCGGAAGGCCATCGTCGGCCGTTTTCCTCCCCTGTTTTCTCCTCGTTCCAGTTTCTGCTCCAGCTGACCCTTCGGTGAAAACATGAGTTGAAAGTGACCTTCTTGATTGAATCAACCAATACTCCACCCACCGTCATGAAGAGCACATCTAAAACGTTCAGGAGGACTTGACGATACCCCGAAAGGAGCCCTGTAGCCTCCCGAAATTGGGCACGAAGGAACGGCCCGTCAAACCGTCTGGAACCACCCGGTTCCACCTGTTTCGTCTGTTTCGCGGTTTTCAGCCATTTTCTCCCCATTTTTACCCTACCTCCACCCATACCAACCTCCCATAAGATCCCCAAGACCCTCGGGAGCCACCAGTTGCCAACCACCCGCTCGCCGGAGCTCCAATTGGCCCGTTTCCTCGCCGTTCAGCCCTTCTTCTTCTCTGGTTCAGTCCTTGGAATAGAAAAAAACAACCAGCAAGGTTTTGGAGACTTCGAGGCCTGTTTTAGGTGTCTTCTCGACCTTGCTTGGTGTCGCAGCCTTGAGGTTTATCGCCTGCCTTGGCGTCGCCTACGCCGTAGACTCGCCAGAACGTTAATCTAGTGAGTTTATCCTCTAATCCTTGTTTAGTAAGTTAATGACGCTTAAGGGGTGTTTAGATTAGTCTAATTAGGTTTAGGTGGTTAGATTAGTTTATTTTAATGTAAATTAGATAAGTTGTATGATTAGTTTAATTGGTGTTTAATTAGGGCTAATTGTATGATTAAATTAGTGTAATCTTTTTTAAGCCCTAATTAATTATTTTTAATTAATTAATTATCTCGAATTTATAAATATTATTTTATTAAATTATATTATTATAATATAATATTTAATTATTTAATTTTCGGAATTAAATTTAATTATTTAATAATTTTGAAAATTTTGCCGGGATGGCCGGTCATTAGAATTTCGTGCTGATCACAACAATGCGGTCGATTTGTGCTAATTGTATGTTTAAATTGAGAAATTGAGTGATTGATGATTATGGTTAATAATTCCAAAAGTGTGGAACTGAATGATATTGATGATGTTGTGGTATTTAACTTGAAAATACCGGTGTTGGCTTTTAGCACCGTAATTAGTTTGTATGACTAGTTTGAATCGTTGGTTGTTATTGGATTGAATATCCAGTTCTATGGTTTATTATTGAATGATCAGCTTTGGCGAGCATTTGTTTATATATATGTATCAGCTTGGGCGAGCAATTATGATACACACACACACACACACACACACACACACATATATATATATATATTACAGCTCTTGGTGAGTTATTATATGAGCATCAATGTCAACTTGTGCGAGCATCATTGTCAGCTTGTGCAAGCATTATATATCAGCTTGTGAGAGCAATGATCGTTTATCAGCTTGTGAGAGCAACGATCCATTTATCAGCTTGTGCAAGCGAGCAATGATCGTTTATCAGCTTGTGAGAGCAACGATCCATTTATCAGCTTGTGCGAGCTATCATCTATATATCAGCTTGTGGGAGCTACCATATATATATATCAGCTTGTGGGAGCTACCATATATATATATCAGCTTGTGCGAGCTACCATCTATATCAGCTTGTGAGAGCATTGCATCCATTTCAGCTTGTGTGAGCCGTGATTGTATTGATGGATGAATAGATGGTATGGTTTAATAGATGGTATGAATTGATAGATGTGTGGATTGTATGATATCAATTGGATTGATTGAATTGATAGACCGATGGGTGTGTCGGTAGTTTCAGCTTGTGCGAGCATTGTTTGAATATGAATTGTACTGACGTGCAGGAAGGGACTGAGGTGAGGTAAGTCCTCTGTCCTCTTTGTGTGGCTAGAACGCTCTGAGGTGTATTTTCTTCCTAATTGAGTCTTATTGTTTCACCCCGTTGTGGGCTCAACATTTTCAGGTCCTTAGATGGCGGTCGTGAAGGACTCGAAGCCATGGACATTTGTGAAGGTGGAGACCGAAGAATCGCGAATGTGTCGACTAATTGGTCTTAGGACAGTTCCTTTTTTGTTGAACCAGTCTGTTTTGTAGACAATCCAATGTTGTATGTAAACCTATGTGTTTATAAGAAAGCTTGTTTGGTTGTGATTGATTGCCTGCTTTTCTATCCCAAGTTAAATGTTGTCAGGGGATTTGTTTCGCTTCCGCATGCGTAATAAAAAGAATGGGTCGGCGACGTGTCCTGGGAAGTCGCATATTTCTATCGACCGTAGAGGGATATGCGCGCGCTCGAAGGATCGGGGCGTGATAGAAAGACCCATTCAAATTTCTTTATAAGAAGGCCGACCCAGACCCACTGTAACGCAATCCGTCTCGCGCAGCCCAATTCTGTCATATTTCGTTCCATCGTCATCGTCTCCGGCAACTTCTCCCTCCGATTTGATCGTTGCTCAAGGTTTTTTTATTGATTTGAGCCACCTCCTTTGATGATGTTGTGGTCGTATTGGTTTTAAATCACTTACTGCCATGCCCACCATGTGTTCGTTGAAATGCCTGAGTGAAACTCGTGTGGCAAATCTGAGGAGTGTTATCATGCTTAGCATCTGGATTGGTTGTTGTTCGGTACAGGCGTTTAAAATTCCCGCCATGCGTAGTGTTTGTGTAACTAAGTAAGTCGTTGAAGCATGCTCATGGGATTGAAGTTTGTGTTCGCTGGTTGTGGAAGCAAGTTGAGAAAGGTCTTGAGTGAGTTTACCTGTACAACGCTTGTGTATTGGTTTTTGTAGTAAGATGTATGAGCGTAAGGTCCGAAACACTCTCTGCATTGCTTATTTCGCAAGTGAAAGTTTAGCTTGAAGTCCATGTGCTTATTTGCTTGAATTGTGAATTGAAACTATTCTTCACCGATATGAATTAAACCTTTTCTAGAAGCATCTGGCTTGAAATGTTGCATTAGTATCGCATGGAGAATCGTTTTCCAAGCTGCTCACCATTTGTTCGACAAAATGCATAAGTCAGATTCACCATTGTTAGCTTGTGTTATTGATCATTTGGAAAGAAATCCGTCATGTCTCGGATGATTTTTATTCAAAATTACTAACTACTTGTGGTGTTTGCTAGTCTGTTCCCTGTCAACCGATAATTTCCTTCACTTAATGATGATCTGATTTTATTGTCTTTTAGTACTTTACTGACCACCCCTTTCCACTATTGTGTCCATTCTATGTGACTCAATAGTGATTAGCGGTGGTTCCCAGTGAGAAATATGGTTTCAAATGACTGATACACGTGACGATTTTCCAGTAAATTTCATTAGCCGCATTCCAGTATTTACGTTCTCTTCCTGTGCATATCGGTACTGCTTGGTTTGTATTTGTTGAACGTTTAGTGGTTAATGGCAGTGGAAGTGAGGGTTAACAGCGGTGGCCGAAGATGATAGTTCACTGAGGTTATCCGGTGGCATAGGAACATGCTATAATTTGGACATAATGCTCCAAATTGATGTGCCCAAAAGTTGCTAAAACCAAGCCTGACTTTTCTGGTTGTGATTTGAGGATTTCTATGAGATGTAACTTTAATGCTAATTTGAAGCCACTGATCACGTTAGCATATACTTTTGTATGCTGAGTCGAAAGAGGAAATCCATGTTAATTATGCTGTACTTGTTAGGAAGAGCTGCATATCCCATTTACTGAGTTCCCATACTGTTTGGAATTGGTCAGCATCTGCAGTAGTGATGAGCCCAAAGTTGTTTTGGAGAAACCACAATTGATGAAGATGAAGTTAGACTTCTCACTAAGGTGAAGATTTGTTGATTATGGCTCGAAGTTAATCCCGATTATTTTAAAATTCAATCCATAATTGAATTGCAAGGAAACTCAGGCCGTATTAGGAGGACTTTGCCAGGATTGTGGGTGATGTAAAAAGGAAAAATAATTTCCTACAAGACTGCTTTTTTATAGAAGATGAAGTCATGTTGACACCACATATGGGCTCATAATTTTTTTTGCATATGTTGAGCGCATAGTTAGTGTGCTTAACATGTGCGAAAATTTGGGAAGTATAGATAGCCATCATCCAAGAAAGTGGCGGTGTAATAAAACTCATTTCTTGTGATTGATTCTTATGGGTTTTTGTTATTATTTTGGATTGGAAAACACTTATGATCCTATTCTCCTCTTTGCTAATTATAATGGAACCATCTCATCAATCTCTCTACGTATAGTAGGCACAATGTCAAACCATTCGGGTTTTATTTTTGCAATTTATTTTTTGTTCAAATCATTTTTATTTTTTTTGTACACTTCTGTGTTAGTCGTTATATATCACATCTTAAAGGTAGAGGTGACAATATGGGTCTCGAATCCATTGCCTTTGCCCAACAATGAAACCGCCGTCATGACCACTCTTTTGGCATGAAGAGACTTCTCTCTAGGTCCTTCGTGCATGTATGCTCCAGGCATGCATGTGCGAGAGTTACAAGTCATGCTTTTCGTCTTCCTTGCATCGGGTGGACATTAGATCTGGAAGATCGTGGGAACGAGATGTTTGGTAGCAACGACAACTGTGAAAACTGCCTCATTGACAAAGATCGGGGCCTGAGCTATGATGGCAAGCATCTTAACAGAACTTGGAGCAGGCATCTCAACAGATCCTGGAGCAGCCATTCGGTTTGATGCGGTTGACTTTGGACGCCGTTACGAACTGACTTTGAGTCCTAGGGCTGGAGAGATACCTAGGTGGGGACAAAGAAGTTGTGTCGTGGGAAAAGGATCTCTGGGGGTTCGAGGGGCATAAACAGTAAGCTGGTCGACACAGAAGGTGTGGATGTGATGACTCGCGATTATTATGACAAACCAAAGGTTCCTTATTTAATGGATTTTTTAACCCGGAAAGATTTTACTGCAGATGGAGATCATCTTTTGCACTGCATATATATTTCCAAAGATCGACAAGCAAATATCTTAGCTTGTAGATTGAAGGTAGATGCTTTTATGGGGTCAAGTGCAGCTTGAGAGGAAAATAGCAGGTCGATTAGAACGTGGCATAAAACGTGAAGTCAGTTAAGCCGGCGTTTTCTTCGTGGATTGATGATCGAGCTGAACAACCCGGCTTCATGTTATTCTCGATAACAACAACCAAAAAGCAATTGACGCTTCTCCTATAATTGCCGTTGATACGGATGTCGAGCCTCAAGAGCAAGCAAGAAGTGCAAGTTTTCGAATTCCCTCTTTAAGAACTGGAGGAGTTGGGGGATTTTGGGCTTGAGGAAGAATCTCAGGATGAACATGTCTTTCATGACGATGGAGAGATGATTTTAGAGAAAAGCCCCTCCCATGTTGATCTGAATTCAGATACAAATGAGATATAAGTGCAAAAATTGGAAGCGGTAAAAAATGGAAAGAGCAGAAGAATCAAATATTGATATCATTATGACAGGCAATTGGAAAAATCAATTGATGGATAGATCTTGCAGTTCCGTTGGGATCTTTTCCTACAGCAAGACATTGTGATTGATCCTGCAGATATTGTTCCAAATTCCAAGAGGATTCTAGAACATATGCTTTATTACATAATCCAACATTTCAAAAACTCGAGGTTGAGCTTTTTTTCTAATGAAGGAAGAATGATGCCGGATGCCTTAAACTTGGATTTGCGTGTTTTATTTGATGAATTTAGGATAATGAAATCTGATATTTCCTTCTTTACGTAAGTTGGTTTAAGTTATGCACTCAGTATATAATATTTGAGCTTATTGTTTCTATCATTTTAACTTTTTTTAATGAGTTGATATATTATTTTTTATCAGAAGATACCATAGGATCAAGTTGATTTTTAAGGTTTAGCTAAGCTTTTGTTATATTCGCAGGTTTATTTTTCTCGGTTACTTTATCTAGTAACAATTAAAGAAAGGGTTGCAACTGTATTAACTTCTTATGTTTTAATAGGATCCTCTTTCTAGTAATAAAAAACCTAAAGAGATTTCTATCTATGCATTTTGTGCGCATATACTTCGGGCATTCATATTTGCAAGTTGCAACTTAGTGCTTTTTATTTCCACCGCATTGAAGTTGAATTAGGAAAATAAAGCTATTTGAAGTCTCGGTTTCAAGCAAAGATTAAAGGCCTCTCGGGATCAGGGGATTAATAGATGAATCCATTACATGCAACTGATAAAAAGGAGTCTAGTTTTTGCCAAACTCAAGACTAGAAACATAAATTACATTGCACACGGGAGAAGAATACTTTAGAGTAAATAAGACTCGCCAACTATTTCCGATCCTTCAATTCAAGGAAGTTGCCGGCGCGTCTCTCTGCGGCAACCCTTTGGAGTGGGTATTTGTATTGGTTGTATTTCCACGAAAAAAACAAGGGGACCATCAACACGACAGCCAGCAAGATCGTACAAATTTCCACCATGCAGGCTCCTGCTAGCGCATCGGATTTCGGGAATTCGGTCATGAGGGTACCAAAGTAGGCCTCACCGACAAATAACGTCAACAAGTAAACCATGAGAGTGTGGGGGCAATAGGGGAATAGCGGTGATTCAGATTGTGATGATGGAGGTCATGAAAATCGTCATGTTAAGGGCCATGAACAGGTATAATTTTGGGCCAAAATTATTCAAAAAGACTGAATTGGTAAATAATCAAAATGTTTAAGATTAAATTGGTAAATTGAAAAGTTTATAACTGAATTGAATCTGTATAATATGTTTAAGACTTTTTTGATTATTTTTAGGAGAGTGACACCCAACAATATTGAAAGGAAAAAAAAAAAACAGATTATAAATCATTGGCCGAGGATTAATTAGACTTCTTCTATTAATTTAAATTAGTGTTCATACCATGTAAAAACCCTTATACCTTTTGTCTTTTAGCATATTGTATTCGAAATATCCGTCTGCCTTTGTGTTAATAAAATAAGATAAGGTAATCAAACAATCAATTATTAATTGACCTATGAATTGAAAAAAGGAATGCATGTGGAACCACATGCAAAAGCTTCCTTTTTCTCTTTCTTTCTTTCCGAATGCTCTAAAGGCCCAAGAATTATAAAAGCCCAAGGATGATATGAGGCTGAAATTGTGACGACCCACACTTGGGGTAGTACGAAGGGATGGACTAAGATCGCCTTGACAGTACGTGAGTGAGGCTAAGGGCATGTCTCTTGTCCCACATCGCTTAAGAAGGGAGTCCTGAGCTAGCTTATAAGACTTGGGTCCCTCTAATTATACATACGCATTCTGAGCCTGCGGGAAGAGGAAACAAAACCTCGAGGGAGGCTGCGCGACTCTAATGGAGGGCGTATGGTACCCAAAGAGAACAATATATATGCGTTTTCTTAGGATAGTATGGGTTGCATCGAGAAGAACAAAACTATGAAGACTTGGTGTCCAAAGCGGACAATATGTGTACAATTGAGATTTGGGTCCTTATAGAAATTGAGTTTTGTATATCTATGTCATTTACAAGACAAAACTACTTCTTGTATTCTCTTTTGGTTTTGGTGTTAGTCTTGCAATATGTCAGCTCCTCTTTGTATTTTTACTATGCTATTATGTATACAATAGATGTGTTACCATGTCTTTCTCCCGTTTTGGAGACACAAAAGGTAATTTACTTTGCATACTTGACTAATTAAAAGCATCTTCAGTCTTGACTATTGATTTATCTCCAATGAAAAGTAAAAATAAAAAGAAAAATCTTGACTACTTGCGAAACTCGGGATCTAGTTTTATGAAAATGGTAGTTCTTGTTAAGACCATCTACTAGCTTTGTATTATTGATAGCTAACAAAAAGACGACATAGGGCCTGTTTGTTTATTTTTATTTATGTTCCCCGGAACAAAAATTTATGTTCTTTTCTTCCGAGAAACAAAAAAAGAACAAAAACACGTTTGATAACACTTTTGTTCCCGAGAACAGATTTGGAACAAAAACAAAAAATAGAAAAAACTTGTTTCTCGTTCCCAGAAACAATTTCGAGAAACACTTATTTTTTCTTCTCCTTTTTCTTCTTCTTTTTTCTTTCCTTCTTCTTCCTTTTGGCCAGTCGCCGGCCTCGGCCATGGCCAGCGATCGGCTGTCAAGGGCCGACGACCTCGCCAGAGCTGGCAAAGCTCAACCTCGCCTTAGCTAGGCAAGCTCGAGCTCGTCCAAGTCCGGCGAGGCTGAGCTCGCCCAGTGTTGACACTCGATTTTTTGTTGACATTTTAAACATTCTTTTTGCAAAATTACAAAAAAAAATAATAAAGAGCCAAAAAGATAAAAAAAAAAAAAAAATGAATGAATGAAAACATAAAAAAAAAATGAAAAGAAATGAAAAGAAAACAAGAAAAAAATGTAAAGAAAACAATAAAAAAAAGAAGAAGAAGAGAGAAAACAAAATAAAAAAAAAGGGGGCATTTTCATGAGGGGGCTCTCCCGCGCGCTCTCTCCATCGGTCTATCTCCCGTGCGCTCACTCCATCTCTCTCTCCCGCAGACTCTCTCTCTCTCTGATCGGCTCATCATCTGGTGCGTTCGAAACCCTAGATTGATCTCTGAATCCAATCGCGAATGGGCGAAGCAACTCTGTTCGATTCCTCATCGTCGCAAATTGCGCTGGACGACGTCAAAGAGCAGCGTTGTCGCCACCGCTGATTGGAGGCTCTCGGATCTCACCGCCTCGCGTCGCTCGGCCGGATTGACGGACGCTCTCAAAGGGACCTCTCTCTGGATTCGTGAGGGTTCAATCGTTCTTTCGAAAGCTCCTTCTTCGTTGAAGCTCGGGTCGAAGGCTAGGATTTTTCCTCCATTAGCGGGGATCGGAGATTGGAGATTGAAGACCGACAGTCGGGAGTATCGAGGAAGGATCAGTCTCGCTCCTTACCCCGATCTCTTTCCCTCTCGGATCTGATTCTCTCTTGGTGGATCTCCCTTCTTCAGTTCTCTGCTCGTCGGATTTGACTCGATCCGAAACCGAACAGCGAGGATCGGTGACAGCGGCGATGATGGCAACAACAGTGACGGCAACAGCCACGATGACGACAACGATTAACAGATCTTCTCTCTGGATCGGGCTCACCGGATTGATCCGATTATCTGTTGCTCGCTCGACAATTGTGTCCTTTGGAGCTCGAGGTGCAGGGGTTCGGATCCACGCTGAGTCTGGAGGTTTCGGTTCAGCTCCAAGGACAAAACTCCGAAACCCCTCAGCGACAGCGGCTCTCTGTTTCTGGCTCGATCAGGTTTCTCTCTCGACCACTCTTTCTCTTTCGATTTTGTACTTGTATTTGCTTTCTAGCTCTGAAGTTGCGTGCCTTCATTAGCTTCTTTCGCCAAGTCACTTTAGCTTGCGTGTCGTTCATGATAATTGCCGTGTTTGTGATGTTCTGTTTGGTGCCATTTGCTCCATAACTTGGAAATGTCCTCCACCTGTTTGATGTAATAAACAGCGGCTACCTTGTCCTTGCTGAAGAAAAATGGTCTTTCGAGGCATGTATGGAATATCTATTCATTTCGATATGAAAAGTGCGAAGCTTGGCCTTTAGCTAAAGATTATGATGCATGGGCTTAATGACGAATCATATTAGCTGATTTCCTATGCTTATTTTATCTCCTTATCTTCAATCTACTTGCTGTGCTGTGTGATTTTTGACTCAGTCATAATAGTTAGTTCCTATCGCATTATGTTTAGCGATGTTTGAAGTCCCATTGAAGTTGCACTGCTCATGTTTTACTGCATTTCCCATATAAAGTTTATTAGAATGCAATTATGTGCGCTTTTAGTGGGTCAAATGTGGGTCACGTGCATTTGATGTTTGTTGTTCATGCGCGCATTTGCTATGTTAACTGATGTTGGAATGGTGGGTATGACTGTTCGCATTGACTTTTCTGTTTTTCGTTCCTCTGAATTACATTAGAGTGGCTTTGCAGTTGGGCAGTATATGCGATTTAAGTGAATACACGCAGCATGTATGCAGTAGATAGAGCTTGAGGACTTAAATATATGCTGCTCTGAACCTCGAAGTTACTGAAATTGTTTGGACAATGCTCTTTCTCTAAGGTTTCACTTCAAGTAATAAAAGAAAATGAACTCTTCACTGAGCACGGTTTACGTAATGAGTTAGACGATTAGAGGATCACCATGCATCCTCTATGGCTGCAGTCACTTCAGTCTTTTAGATTAATCCAATTGCCATCACTCGCCAATTACTCTTCAGCTAGTCTAGTTTCTGCTCTCTGCTGCTATGAAAATTGGAACTTCGCCACTCAACTGTTAACCATAAATGCCTCAACGATGTATGATTGTAAATCCAATAGCAGAAAATGCAAAAATGCATGCTCACATGATTTTTTCTTTTGTCTGCTTGGATGCATAAATCATTTGACTACAGATTTTCAGATTGTTTCAGAGGAAAAATCTATGGAGGAGAGGCTCTAACTTGAACACATGTTGCATGAGCATAATTCAATGGTGCATGTGTTTGAATAGGTGATCCTTAGTTAGTCTACTTATTGATTTGGATTGAATAAGAATCAAGATTATATGGCTTAAATGTTTGTCATGTTATACGCTTCGCATGTGAACATTAGATGAATGACCTGAGTCTGATGTTATGTAATCCTTGAGGTGTATAAATATGCATGGTGAGATGGGCATGTATGGATATGAATTGCTCATTAAATGCGTCATTGTTTCTAGCTTTGAATATGATAAGGATGTTTGCTGGTCGCTTTGTTCTCATAGGGAATGCTCATGAGGAATGCGGGAATTTCAATGTCATTTTGATAGTGTTCTAGTTGTGTGAATATATAGAGATGTCGCATTGATGTTACATTTGTTTTCCATCAAAGTGGAGCAATTCAAGGCTTGAAACACATAAGAAATGATAATATTCCATGTTGCCATGTTCTATTCCTGATTGATTTGTTCATGTTTCCTTTTTTAGAAATTTATGTATTAGAAATCCTGAGATGGTTCTTTCATGAAATTGTTCCTCATATGCTGATTACCTGTCATAGAAATTCTAGGATAAGATAGCTATTGATTGTGCTTTTATCAAGCCTACATCGAATACCCAGTTTCTGTGAAGGATGATTTGGTTGATGGATGCATATGCATTCTTAAAACTTTCTTTTAGAATATCATGCATACTAACTTTGATGATGTATAACATGCTGTCTTTTCTGTGGTTAGTTGCTGTTAGCTTTGAAATGTAATAATTGATGTCTCGAAACTGAAATTGGAATGCATTTTGCTCCTAATGACTAGTCACATGTCAATGTTAATGAATTTGTGTGATTTTTTTGCAGATGGATTTAGGGTTAAATGTCTTAACCGAATTTGTTCCTCACATTTAGCCATATGTCATGTTCAACTTTCATAATTTTCATGCATTGACTAGATGGCTTAACAAGTTAATTACCATGCATCATTTTCTGATTTGCTTATGATTGATTCGCCATACTTGTCTTGCTTTTGACTGTTTTGATATGTGATGATTGTTTCTTTCCTTTGTATGCACATATTTATCCTTTTTCTTAGATTAGGTCTAGATTAGGATTCCAAAAGAGGACTTTGGTGTGAAGACGATGGAAGTCGATGTCCATTCCGACTATTATCTTGTACTATTTATTTTCCGACATATGTCTTGGGTTCCATGCATTGTATAAAAAACCCGACGAGTTGCAGGTTTTCCTTTCTTTCTGATTGTTTTCTCTTTCATATTCTTTAGGATTGCATGATTAGGTTTACTGCTTTTCTTGATTATTTACTTCATGTCTTGCAATTTTAATTTCATTGATTGTTTCTTTTCATTTCTTAGAAATAGAATAGAATGAAAGTGACCAACAACGCGTGATCACTTAACTTAGAATTGTAATCCCGAAAATATAAAAAGAGATGCATGGACATGTTAGGAGAAACACAACATACTGTTAGGTATCGAAAGGGCGCTAATAGCTATATTAGTGTAACCCAAGTCTCCAAATCTAGATATGCGGTTGCGTAAGAATCGGGGAACTCGACCCTTGATTGGGTTTTTCCGACCCCAAAAAAATATATATAAAGACTAAGTGGCGACTCCTGTATATTCTTAGGTTGTTAAATACACAGATCGTATAAATAAATCATTTGTCAGCATGAGGTATGAGCTTAGAAGAGCTCGCGATCTTATGATCAAGTACTTTTAAACTGACCTTTCCCCCTTTGACT